>CM076570.1:1192344549-1192660736 GCA_034641835.2 Pinus albicaulis | reverse complement strand
AGAAAGTAATGTCTATATATTGGAAGAAGAGAATGAAGCATGCCACATAAGAAAACTTGATGAATCATGGTTATGGCATAGAAGATTGGGACACTTAAACTTTGACCACATCATCAGTCTGAGCAAGAAGAAAGCAGTCAGAAATATGCCTACAATAAAGAAGCCTCCAAATACCATATGTAAATCTTGCCAATTGGGAAAATAGACCCGCACATCTTTCAAGACCAAAGATGAACTATCTACAAGTAGGCCACTTCAGTTTGTACACATGGACCTGTGTGGACCTTCAAGAACTAATGCACCAGGTGGAGAATCTTATTTCATGCTAATAATAGATGATTTTACCAGATTGACGTGGGTGGCATTTCTCAAATATAAATCTGAAGAAATTGAGAAATTCAAGATATTCAAGGCATTGGCAGAAAATCAAACAGGATGCAAGCTAAAATGCATCAGATCAGACAGAGGAGGTGAATTCACAGACTATGATTTTGCAGACCTGTGCAATGAACATGGGATAAAACAACAGTTTACAATTGCAGGTACACCTCAACAGAATGGAGTGGCAGAAAGACAAAATAGGTCAGTACAACAGATTGCCAGAGCCATGATGCAAGAAAGTAACATTCCCTAAACCTATTGGGCAGAATCAATACACACAGTTGTTCACATTCTCAACAAAGCTCATCTAAGACCAAATTGTGATAAGACTCCTTACGAATTATGGCATGGTAAACCAGCATCAATCAAGCACTTTAGAGTCTTTGGAAGTAAGTGTTTCATAAAAATTAATGATGAAAAACTGGGGAAGTTTGATGCAAGAGCTAATGAAGGAATATTTTTAGGATATGCATCCAAGAGTAAGGGTTACAAGTTTTACAACAAAAGACTGCACAAAATTGTGGAAAGCATTGACGTAAGAGTTGACGAAGATCTACCAGACAGTACAAGAAACACAAGCTGCGCCAATCCTCCAGATGATCATGAACCTAAGAACCAAGATAATGATGAACATAACAAGACAACAGAAGATACTGAATTAAACTCAAAGGGTCCCTCAAGATACACTCAAAAGAACCATCCAGAATATCAAATCATTGGGGACAAAAGTGTGGGAGTCCAGACAAGAAGACAACTTGCTTAACAGATAGAAGAAGTATATCTAGCCATGCTATCTCAAATAGAGCCAAAGAACTTCGAAGAAGCCAGCAAAGTCAAAAACTGGGTAAATTCTATGAATGAAGAACTGGACCAAATTTAGAAGAACAATACCTGGGAATTAATTCAAAGACCCACTGGGAAAAATGTCATTGGCACAAAATGGATTTTCAAGAATAAGATGAATGAACAAGGGCAGGTAATCAGAAATAAAGCCAAACTTGTATGCAAGGGATATTCACAAATTGAAGGATTTGATTATGATGAAACCTTTTCCCCTATAGCCGGATGGAAGCAATCAGAATGTTTTTGGCCTTTGCATGATATCATGATTTCAGGGTATATCAAATGGATGTGAAGTCTGCCTTCCTGAATGGAGATTTAGAGGAAGAAGTATACATGGAACAACCTGAAGGATTCTCATTAACAGAGAAACATGACTATGTGTGCAGATTAAAGAAAGCCTTATATGGTCTGAAACAAGCTCTTCGTGCATGGTATTCAAGACAGGACAAATACTTGCAAAAACAATGGTTTACAAAAGGAGGAGTAGACAACAATTTGTACATAAAGGCCAATGAAGATGAAATCTTAATTGTAATAGTATATGTAGATGACATCATGTTTGGTAGCAACAAAGATGAGTTAGCAAAAGGATTTGCTGAAGAAATGAAATCAAAATTTGAGATGTCAATGATTGGAGAGCTCACCTTCTATTTAGGACTTTAAATTCAACAAAATAACACTGGAATATTCATTTCACAAGAAAATTACTTAAGAGAAATGTTGAAAAGGTTTCAAATGGAAGACTGCAAACCTGTGTCAACTCCCATGATCACTGGATGAAAACTATGTGCTAATGATGGATCAATAGATGTAGATCAAAAACTTTACAGATCCATGATAGGAAGTCTGCTATATCTAACTGCTTCTAGACAAGACATTATGTTGGCAGTAGGACTTGTAGCAAGATATCAAGCAGCACCAAAACAAAATCACTTACTTGCAATCAAGAGAATATTTAGATATCTACAAGGAACCTCAAATTATGGCTTATGGTATCCAAAAGGAAAAGGTTTCACATTGACAGCGTACACAAATGCAGATTGGGCCAGTTGCATGGATGACAGGAAAAGCACAAGTGGAGGTGCTTTTTATTTGGGAAAAATTCTGGTGGCATGGCTAAGCAAGAAGAAAACTTCTATATCTTTATCTACAGCAGAGGCAGAATACATAGCAGCAGCAACATGTTGCACACAAATAATGTGGATGAAACAAACTCTCCAAGACATGAAGGTAAGCATTGATGAACCCATTTCTATCAAATGTGACAATACAAGTGCAATAAGTATATCAAAAAGTCATGTACTTCATTCAAAAACAAAGCACATCCCAATAAAGTACCACTTCCTCAGAGAGCAAGTAGCACATAAATTAGTAAAGTTGGAATATGTACCAACCAAGGAACAAACAACAGACATATTCACAAAACCTCTTGCTAAAGAACCATTCGAATATCTAAGAGAAAAACTAGAGGTAGTGTCTGCAGATGTTACTCTCTAACATGATTAGAAAAAATAAAAATAAAAATTAAAGGTTGTATACAAGGAACAAGACCAGTGCAGAAGATAAGTGATATTCAATATTAGACAAGAAAGCATCATTCCAGGGGGAGAGCAGTCAATAAAAATTGTCACAAAAGATCTAGAGCAATGGAGTAGTGCATGGAATAGGTCCTCAAGATCAGAGTATTATGAAAAGATAGAAACCACACGGGGAAAAGTGCAACCCTTTGCCATTGATGTTAAAGGGGGAGAAAAAGCAAGAAAAATAAGAAAGGCTCTTCTATAAAATAGGCAGAGGAAGAAAGACAAGATACTTCTCAGAATGAAAGGGGGAGGAAGTCCTGAAGGAAGTATGAGATTATTGGTGGATGTGTTGCCATCAATGCCAAAGGGGGGGACTGTTGGAAATATTTTCATTGACGGTAAAGGAGCAGAAAGGAGTAACACTAGAATTACTAGTGATAGCAGAGGCAGCAGAGAAGCAGTTAAGGCAGCAAAAGGAGCTCAGGAGAGATCAGCGTGTGCAACAAGTGAAATAACCAAAAGAACAAGCTCAGGAGAGATTCGCAGAAGCAACAAAGAAGCATAGGTAGCATATGCAGCAGAGGCAGCGAAGGAAGCAGAGGTAGTGAGGGAAATTGAAAAGCAAAGGCAAAGGCATGAAGCAGAGGCAGCAAATGCAGCGAAGGTAGCAGTTGAACAGTGAAGGGAGAAGAGGTAGCGAAGGCTAAACCTCGTGCACATATTATGAGCATAGTTAACGTTGATCTGGGATCAACGGTACCATGGGGGCATAAACAGCCCGATGGTTAACCCAAGGGGGTGCCTCCGCAGTTGACCCGCCCACTGGGCGTTGATCGTAGATCAACGGTTGTCATTCACTGCGGTAGCACATGCCTGATGACCATTCCGTACCAAGGAATGCCTCCATAGTGCAGTGAAATAGGACCCGCTTTCCTAAAGCTCAAAATTACAGTCGTGGACCGAAGTGATCAACGGATGAGATTAAAGGAGATCGATGGCAGATATTATATCGCAATCAAGTGGGACCCGATCGCATATCGGACATCGCAAGCTTAGGAGAATAAGCGCTTGAGAATCGAGTTGAATCGTCGAAGCACGAAGTGCGATAATGAAGTGGCGATGCAAAGTTGCGATGCGATGTGGTGATGTGAAGGGACACGTGGCGGCACAACGCAATATCACACATCGGCGATGCGAAGTTCATCGCATACCGCGAAGTGGCGATGCGATGCGATGCGAAGTAGCGAGGCGAAGTTCATCGCATATCGCAATCAGGGCAAGAGGAATATCGCATATCGGGAGATCATATGGACGAAGGCACATTGGGTAACAGGATTCGCTGAAGTGCGATAAAGAGAGCGGACGCGATACAAATCGAAGCTGAAACCTAAAGCATTTCAGGTCTGGGAGTATGGGATTTCCCGTTGTTAAATCGCATTCGGAGAACAAATTAGCATTAGAACATAAAATGTTAAAACCTGCGGGCAAGCGAAATGCGATGCACTATGATTGGTCACTGCGTTGTGGGACCCTTTAACAAAATTTAAGTCCGGGGCTAAGTGTTTTATGAAGAAAACCATGGAAGCGGAGATCGACTCAGGTTACAAAGGAAAGACCTGAAAACATGAAAAAGGACCCGGAGCATGTACAGAACAGTGTTAAGAGGTTGCAGCCGTTGAGAAAAGCAAATTGTTGAATGCTGCGGGCAAAAGAAGGAAGGTGAATAGGCATGGTCGGGCAAAAGGAGATATGATGGCACTGTTAGAAATGCAATAGAATGGGTCAAGTTAGACAAAAAGTGCAGTTATGCAACAGAGCTAGAATATAACAACAGAAACTGAAAAGACAGTGACAACAGCAAAAAAGACAAATATATGGCGAACCAAGAGCTGAAAGGGCTGAATTGAAATATTATTGTATCTGTAAATGTAAATGATTTAATTATTTTTATTGTATGTGATGCAAAGGCAAGTCTCCGTAGGCAAAGAAAAACTCCAATTTAATTCTAAAATGAGTAGATAGTGTTGTAACCTCTTGAAATGATCAGCGAGAAAATGAGATGGTGGAAGGCAAAGAGTCGTGCCTGTTCACTTCATATTCCCTGTAGAATGCAAACATTCATAAAGCTATCTGTATAAAACATGTAATATCGGTATGCATAGAGAAGTGAGAGAGAGTGTAAGAAGATGAAAGAGCAGAGAGAGGAGTTGTGAAGATCCAGAGATGATATAAAGAAAATTTTAAGGATGGAAGGACAACAGTAAAGAAGGAGAAAAACAGAGCTGATATCTAGGTAAATCAGAATATTATTTTATTGTACAGTGAGGAAGTTGGTGCTTCCATATCAAGTTGTAGCTTGATAGATGTCCAGTTGTAGCTGGCTGAGGTAGGAGCCTCCTGTAGGTTGTAGCTGCATAAAATAGATGGGAGTTGGAGCTTCCTTGCAAGTTGTAGCTTGCAGAATTGAGGTAGTAGCCTCCTGTAGGTTGGAGCCTACAGAAAATCAGTGGCGAGAGGGAGTTGGAGCTTGCCTTTTCATCACAACAATAATAAGATGTGGTTTTATCCCTTATGGGTTTCCACTTATATCTATTTTCTATGTGCATGATGATTATGTGTTGATATTCTGTATTTAATCTGCTTAATAATTGTTGCTCACTTATTAAGATTGTTGTTCCATTGTATATTAAGTTGATCACGAAATGAAGATGTAAATAAGTGTAAAAGAAAGTTTTACAAGACCATGACTGCATCAAACTGATTCACCCCCCCTCTCAGTTTAACCAAGGGTTCAACACATTGTTCTTCCTCTTTGGTGGAAAGAGAGGGATTGATCTTTATGGTTCTAGATGGGCCAAATTCTACAAGCTTGGTAGGTTCAGGGACTGAGTCAACTGAGCATAGCACAGTCTAGGGGTCACTTTCATATTCTCTCATCAGTTCATTAATTGGAATGGCAGTGGGGGGTTGGTTTTGAAGGATATGGTCAATGATGTCATCTTCATCAAGTTGCCCCCCTCAAATAACATGATTTAAGGTACAAACAAGGTATGGTCTTGCATGGTACACTTCATCTTCTTCTTCATCCTCCAATAAAACAGGTAGATCATGTTAAAAAAATGCTGGGAAGGAGGATATAATACCGGTTGTTTTGACAAGGGTCCATTCTTGATGGTCATGTTTCCAACCCTACAACTAATATAAGCATCAAGTGTCCAATCAAGGTATTCCTAGGATAATAGGATAACCATTAAACGTGGTTTGGGTTGAAGTACCAAGAATTTAGTTGGATATTCCCAGGAGTCAATGGAGAACATAACATCCTCTACAACTCCCTCAGGGGCTACTGTGGATATATCTGCAAGTTGCAGAACTGTAGTGGTCTTTCTCAAAGCTCCTTGGAGGTTGAGATTAAACATGGTTTCTTTGGTCATAACATTGATGGCAGTCCTAAGATCAATCAATGTATGAGGGATAATGATACCATCGATGTGTACATCCACTACTAGACTCCCAGGGTCTAGGTACTTTGCGAAAATCACTCTCCCCAACATCAAATCAAATAATTGACCTACAACATTAATGGTGGGGGTGTCTCTCTTCTTTCTCGTAGGATTTTTGAAGATTTTTTCTTTGACAATATTACTATATACGAGAACATACTTAATAGATTGGAGAAGGGGTATCTTTACAAAAAAATTATTCAATTCTCCCAGAAGTCCAGTCTCTTCTGGGGTGTGCTGGCTCGGATGGATCAATATCTTAGGAAAGGGAGGTGGACTTACTTGAGGGGTACTCTCTTCATTTTCCTATTCAATATCTTCAGGTGGAGATGGTGGATGGTTATCTGGGAGAACTCTCCCAGGCCTAAGGTTAATCTCATGGATCTCCACATAATAGGCAGGGTAAGATGTCTCTCCACTGTAGACCCGTTGTTCCTGTTTTCTCTTTGGGTTTAGACTAGGTTGAGCAGGCATCTGAGGTTGCTTAGGTGGAGCAGGATGAGTGAGTGGAGGTTGAGGTTGGGATGGAGGAAGTAAAGAAGGAGGTTGGTTGAGTTGAGGACTCCACCCTTATGATGGATTGCTCCATTGAGGAGGTTGGGGAGCATATGGATAAAATGGTTGATTGACAGGTTGAGGATGATATGGAGGAGCATAATTCCAATAAGGAGGTGTCGACCATGATGGATGAGTAGAAGAACACCAAGGCTACAAGGGTGAATTTTGGTTTGAACTATAGTAATAATAAGGTGCACCTTGCATGCCCTGTTGGTATGACCGAGGTCCATGAGGCCTCCTTTGAATTATAAAGTAGAGTTGCTCTGAACCACCTTCCACCCCTTAGTATAAAACTTGTAGGCCAGGTAAGGAAGGGAATTTGTCTATTGCATGGTTTTATTCATAGATTGAGAAAACTTCTGTAATATTCCAAAATTAGCATGCAGCTAATTGGAATATTGATTTTTGTTGTTTTCACATAGGAGATGAATAAATGGGTGAGGACGCCCATACATTTCAGAAATATGAATAAAATCCCTCATAATGTGAAAAGGGATCAACATAGGAGCTGGATTTCACACCCTCGGGTGTGAACATGGACATTTTCATGTGGACAAGGTCAAGTTTGACCAAGTCAACAACGCTGGGATAGGAGGTGGAGATCATCTTGTGAGACAACGCAGAGATAGTGGGAGGAAGATTCCTTGGTGGAGGAAACCCTAATGAGTGGGACCCAAGGTGAGAGGGGTTCCATTTGTATAAAAGGAGGGCAAGAAAACCATAGTAAGACATCTAATGATTTAATAATTGGATTTTGGTTTGCATGACTATTCTTCTTTCTCCAACTGTTTAGTTGAGATTGTTGTGCTGCTTAGCACAAGGCATTCCTATTCAGGAATCCCTTCTCCTTTATTGAGAAGCCTCTTGAGGGAGATTGTACTGTATTTCTCCACATTCACGCTTGAGGCCAAGCATCCTCCTTCAGCTACAACGTTATTTCTGCAACAATATAACGTTGTGTTATTGGGTGTTGCAGTGGGGATCCACAACACCTCTTCCGCAACTTGTTTTTTAGAGGAGGGAGCCTCCATTCCTTTGGAAGATCAGTAAGGAAGATTTTGGAGCAGATTTTCATATCTTGGCACTTGTCCAAAGTACTTCCATCACCTACAGCGTAGTCACTTGCAGGAACTGCGTCATTTCTTATAGTGTTGCAGTGTGAGGGTTAAAACCCTCAATCTTGAGCTACTTTCTTAGGGAAAGGGCCCAACCTTCTCCCGGAAAGCTTGTAAGAAGGATCCTCCTTCATTTATTGTATTATTTAGTTGTATGCATACAGAGCTTCAGTTAGACTACGTTATTTCAGATCCAAATCTGCAGATCTAACATTTTGTACTTGTGCTTTCATGAAACCCATGCCGTGTCATCTTCATAATGTGTAAAAGGGGCTAGATCTCTAATTTTCTCCATGCTTTGAGTAATAAAACTCCAGATATGTTGTTTACATCATATTGTATCAAAAACCCTCATGTAATCACGCTGTGGTTGCTTTAGGAAATTTATGTATAGTTCAGGTCATGGGATTTGGGTGTTTTTAAGCCATATTGAGACCAGGAGATCTGTTTAACACATCAAAAGGGATTTTTTTCTGATCCCCTTCTGGATGTGAGTCCCATAATACATAATATAAGGGATTCCAGTGCTATTTCTCATATTTATAGCGTAATTTCCTGTAGATAATTTTTTTATGGTCCATCTTGCTGCATTTCCCCACTTTGGAATAAGATAATGGGACATAATTTTGTTTTTGTATCAATAATATGATGGTTATGTGTTCTACACACATTTTATGAGTAATTTCTCACTGCTACTCCAGTTTTATGTTGATGTATTATTTCATCCCCATTCTGGGATATTACAGTGGTATCAGAGCATAATCTTGGCTCAGCCTGTGAGTCCCAGCCATTATGCTATCAGAAGAATAAGAAGACGAAGAGAAGGAGAAAGATCATAATGATGGAGAGGATGAGCCTTATCTAATCACTTTTCAGATCCAGGAAGAACCTCTCCAAGGAGGTTAAGCAGATGAAGCTAGAGGCATTCTTCCTACTACATCCAGTGGTAGAGAGGGAGGTTGTAGAAATTGCAGTGCTACACCTTGAAGGTGAAGCAAGCACTTGGTGGTTCAACCATGTGAGTCATGCAAGAGTGTCTACTTTTGCACATTTCACTCAAAGGGTGATTAGGAGATTTGATAAAGAGAAATCAAAGGAAGAGAAGCCCTCGCCACCATTGGAAGAGGCATGTACCAACACTATTACAACCATGGAGGAGTAGCCTTCATCTTCAGCAATTTGGGAAGCCAACAAATTTGAAGGAACTCTTGCAGCCATACAAGATACTTCCAAATTTCACCAAGGTATGCCTAAGTTTCCATCTCTTATCATTTCAACAAATCTTATGGAGGGATATACACCATTGCATACTGCTAATCTAGAGCAACATAATTGCACTACGCTGTGCAACCTTGAGTTATTCAAGGAATGGATGAACTACATTCAACCTCTTGAGTTGAAAGGTAGAATTTCTGAAGGAAGGATGACTATGATCCCATGTACAATGGCTGACTATGACTTCAACATTATACCTTGCTTTGAGACAGTACATGTATCACCTTGCAGACCTACAGTGTTGTACATAAGCAGCAATGAAGAGAAGAGGACCCATTCCTTATGGGAACATTCAAATGGCAACTTCATTCATGAAGCAATGGAGGAAAAGATGATAGATGGTAGACATTTTGAGATGAGAAATACTTTCTCCTTTCTAGATGACACTTTCTCAATGAGTATATCACAGCTCAAAGAGAAACTTCTACCTACAGCAGATCTAGAGCCTTATTGGTTTTGGAGGGCCATTGATGAAAATAAGGTCTCATGGAGAGATATCATTGGTGGTGCACTTCAACATATCATGGAGTGCAAATTTCTTCAACGGTTTGAGGATTTTTTTCCCTCATCACACTTGGATCCTTATGGATTCAAGCTAGTCATTGGTGTGAGATATTCTCTAGGAGATCTCCAAGGAGTTGCATTTCAGCATCCCATGAAATGCAAGAAGAAAAATCTGATAGAGGAGGATGGTAGTCTTCATTGGAGTACCAAGATGGAGAATGGTAGGAGACATCCACAGGTGGATGAATGGGAGTGGATGAAGAACAAGAGGCTGGTGAGCCACTTACATATTTATGACACCGGGCAGCAAGAGGCATGGCTGTGTTGGCTACTCTTGAAAGAGTTTGGCCATCATATGAGATATCCTTTTTCTAAGGGTATGTGGGTGGAAGGAACTTGGCAGGGCACTTGCATCATATGGCAGAAAATGTTTTGGGTGCATTATGTTGATATGATCTCCTTCATTTCAATCACCATATTTTCACCTCATGATTTGTATGATGGAGGTGTGAGGGGGAAACAAGAATTATTATTTTTGTGGCTTCTCTTGGGAGAGTATGGGTAGAAATTTTCCCATATTCATCATGATATTTCCGGAAAAAGGGATGGCACATTCAAGGTGCAAAGAAGCTACCCTTCAGCATTGAAGGATAAGGAGGGTCTTCCACATAGGGAGAGGATTACCCCACATAGAAGCATGATGGTGGATGATTTTGGCATGTGGAATGTCAAGAGAAGAAGTCATGGAGTGGCAAGAGCCTTATCACTAAGGCCAACAATGTTGTCACTTGGGAGTATGTTTCTATTGATGGAGTGTTCCAAGGGGAATATGCATCCCTTCATTTTGCAGACTTTTATGAGAAGATTCTCATGGGAGGACTCATCCATGGACCTCACTTTCAGCTTAATCACTATGTATGGTAAGAAATACATTTCTGCACTTACTGCCTATTTCATTGACTATTTCCATCTTCTTACCATCTATGTACAATGCATTGCTCCACAAGAGGGAAAGATTATTTTTGGGTTTCATGGTTATTATAGTACCAATATTTCTGATGATAACCCTTCTCTACATGACTTTGGAGAAGTATGTTCTCATTTTTATCATGTTCAGCTAATATAAATTGCTTCTTACTACCACATAGTAGATGAGCAAACATGCACAACTACTCAATTGTTGGAGGACAACTTGCCACATGATGTTCTAAAACAACAATTGGAAAGACTGTGTTGTATCCACTTGAGAAACCATTAGTATCAACCAAACTTGCACATAACCTTCAAAAATTTTCTGATTTGGATACCATATGGTGATGTGCCATTCATTTTGTATGGAATGGTTTTGGCTAACATGATTCATGACATTGGAGAAAGGATCTTTGGAGAGCCAAGCTTCTTCTTGCCACTTGAGGGAAACCTTGTTGCAGCCCAAGATCAACATATGCTCTACACTTATCATGAGTGGAGAGGAAGACAACGTGGGGTAGACCATTTTGTCTACCATGTTCAATTATTCAGCCCACCTACATTGCAGGATCCCAAGGTGGAGGAGATCTTCCATGAGTTGCCATGTTGGAGGGTGACTCATTTGTATTGATGATAGCTTGGGGATGGAGGTTTCACATGGGATTGATAGTTCCCAATGAATTTCAAACTCCATGCCTTAAGAGGACCTCTAGACATCACCTAGTTGCCTCCTTGAGTATTTCACCTTTTCATGATGATGGCTATTTGGGATGCTCACCAAATTCTAGCTTGCATGCTTGGGAGGGGCACTGTGGAGATTTATTGTTGAGACAACATCATATTCCTTGGAGGAGTTCATAATATGAGGATGATACAGGAGGAGGAAAGGAGACTTTTCAGTTCTATCCTTACAGTTTCTTGAGGACAAGCAACATTTGGGAAGGGAGGACTGTAATATTCCAAAATTAGCATGCAGCTAATTGGAATATTGATTTTTGTTGTTTGCACATAGGAGATGAATAAATGGGTGAGGAGGCCCATACATTTTAGAAATATGAATAAAATCCCTCATAGTGTGAAAAGGGATCAACATAGGAGCTGAATTTCACACCCTCGGGTGTGAACAGGGACATTTGCATGTATACAAGGTCAAGTTTGACCAAGTCAATAACGCTGGTATAGGAGGTGGAGATCATCTTGTGAGATAGCGCAGAGATAGAGGGAGGAAGATTCCTTGGTGGAGGAAACCCTAATGAGTGGGACCCAAGGTGAGAGGGCTTCCATTTTTATAAAAGGAGGGCAAGGCAGCCATATCAAGACATCTTATGATTTGATAATTGGATTTTTGTTTGCATGACTATTCTTCTTTCTCCAACTATTTAGTTGAGATTGTTGCGCTGCTTAGCACAAGGCATTCCTGTTCAAGAATCCCTTATCCTTTATTGAGAAGCCTCTTGAGGGAGCTTGTTATGTATTTCTCCACATTCAGGCTTGAGGCCAAGCATCCTCCTTCAGCTACAACATTATTTTTGCAGCAGTATAACGTTGTGTTGCAGGGTGTTGCAGTGGGGATCCACAACACCTCTTCCGGAGCTTGTTTTTTAGAGGAGGGAGCCTCCATTCCTTTGGAAGATCAGTAAGGAAGATTCTGGAGCAAATTTTCATATCTTGGTACATGGCCAAAGTACTTCCATCACCTACAACGCAGTCCCTTGCAGGAACTGCGTCATTTCTTGTAGTGTTGCAGTTTGAGGGTTAAAACCCTCAATCTTGAGCTACTTTCTTAGGGAAAGGGCCAACCCTTCTGCCGGAAAGCTTGTAAGAAGGATCCTCCTTCATTTATTATATTATTCAGCTGTATGCATACATAGCTTCAGTTAGACTGCATTATTTCAGATCCAGATCTGCAGATCTAACATTTTGTACTTGTGCTTTCATGAAACCCATGCCGGGTCATCTTAATAATGTGTAAAAGGGGCTAGATCTCTAATTTTCTCCATGCTTTGAGTAATAAAACTCCAGATCTATTGTTTACATCATATTGTATCAAAAAACCTCATGTAATCACGCTGTGTTTGCTTCATGAAATTTCTGTATAGTTCAGGTCATGGGATTTGGGTGTTTTTAAGCCTTATTGAGATCGGGAGATATGTTTAACACATCAAAAGGGATTTTTTTTTTCTGATCCCCTTCTGTATGTGAGTCCCATAATACATAATATAAGGGATCCAAATGCTATTTCTCATAGTTATAGCATAATTTCCTATAGATAACGTTTTTATGGTCCATGTGGCTGCATTTCCCCACTTTGGAATAAGATAATGGGACATAATTTTTCTGTTGTATCAATAATATGATGATTATGTGTTCTACACACATTTTATGAGTAATTTATCACTGCTAATCTAGTTTTATGTTGATGTATTTCCGTGTCCCCATTCTGGGATATTACAACTTCTATGACATTCATTAGGAATTCATTTCTAGGGTGTCTTCTAGTGCATCTAGGGAAAAATATGGCCAGGGCTCTCTCTGAATCCTCTTGTTTCCTTTTGATCTACATGCTATTCATTTGCAAGGAAAAGGTATGCAATTTTTCACTCTCGAAATCCTCTAACATGTTCCCTATCTCACTTTTGATGGATGATGTGGAGGAAGAGGTACTGACCAAGACTTGATTACTTCTACCCTTTTTTCTGGCTGCCCTGGAAAGGTTTCTAAACATATTTTTTATGTCATCATAGGCCAAATGATAAATATCTCCTCCAGATAGCATGTTGAGGGTTTCTAACACTTCCTCCCTGACTGATAAATATCTCCTCCAGATAGGATGTTGAGGGTTTCCAACACTTCCTCCCTGATCCCTCGGAGAAGAACTAATTTGAGTGATCCATGATCAAGGGTGAAATTGGCCCTATTGTAGTTTATTTGAAACCTTTCCTCATAGTCTTCTAAAGATTCATCAGGCCCTAGGGTAATCCTAAATATTTCTTCCTTGGCTTCTTTTGACATACAATAGTATTTGTACTTGTTCAATTGAATGCCACTTTCATTTGGGCGGAGGTGTGATGTTGTCCCGAGGTAGACCCATGAACCAGCGCAAGGTTTCATCCTTGAGGGTAGAGGGGAATAATTTTAACTTTTTTTCATTCGAGGCATAGCCATGAGTCCTACATACAACAACAAACTCAAACATGAAAGTGTTAGGGTCCTCATAAGTTAAGCCATGGAAGTGTAGAAGGGCTAAAGGGATGATGTTTATCATCCTAGTCTCTTCATTGGTTTCTCTAATGGGAAAGACTCCTTGGGTTCTATTCTCAACCATATCTTGAACAAGTGAAGCAAGTTCATCTTGTGAATCAAGTTCCTCTTCTTCCCCAATAGGTTCCTCAAATTTTTCAGGTTTCTCACCTAGAGGGTATTCTAACCCACAGCCACCGAAGAAGAGTGAAGGTTGACTATGTGGGGATGTGTGATTTTTGGTAAAAAATCTCCTTGGTTGTCCCTACTCCTACGAGGCATGAAATACAAATTTTTTGTTTCTTTTTCACTTTTTCAAATTGTATGCAACCAAAATTAGAAAAAAATGCTTATGTAGAAAACAAGCATGTACTTAGACACCTCCCCGGAAACGACACCAAAAATTGGCGAGCCATGGTATTTCACCAAGAGTGATGCAACTCCAAAGGGCTACTCAAATTTACTTATCAACCTAGGGTTCGTAAAAACTTAGAGGTGATAGTGCTATATGCATAATAGATAGATTCTACTCATGCCACCCTCAACTAGGTCTTCTGGTCAGTATTAATTCTAGGCCCTTCCTTCTAATTGATTAAAGTGAAACTAGATAATGTAATGAAGGGAATTTATTATAGTCTAATAAAAATGAAATTTATATCAAAATACTAATTGCAATTGACAGTGAAAGCAAAACATAAACAATTAATGTAGTTGCAAAAAAAGGAAACTTTATTATGGCAATCATTCATCTAGATATCTACTTATTTGTAGTAAAGAAACTATTCTATCATCACACACTTCATGAAAGCATAAACCAAATCCTTTCTATTGTTTCATTAAAATTGTACTTGTATGCGACATTCAATCTAATTCTGAAATGAAATAAAACCCTAATGTCTACTCTGTTTTTGAAGCAAGGAAGGAAGGAGATTTGTAGTATCCTAAGAGTCTCTTCTAACCATGAATTCAAAGCTGGGGGGTCAAGTGCATCCTATTCTAGGCTAATAGGGAAAAAAGGAGCTAAACTAGAGTGAAGAGGTGGCCTACAGCGCTGCTACGAAAGTTTCTACAGGATGTCCAGTAGTGCTAGAGGAAATAGGCCGAGAGGGTTTTAAGGATGAAAAGGTGCAAAGAAGGCATGGAAAGGTGAGAGAAGGTGGAATGAGGTGAGGGAGAGGTGGCAAACAAATCCAGCCAAAATCAGAACCCTTGGGAGGCATGCTTTTCACTTGGAAGGCTGCTCACGGTGGTGGTGAAGGTAGTTTCACAAAACAGGGTTTTGGTGGCAGATTTGGAGTTTGGAGGGAAGGAGGATGGATGAGATGGAGAGGATCCTTTCCCTGTAGTTGTAGACAAACCTGCAATCACTACACACATTCATGCATTTCTTATTTACAAACTAACATGTTAACAAGAGGAAAATATTAGTTGAATGGAAAAACCCTACTTGATATATTCTGAAATATAATCTAACACAAATACAATTCCTAACTTACAGTAAGCATATTATGAGAATGATAATCACACTATCTACCTTTCCAAGAAATCATAAACAAACTACTTTTATATGTGGTTGGAGATCCTTCTCCTCAAGCTCCCATGAGAGAGGTGAGGAAGAGAGGCTACAAGCACAATTTTGATGGATTTTTTATGTTGCTAGAATGTAAACAGACTAAACAAGATGTTGAAACATAAAGAAAGTATATTAATATACAAGAGGGACTTAGCCAATGGATTTTTCCCTAACCCAAAAGTATTAGCCATATGAGAATAAATCAGTGATGGAACAAGAAACTTCTCATTATCATTGCATAAAAATGTCTAGTACATCATATGATAGTAAAAAATAACACTAAATCAGAGCTCAAGAGCTATCTAGGTGAATACAAAGTTTGAATCCTAATGAGCTCTTGAATTTGCTTATTTATACAAATGGGTAGCTACAAATAAATCCCTAAAAAGTAGGAATAATCCTTCCTTTATCTCAAGAAGAGTGGAGCTTGTCTCCTCATAACTGTCACTTTGCTTGGATGCCTTTTCCTTCGAGATGTTGGGAGATATCTTGATGTGATCTTGGATGATTTAGAGAGTTAAGGAGGTGGAAAAACCTCCTACAATCTTTCCTTGTTGTCTGCTCCGAGCCCTTAGGTGGAAAATATCTCAAAAATAGCTTTATTTCCTGCAATTAATTCATATTAGGAAACCAGACATGACAGACACCATACACGCTTCTCATTAAGCATAATATGACAAAAATGTAGATAAATGTGAGAGAGAGGTAACTTAATAACTGAAGTGTCGCATTTTAATCCCTTAAAATATACCTAATGATGGGCCTCATCAAATATAACACAGTTTTTGTGGGTATAGGCTTATGGAATTGGGTTCGTCCTCTACCTGGGTCTCTTTGAGCAGGTAATTCTGTCTGGTCAGTCCATTGTTGATCTTAGTGTTTGGTATGATTTTTTTGTTTTTTTCCCTATTGTAGGCTATGTTGTGGGTATGAGGTGCACTACGACACATGCTAAGCACCTTGTCATGTTAGGTTGGTAGCTTGAGGGGATTTTGTCTTAGAGACCTTTTTTGTTTTTTCCCTATTGTAGGCTATGTTGTGGGTATGAGGTGCACTACGACACATGCTAAGCACCTTGTCATGTTAGGTTGGTAGCTTGAGGAGATTTTTTCTTAGAGACCTTTATATGGTGGTTGAACTAATCCCCTATTCAAGTTGGTCTCAGTGTCTAGTTTCTTTGTTTTTGTATTTGGGTTGGTGAGTTGTAGTGTTAATATAGGGGAGTGATCAGGAGTTCATGAATTTTTCTCAAAATTGAAAATGCTCAAAACTGTACCGAAACTGAGCGATCGGGTAGATCTCGTTGTTCTGATTCCGGCCCTGTGAACGGTTCGAAAAATCGATGTCGTATGAGGGAGATATCACGTTCTGATCGATTTCCCAAACAGTTAAAATTTGCGACAGGTTTGACTGGGATGCCCAGTCAGCATGCAGGTGTACAATCAGCAAAAATAGGAATATTCCTAAGAATATTTTGTTTTCTCCAAGCCAACGAGATCTTGCCACGTGGCACATTCTATATCATTCGAGGTGGTGTATGTTGATGATTTTTGGTCCAATGGTTGGGTGACACGTGGACAGTCTTGAGGCTGCCACATGTCCCCTGTATGGTGGTCTAACATTTTGTATAGGTCTGGGGGGTTCAACCTCGTGACCTCCGGCACGCCCGCAATGTCTTCCACCAACTCTGCTATGCTATGGTTCTTACCCCATTAGCGCTCCACATAAATTTATGTTGTATTCAAATGTTGAATGGGGGGGGGGGGCGCGCGGGGGGGGGGGATCGTCGGTGGTCCCAACCCGCCAGCGGCCCCAACCCGCCGACTGCCCCAACTTGCTGGCAGCCCCAATCAATGGTCACATGGTATATATTTCAAACGCAACATATAATGTTACATCCAACAGTTAATCACCGTAACACTCGGCGGTGTTCAAACCTATCACATGTACATGCCGCAACTTATGCCGACGGATTAGCGGAACTCCGCCTCCATTACACAGTTCCGCGCCAATAGTTTAATGCGGAGGTTTAAACTGCGGGGTTTGGGGGGTCGCCATGTGGCCACCCCATCCCTTAACCATTAAATTTAATGTGATGGCTAGTTATCTATCAGGAGTTTAGAACTCCACTAAAATTCCGAGATTTTTGTTTTTTTAACTGCATTTAACTGTAGTCCTCCAAATTTAGTGGAAGTTTTGTCAGGCACATTGGGAAAAAACCTAGCCAGGTCAATTTTTGACCAATGTGGGTGAAACAAGAGTCTACCTAGACTAATTTGAGCATTCTGGAGCCATTGGTGTAGAGAAAACAACCATTGGAGGCTTGTAAACACATGTATTTGCAAAATTTTGAGCATAATGAAATATGGACATGCCATTGGGAGCTGGACCAGTAGATCTAGCCCAGGAGGGGTGAACCGCTTCATCATGCATACTATGTAAATCTTATGTGTGGTTTTATTTCTCTATTATACACTGTTATTCAGTGTTATTTAGGCTTATTTACATACTTAAACTTCACAATTTCATCTATGTTTCATGTTTAAATTCCTCATTCCTTAAGAAAAAAATGGAGACAAATATTTACATGTTTTGTAACTGAAAAGACACTTAGCACAACAAACTGATACAATCCTTTCAGATCAGGTTGGTATCAGAGCTAGAGTTTATTCTCTGGTGTTGTTGTGTGCAAAGATTTGTTTAACTGTTTGCAAGTGTTCACATGCTTACTAGGCTCAAGCTTAAGAGAGGAGAAGGAAAATTGGTGGAAGCAAGAGGGTCTAAAAGTGAGCCACAAAAAAGGAGGGTAAGATTGCCACATTCTTCACCATATAGTTCACCTCCAAAAGAAGTAGAAGTAGCATTAAGCATGCCTCTAGAGGAAGAAGAAATCCATGAAGAGGTGGATCCCAAAGAAGAAGAAAGAGTGTTCCGGAAATCATTCCTTGACATGACTGAGATGGTGAGAATCCTTTATCAAGAAAGGAATGAGAAATTAAAAGGAGAAGGATACAAACTTCACAAGGAAGGACAGGGATCATCAGGAGGTCAAAATGATGAAGATAAATCAAAGAAGGGCAATGGAGGAAATGGAGGCAGTGGAAAGTCACCATCCTCACCCTCATCATCATCATCCTCTACTTCATCTTCAGTACATCAGCCACACAAGTCAAAGAACACTGGTAAAAGTCATTTTCTAAAACATGATGTTAAGTTTGAATTGAAAATTTTTAATGGTGAAATCAATGCAGAAAAGCTTGATAATTGGATTAGGCAATTGGAGGTCTATTTGAGAATTCAGAACCTTCATGATGATGATACCAAAATCCAATTAGCTTCATTGAGAATGGAAGGCGCAACACTTGTTTGGTGGGAATCCAAGACAAAGGAGGAGATCAAGAAGCATGGTAATATTATCCTATCATGGACTGATTTCATTACTACAATAAAACAACAGTGTTATCCATTAGCTCATATGCAGAAATCCATAATGAACTAGAAAAACATTAGACAATTGAAAGGACAAAATGTGCAAGTTTACACCCAATAATTTAGTAGAAGAGCTCTCTTATTAGGGGTAGATTTTCAGAGCCAAGATGCTTTGATTAAGTACATAGGAGGCTTACATAGCTATCTAAGACATTATATTCCCATTTTTAACCCCACAAGTCTAGATGAGGTTTGTGTTCAGGCCACACATCTAGAAGCTAGAGGGAAAAACATTTCTGATGAGGGTAGAAACAAACCTTTTAAGGTGAAAAACAAGATTAGACCTCAAAAGGTAAGGGAAAAAATAATGCATCTGTCAAGAAAGAGGGAGAAAAGGTGGTCTATAAACATTGTTCAAGAGAAGGCCATGACGAAAATCATTGTTGGAAATTACATCCTAAAAAGAGGCCCAAACATCAGAACAACAAAGGGAAACAGAAAACTGCAGCTACAACTCAACATGATTTAGGAGAGGATTCAGGTGATGAATCTAAAATTACAGCCATGGGATTGATAACATGAAGGGGAAATAAATTGAAACTAAACCCAGTACTAGTACATCAAACTGTCACATACAAGCTCCAAATGAAGAAGAGAGAATTAAACTGTTTCATGTGAGGGTCATATCCAAACAAACCAAGATTGACACATTGTTTGACAGGGGGTCACAAGAAAACTTAATCTATGAAGACTTGGTCAAGAAAATTAATATTGAGACCATTCCACATCCAAAACCATCTCCACTTGGGTGGATTTGTAAGGATGCAAATTTACAGGTTTCAAAGAAGTGTATATTGTGGTTTGCAATAACTGCACATTTTGTTGACACAGTTGAATTAGATGTGGTTCTGCTTGACATTACATGTATTGTGTTGGGAAGTCCTTAATTGTATGACAGGAAAGTGATCTTCCATCGCCATGAGAACAAATACCATTTATTCAAAGATGGCAAGGAGTACATTGTTAGAGCACATCACAAGAAGACAAATATTGCTATGGCAAATGCTGGACAAGTAAAGAGGCAGGTGAATTCAAGTAAGAATTTTGTTATTCTAATTATTAAGCCTAAAACTGATGTCAATCATGAATCATTTGAGGATTGTGATCCTGAGTTGAAATCATATTTATATGATTTATTTGAGGCACATCATGATATGTTTCAGGAGCCAACAGGATTGTCTCCAAAAAGGGAGATTCAACATGAGATTCAGTTGCAACAAGATTGTCCTCTTCCAAACATCGGCATGTATCGCATGTCAATAATGAAGAATGATGAAATAAAGAGGAAAATAAAGGACATGTTGGACAAGGGACTCATAAGGCCAACCACTTCGCCATGCGGTTCACCCATAGTCTTGATTCCGAAGAAATATGGGACTTGCTGCATGTGTGTAGACTTTAGAGCTTTGAACAAGATAACAGTAAAGAATCGATACCCACTCCCAAGGATAGATGATTTGCTTGATCACCTGAAAGAAGAAATTTTTTTCACTAAGGTAGAATTATGAAGTGGATATCATCAAGTAAGAATTGCAGAAAGTGATATATGGAAGACTGCATTCAAAACCAAACAAGGACTCTTTGAGTGGTTGGTTATGCCATTTGGTTTGTGTACTGCACTGACAACTTTCATGCGTGTTATGGATAATGTTTTGCATCCATTTCTTGATGACTTTGTGATTGTGTATTTATATTATATACTGATTTTCAAAAAAATAAGAGAAGAACATGTCTTTCATGTGAAAAGGGTGCTTGATGTTTTGAAGAAAGAGAAATTATTTCTTAAGATGTCAAAGTGTGAGTTTGGAAAGACTTCTTTGGTTTATTTGGGACACATTGTAGGAGGAGGCGAGTTGAGAATTGATCCTTCTAAAGTGGAAGCCATTGTGAATTGGCCCACTCCAAAAATAGTAACTGAGGTAAGAATTTTGTTAGGCACAACTAAGTATTGGAGAAATTTTATTGCTAACTTTTCCGCCATAGCAGCTCCTATGCATGCAGTGAAAATTGTGAAGAAAGGTTTCCAATGGGGAGGAAAACAACAACAAGATTTTGAAGCTTTAAAAGTCAAGATCAATTCAACTCCAGTCCTTGCATTACCGAATTTGAGATAGCCATTCGAGATACAAACCGATGCTAGTGATTATGCCATGAGCGCAATACTTTTGCAGCATGGTAAGCCTATCACTTTTCATTATGAAACATTCAATGGTATTGTAACTAATTATCCTACATATGACAAAGTGTTGTATGTGTTGGTACAAAGCGTCAAGAAGTGGAAACACTACTTTATGGGTAAAGAGACGATTATACATATCGATCACCAACCATTACAGTACTTGCAATCGCAAAAACATTTGCAGCAATCATGACATTTCAGATGGATGGGATTTCATCAACAGTTTCACTTGGTTATAAGGTACAAGAAAGGTATTTTAAATAAAGTTGTTGATATGCTTTCAAGTCCAATCATAAGTGCTTCTACGTTACTTAAAAATGATTCTATTGTACATGAGAGTTACATAGAAAAATATGCACATGATGTTGATTTTCAAGATGTGTATGCTAGTTTGAGTGAAGGGAATCAAGTTGAGGAAAATGATTATCACACGCATAACAATTTGTTGTTTCATTTGGGCAAGTTATGTATACCACAAGGAGAGAGGCTAAGTGTCATGAGAGAGGCTTATTCGTCTCTTATTGTTGGACACTTTGGGGTAAGCAAAACAGTGGCATATTTACAGAGGTATTTCTATTGGCCTCACATGATAGATAGTCTGTCACGTTTTATAAGAGGTTGTTCTATGTGTGCAACAAGTAAGCCTAGCAATAGGAAGCTTGGTTTGTACATTCCAATACTAGTACCATCAAGGCCATGGGAGAGTGTCTCCATGGACTTTGTTGGAGGTCTACCTATGTCAGGAAAACAACATGATTATCTTTATGTAGTTGTGGATAGATTCAGTAAAATGGTTATACTTATGCCATGTAAGAAAACCATAACTGCTGAACTTTATTTTCAACATGTATGGGTTCATAATGGATTTCCAACTTCTATTGTTAGTCACAGGGGTTCCAGGTTCATTGGGAATTTTTTGTCCAATCTTTGACAGATGATGGACACAAAGTTGAAAAAGAGTATTGCTTTTCATCCGCAAACTGATGGCCAAACCGAGGTGGTGAACATAACCGTTGTGCATCTATTGAGAGTATATTGTAGCAAACATCCCAAGTTGTGGGATGAACAACTACATTACATTCAACGCGCTTACAACCGGGGAAAAAGCACTCTTCTACAAATACATCACCTTTTGAAGCATGCTTTGGGTATTTTATGAAATCGCCATTAGACTTCATCTTTGAGAAGGATGTTGCAATTTATGGGCCTAGTGATATTGACAAGGCTCAAAAGTTCATTAAGAAAATTCAGATTATTCGTCAACAAGTTCAAGAACAGCTTGAGAAGAGTCAAAGCAAATACAAGGAGAGGCATGAAAAACATAGATTTGATCACAAGTTTCAAGAAGGAGATGAGGTATGGTTGCACATAAGAAAATAAAGGATGCAAGGAGAAGGTAAAAATCTCAAGCCCATTCGCTATGGTCCATTCAAGATCATAAAGCAAGTTGGTAACACAACATTTCAACTTGACTTTCCTTCATATATGCAAATGTATTCAGTTGTTAATGTTGAAAACTTACGTTTGTATGAGCCACCTTTGATTGATGATCAAGGAAGTGATGTTCAGCTGCCTTCTATTGAAGTTTTCTCACCAAAATTTCTGGATGAGCTCAAAGAGGATACAATTCTTGACAGGAGGACAAGAGCATCCAAGAGGGGAAGTGTTGACTACCTTCGAGTTGGGCTCAAAGGCAATAAGCCAAGCAAGGCAAAGTGAATGGAAGTTAGAAAGGTGAGGGATTTGTACCCTCATCTACTGAACAGGTAATCAATTCTTTTGGGGTCCAAAAGCTTCCCAATGGGGAAGTGTGATAAGGAGTTCATGATTTTTTCTCAAAATTGAAAATGCTCGAAACCATACCGAACCTAAGCGACCGGGTAGATCTCGTCGTTCTGATTCCAGTGCCATGAACGGTTCGAAAAAACGATGTCGTATGAGGGAGATATCACATTCTGATCGATTTCCCAAACAACTAAAAATTGCGACAGGTTTAACTAGGATGCCCAGTCAGCATGCAAGTGTACAATCAGAAAAAAGAGGAATATTCTTGAGAATATTCCATTTTCTCCAAGCCAACGAGATCTTGCCACGTGGCCCATTCTGGATCGTTTGATGTGGTGTACGTTGATGATTTTTGGTCCAATGGTTGGGTGACACGTTGCCAGCCTTGAGGCTGCCACGTGTCCCCTATATGGTGGTCTAAAATTTTGTATAGGTCCAGGGGGTTCGACCCCGTGACCTCCAATGCGCCCGCAATGTCTTCCACCATCTCCGCTACGCTATGGTTCTTACCCCATTAGCACTCCACATAAATTTATGTATTCAAATGTTGAATGGGGGGGGGATCGCCAACGGTCCCAACCTGCCAGCGGCCCCAATCAATGGTCACATGGTATATATTTCAAACGCGACATATAATGTTACATCCAACGGTTAATCACTGTAACACTCGGCAGTGTTCAAACCTATCACATGTACATGCCACGACTTAAGCCGGCGGATTAACGGAAATCTACCTCCATTTCACAGTTCCACGCCAATAGTTTAATGTGGAGTTTTAAACCGCGGGGTTTGGGGGGTCGGCATGTGGCCAGCCCCTCCCTTAACCATTAAATTTAATGTGATGGCTAGGTATATGGCGGGATTTTAGTGCTTCACTAAAATTTGGAGATTTTTGTTGTTTTAACTACAGTTAACTACAATCCTCCAAATTTAGTGGAGGTTTTGTAGGGGACATTGGGAAAAAGCCTAGCCAGGTCAATTTTCGACCAATTTGGGTGAAACAAGAGTCTACCTAGACTAATTTAATCATTATGGAGCCATTGGTGTAGAGAAAACAATCATTGGAGGCTTGTAAACACATGTATTTGCAAAATTTTGAGCATAATGAAAGATGGACATGCCATTGGGAGCTGGACCAACAGATTTAGCCCAGGAGGGGTGAACTGCTTCATCATACCTATTGTGTAAATCTTATGTGTGGTTTTATTTCTCTGTTATACACTGTTTTTCAGTGTTATTTAGGCTTATTTTCATGCTTAAAATTCACAATTTCATCTATGTTTCATGGTTAAATTCCTCATTCCTTAAGCAAGAAAATGGAGACAAATATGTACATGTTTTGTAACTGAAAAGACACTTAGCACAACAAACTAATACAGTCCTTTCAGATCAGGGAGTGTGGGGTTTCCTAGGGTTAGGTCGGGGTGGCTAATTCACATGTTAATAACCCCAGGGTGATGTGTGGTTTGTCATTTGGTGGTTTTCGATCTTTAAAGGATTGAAGCAATGAAGAATTGGTGCCAGGTATCATAATTCTCTTGGTGGCTGCGGTTAGAAGCTATCGATAGGGTTGGAGAGGCTACAAGTGTGTGGGAGGGTGGTGGTTTTTTCAGTGGGATGACCTCGTAGTGAGGGGGTGGAGGTTAACCGCTTATAGGATATGGTGCTGTAGATGCTATGGTGCTTTGGAACATATTAGTTGTAGGTTTTTTGAGTGGTCCACGAGTGAGATAGCATCTAGGGGATATTGGGCGTGGGGGTGACTCATCTGCCCAGGTAGTCGGGGGATTGGCTGGAAGCTTTGGTGTGGGTCGGTTAAGGTTTGCAATGAGCATATCATGTGTTTTCAATGAGGTTGGGCCCGTAGATGGGTGGGTCCTCGTGGCCAGGGGGTAGTGCACCATGTGGACTGGTGGGATGAAGGGGAAAAGTTGGAACAACATAACGCCATCTCCCCTGGGAATGTAGACTTGCCTCTGCTTTTTTACTTACTTGAAGCACAAATTCATCAGGTGATAGCTTCAGTATAACAATTGGACAAGGATTGACACATTGACTACAACAAGATCATTGGTTTTATGAATTTTCTCCAACATAATCAATGGCATATGAGGGATCAGTTAGTCTCCCTCCGTAGAGGTTAGAAGTTGCTCCACGAACGGTTGTAAAATTTTGAAGGGAGAATGGCACACATGGAGGTAGATTTACATGAAGCATTTCGACGACCAAGGGGAAATGGACTTGAAAACCTGTGTTCGGGTAATATCCGTGCTTAACGATGAATGTGTGTTGTGTTTTGATTCTCATATTGTTTTGTTCCACTTGGGAATTCAATCTTTGGTCCTGTAGTTTTATCTTGTTAATGTTCGTGTCTTTTGGCCAACAAATCACGTAAGAGTGAGGCCAATGTTGTTTGAAAACTATGCTTCTCACAATGTAAATATTTCTTGAATTAATAGCAAACATTGTCTATATATATATATATATGTATGTATATATATATAACTAAGATGTTTTCTATCACTCTAATATATGAGTAGAAATGTTTTAAATATAAACTTTGTCATGCTAGATTATCACATACTTATATGTTCTACCAATGCCTTTTTTGCTATATGACTCGTTATCATTCTTCCTTAATCTTATGATATAAATCTTATGATTCATATTGTAAAATAAAAGGGTTTGGAGATTTTAATATTCATATATTCTTGGTTCGACTATAGGAATCGAACCTAATTTTATGAGACACGTATATATTTCATCAATATGTAGTGTGTCCACATCGTGCTCAACGTTCCTTTCACTAATATGTTATATATAAAAACTATTTGCATATATGTAACAAAATCCTTGTATAATATATCTCATGCCTTGTGGTAAGGTTAATAAATGGTTCAAATTAATACTACATGTGTTGCTTACAATTCTATAGGTATCATTTATGGCATCACATATTTTCATAAGGTTTTTCAATAGTTCATTTCATTTTATATATATATATATATATATATATATATATATCATAAGGTTTTATAACCAGTTTCTGTGTGGTATAATTTTGTTTCAATACTTTTGTACTGTTCTTATAACGCGACACTCAACTCTGCCTAAACACGCCGTTTCATTATGTTGACACATTAGTTTCACCAAACCCTACGATCAATGGTTGGCATTGATTCTTGAATGATACACGACCTGTGATTATTAGCGTTATTTTGAGAGTTTAATGACTACCTCTTCTGCTAACATTTAAAGTTCATTTGTTTCTTTGAACTTCAGACAGAGCTCCACTAGCTCTGCAATGGAGTTTCTCTGCCATGTTTATTATTCAACCTTTAATGGATTTTTTAAGGATTAGAGGGTTACAGTTACCCTCATTTAGACCTTCATTGTTTTAACATTTATTTGCAAAATTGTTTACTGCACCCGACATTTACAATCTAAAGGTATTTTTTTTTTGGTTTATGTAGGATTTAACTTATGTCAGTTAGTGATATCGTTTACCTTTCATATTTTTCTTTGCTCTATCACAACTTAAGATTTGTGTTAAATGTTCATCTTCAGGAAATGTATTAATTTGGCATTGTTTCCTTTTTTCACTATGATTTCCTTTGAAATTTTTACTATCGGCTTCATATCTGAATGTACTTTCATGTTTTTGTAGCGGATTTACATTTGCAACCCTTCGAATCCGCTCAGGTTTATATATTTGAATTTCTAATTTTTTCCTTTGATGAAAATCTTTTATATATATATATATATATAGTTAATGTTTTCTGCTGCAGGTTGGTAAGGATTCTCTAGTTATTTCGTACTCTGGAGCCAGGTTTCTTCCATGACGAAGTTATTTAACTGAGTTTCAACCTGGATATGTTTTTTCGTTAGTGTAAGTTCTTTTTTTTTTTTGTAAATATAGTAGGACCTTTCTATTTGCTATTTATATTTGCAAAGCAGGTTACAAAAATATAAACTTCAACTATGGCCTCAACCTGCCTGAAGGAAACCAGGTCTGTTGGCCATCTGAGTGCATGAAAAGCGTACCAAAATTGATAAAGTTTCATTCTTCTATAGTCCACGTGGGCTAGCTATTCTATGGCATATCTATCTACATACTGATAAAAGAAAAAGAGTTCATACAAAATTGTAGCTTTCATTCAGCAATAACAGTAAGTAAACTACTATCCATCTGAGGAAGAAACAGGAGCGGGGTCTTTTACATTGGACCCTGGCATGTCCACTTGTTGGAGCGGTTGTAGCAGTTTTTCCATTCGTCCGACTCTGTCGTCCAGCCTGCCCATTCGATTCGCTGCCTGGTACTGGGTAATCTTTATATGATAAAGCTGGTCCTGCATATCCTGCAGCTTTTCCATGATGCAACCTTCCAACTTTGATGCATCAATGTTTTGCTGTCCAGGGGGAAAACTCTGCATGGCTTTTGCCAGCAGGCATTTAACTGTCCAATAGGTATGTATAGTCTGATGAAATAGGGTGAGGCGGCCACGGGTGTTTCCAGGATCAGTGATGAAGTCAAGAATTTCTGCTTCAGTTACATTGTCTTCTGGTTCAGTTTGAATCTCTCTCTCCCATCCTCGGATTTCCTCACGAGTCTTGGAGGAGTTCCCTGTAACATAACTGTCTGCTAAGTTTTCTACGAGCTCCTGTTTGGATTTCCTGCCTTTTTTCTTCGACAGTGGCTCTGGTTGAATAGGCTGCTTCCCTTTCAAAGTCTGAGAAGTTGAGCGTCGTTTCCCCATACTCAGCAGAATCTGATACTGTGACAGAGATATACAACAGGTTTTAGTAAGGGTCTGATTTCCATCATAAGGCCAGATTGCCTTTCTCTCATGGCCATAAAGGGCGGGACTACGCTCGCAGTAGTAATTTAACCAAAGGAAATTGATTAGAGTTTTTAGCCTTTCGCTGCTGGGGCTGGGTAGAATACCAAAACTATACCCCCTATTCCTCTCAATACAGGTCAAGAGCCTATCTATTAACCACAAATCAGAACATAAACAAAGGGTCCGCACCATATTTAACAGAGCACGGAGATACATGACAGGGGTCACCGGCAAAGCAAAGAAAGGAATGATATTACAACTTTCTCCCAAGCAACACACTTGACGGTGCAAACTTACTTGACTATGCATTTTCCAGTGGGGTGAAGGATTCAATTCTAAATCAGTGCGTAAACCAGACTGAGTATGTCGCAAAAGGAAAGCTTCCCTAGACAGAGGCCTGTGGGTAACATTGCCCACTTTAACCCCACCTTTCCCCTTCACACAACAGGTAGCAAATTGAATCAAGGTGACTCTGTTTTCAAGGTGAATTAAAGAAACTCTACAACCGGTTGAGGCCGCATACAGAGGGTGGCAGGGGTCACGAAAGCAGGGCCTTACCCGCTGATGGATGGGCAGTTTATAATTACAAATGTTATTAACACAATACTCTACCATTTTTTAAAACTTACAGTTCCAATCCAGAGCATTTGCTTCCATATGCAGGGAAAGGAGAAGGTTGTATACATACCAGCGTCTTGCCGAATTACTGAAAGGAGTAGCGTTCCCAGTCTTCCTCCTCGGCCACTTCGAAGCGATTGCATGCAAAAAGCAGAGCATTACCGCTTGAAGGGAGGGTGAAAGAGAACTTACCATGCATGAACCTTGCCGTCTTCCTTCTGACAAACCCCGTGCCCCCCCCACTGACAACCGCCTACTGCCAGATCGCCCCCCCCCCCTATGTATCATTATGGTTTTTGCTTGCGTGGAGAGGTAAAACACCGCCATCGCATTGCAATAATGATCAATGAGGTGCCAAGTGCTCACCCCGATCGGGGGGTTCGTTAGTGTAAGTTATACTTATAAGCTTTACTATTTGTTTCGTTGTCAATTTGCTGTATATTTGATTAGCTAAGGTTATGGTTGGGCTTCCATAACCGAAACCCTAACTTTACATAACCTTTTAATATGAATTTGAAAATGGGTTTTGCATCAACCCTACCATTTTATTTCATTTGGTAGTTTTTCAGGTTCAACTATAATTTTTCTTTCATAAAATTGATATTATGATGAGTTTGATTAATTATCCTTAGGGTTTTTCCCTATAGGAGTTATTTTAAGAACATATATGTATTTATATTTATAATTTTATTCATTCTTTTCGGCATAAAGAATTTTTATAATTTTTTAGCTTTTTCCACAGATATCTTTTTGATTTTTTCTTTATAATATTCTACAACACGTATAAACACTACCATATAATAATGTCTTATAAATTATTATCCAAATTTTGAAGAAAAGTTTTTGAACTCAAAACAAGATCTTTGTAAAATGAGAAGAAGTACGTAAATTGCCATTTACACTGAGATCAATGCATTTAGTGAAAACAATCAAATAGGATTATAATTATAAATCGACATCTAAATTGAAATCAACAAATTCAGTGCAAGCAATCAAATTGTATTAGAAATCACCACCTACACGGAAATCAATGCATCTAGTGCAAGTAATCAAATATCATTAGAAATAAATATCTACACTAAAATCGATGCATATAGTGCAAATAATCAAATAGGATTATAAATCACCATCTCCACTTATATCAATCCATCTAGTGTGAGAAATATTCTTCCCTCACTCCACCCTCCATCCATATCTATATCCCCCTCCATCTCTTATTTTTTGTCTCTCTATTTCACCCCCCTAAACACACACACTCTCGCAATCCATATATATAAATCTCTTTGTCAATCCCCTCCTCTCCCCATCTCTCTCTTCTTCCCTCTCTTCACCTTCCATCTATATCTCTATCTTCCCCCTCTCTCCCTCTCCCCTGCTAATATCTCTCTTTCCTCATTTTTTCCTCTCTCCCTCTCTCTCCACCTTTCTCTCTCTATTTATTTCTTCTTACCTCTCTCCCCCTCCCCCTCCAAGTCCATCTCTCTTTCCCTCCCTCTCTCCACTCTCTCACATCCTCTCTCTTCCTTCTTCTCTTTCCCTTTCTCTCCCATCTCTCTCTCCCTCTCTCTCTCTCTTCACCCACCAACTATGTTACTATATCCCTCCCTCTCTCCTTATATCTCCTTCGCCCCCCTTATCTCCATCTCTCCTTATTTGTCTCTTTATCTCAGCCCCAAACATACACACTCTCTCTCTATCTCTCCCTTGTCACTCCTTCTCTCTCTCCACTTCTCACTCTCTATATTTCTTATTTCCTACATCTCTCCCCCTCCAACTCCATCTCTCTTATCGATCCCTCTCTCCTCCTCTCTCTCAATTCCTCTCTCTCGTCCTTCCTCTCTCTCTCTCCCCTAAATCCCTTTCTCTTCCCTGATCTCTCTCTCTCTCTCTCTCTCTCTCTCTCCAATACTCTCTTTTCCCCCATCACTCTCCTCCTCTCTCTCATCCTTCCTCTCTCTCCCTTTCTCTCCCACCTCTCTCTCTCTCTTTTCCCTCCAATCCTCTCTCTTCCCCCATATCTCTCTCTCTCTCTCTCTCTCTCTCTTCCCCCATCCCTTTATTTCTCTCTCTCTTTCCACCCCTCTCTCTCTCCAACTACATTACTATATCCCTCCCTCTCTCCTTCTCACTTCTTCTCTCCCCCCTTCTTTCCATACATCTTAATTTGTCTCTTCACCTCACCCCTAAACATACACACTCTCTCTCCATCTATCCCTTATCACTCTCTCTCTCTCTATTTCTTCTTAGTTATGTAAACTAATGAACATAAATATTCATAAATATAAAGCAGATTATGGAGTAAATATGAAAAGAGGTTTTATTTACTTACCATACCTCTGGTTTATTTATATTTTTATTTATTTACCATACCTCTTTTATTTACTATGGTATTTGGCCCATAGGCTTGTTATATAATTATATTTTTATTTATAATCCTATTTGATATATTGTTATTTATTTACCTTACCTCTTTATACCTCTTTTATATTTATTTATTTACCATACCTCTTTATACCTATTTATATTTATTTATTTATCATACCTCTTTATACCTCTTTTATATTTATTTATTTACCATACTTATTTTATAAATATGGTATTTGGCCCATGGTATCAATATTAATTTGTCCCATGGTAGTCGTCCCATAGGCTTCATCTAAATAAAACCTATTTTTTAAGTTTTTTTAAGTATAAAAAAGTTTTAGTAAATATAAAAAGATTTTTTATTTATTTACCATACATCTAGTTTATATATATTTTTATTTATTTACCATAGCTCTGGAGTAAGTATAAAAATAAGTTTTATTTTTTTACCATGCCTCATGTTTATTTATATTTTTATTTATTTAAATTTTAAAATATTTCAAATTTGATGAGGAAATATTTATGTCTTTAAATATTTTAATTTATCCATAGAATGTGGATTTTCTTTTTAAAGATTCATCATACAAATATTTAATTAAAAGAAATATTAAAATATTTTGGATTTTGATTGTTTGTGTTGAATTAAATCTTTTCCTTTGATTTAGGAAATGGTACTGACTTTAGTAAAGAGTAAAGATGTTTAAAATTTTACTTATTCGCCTATATAATTTACTATCCATTAAAATTATATAAATAATACATAGTTGTATTTTAATAGTTAATCTCAGCCCATTAATAAGTTAAAAAAGTTATATATAATCTAAATATTCAAGTTATATAAAATTCAATATTAGGTTAATGCTTTGGCCGACATTAGAAAAAGTAAAATTTATTATTTTTTGAGAACGTGACATACCCGACATCGGGGTCATACTAGGTTGTAGATTGCACCTCTCGGCAATGATGGTGGTCCCAAATGTCTATAGAGTGTGGGTAGAGATAATTGACAACCAAAAAAGTAACGATACCATCTACCTTAATCATTTGGTGAAAAAATATATCATTACCAACTCTTGTTTGTGTATGTAAATGGTAAACTAGTTATACATAGTCATCAATTGAATAATAATCACAAAAATAGTTCGATTTGCTTTTTTTTCCGGTCATATTGCCAAGGTTACTTTGAAATTTATTGTTATGGTTGATAAATGACTACAAGGAATACTTGTGGTTGAAGTGTTTCTATAATTGCAAATAAAAATTGATCCATAATTGATCAAATATGGGGTGCAAACAATTCCTTTCATATTGACTTTAATGTCTTAATCTAATAATTTGAGAATTTACGCCAAAAATATTCAGAATGATAAAAGGTACCTTTCAAAGAATAAAATTCAACATACAAATGTGAATTCAACAACCACATGAAACATAATTGAAAACTACAATATATAACAATATTCTGAATATGTGTGGTGTAAAACTCCTATGGAAACATCACTGCAAAATAATGAATAAATTACTTTATTTCGTCTTTAAATATATGCATGTACAATCCTAGTATGAAAGAATGAAGACCATTGAGAACCCAAACCCAAGATGATATTGAAAGAACTCTTGAAGTTTCATAACTCGACACTCCCTTCATTTCTGTATACTTTTCCAACTATGAAATTTTACCTTGGAATGATTGAAACATTGATTAGAACGCATGGAGATCGTTTGATATCTAGTTAAGTGCTTGGAATCATAATTTTGGAACTTTTAATACTACTCGTGGAAAAGTCTCAGAATGAAATCCTCTTGCATACATTTGCTAGAGAACTTGTCTACTGCCTTTTCAAGATGATGGCAACATAGCTTAGGATTCTTCGCTAGGAAATATAACATAATATATTTGTAGAACTTTTTGATCTATTTTTCTATGTTGCATCGGTTCATACTTGAGTATTAAGTCTTCGACGTCATTAGATTTTGCAACGTCCAAGATGCAAGGCTAAATAACATTCCCAATTTCTATTTAAACTCTAGTTAATTTGTGATGGGTGACAAACCCATCCACGTCGTTGCATTATTTTGATTTCACTATCATACCATATTATTTCATCTTCTTTTTTAAGGTAAATGAAATTTGGTGTTTCAACCTGATGAGGAATGTTAAAGGGATATCCACCGAATCAATGCCATCCTCACCCTCCTTTTCGTCTATTTATTTTTCCTTAAGGTCACTCCAATAATTTTTTTGGTCTTGAACATTCATCCTCATAATTGACAATATTTGGTTGTTGTACACCAAAATATCACGACCACATTCATACATTGGAGGTATTACCATCCTCCAAACTAATAACCAAAATTAGCCCCAAGTAGAATTGGAACACTCAAACCCATTATATTTAGTTGTAGATATATGGTGGATGTCCGTATCTTTGCACAATGATTATTTGACATTATTTAACAAGTTTCAATAGAAAGTTGATAACAATATTTGGAAAAAAATTAGAAATTAAAAAATTGAGAGGTCTTCATACCATCTCATTCATAATTATAAGTGTTGATTAAATGTTGAAATGTAAATTTTGTACGTTAAAAGTGTAAATCCCGTTACTTTTTCTGTTGAGTCTTTCCAACTAAGTAGTTAATCCAAAGTTTGGGACCACAATAATAAAGAATAGTTCGACTTAATATAATATTTCCGAAAATAATTTTAATAAAGATGGTGTTTTAACCTATATCCCTCTTCCAATTCACGTCTTCCTACATAATACTTAAATTTTATAAAATATATAGCCTTTTTAAGAATGGATCATAACGGTTTATGTAAGAAGGTATTTCAACTAGAACTATAAATTGAATTTTAATAAAGATGGTGTTTTAACCTATATCCCTCTTCCAATTCAAGTCTTCCTACATAATTCTTAAATTTTATAAAATATTTATCCTTTTTAAGGATTGACCATAATAATTTATGTAACTAGGCATTTCAACTAGAATTATATATATTTTTGTAATAAAGGGTTTTTTGTTTGTTTGTTTATTAATTGGAAGACCTAACTAGTAGTGGGACTATCACTATAATCTTAAGCCTAGCACAACCACCCACAATCCTTATTAGACATATAAATTGGAATTCATTCTTAGATGAAAGCCTTATATTGATTGGAAAACTAATTAAAGCCTAAGCTCGAAAGCATTGAGGAGGATTGACACCATAATCTCCCAATAGCAAAGTGTTTTAACAACTCCACAAGAACTATTAATTAGTATAACTACCACTACAATTGAAGTTTAACCCAAGAATACTATCATATTTATACTCATACTAATAATATCAATAATTAATAAAAGCCGTAACATAAATAAATAAAAAATCACTTTTCTATCCATTTTAGTATATTAATATAAAAGAAATAATAATATGTAATATTTTTTAATGCAACCTTTTCCAATCGTAATTCATAATGATAATTAAGAGAGGTTCTCCAAAACTTATTATTCATTATTATATATATATAAGTGATAGTAAAATCATAATAATGAGACAATTTCACAAGACTACTTTGATATATTCACTTTATGAAATATTTTTTATTCTATGGGTGGTAAAATTTTATATTTGTATAGGATGTGATATTTGTAGTTATATTAAATTTGAAATATAATTTAAGGTTTTTAACACTATTTTCACAAGCGAAATTTAAATAATGTTTTTATGGTCATCTCATTACTTTCAAGAAAGGAATTTACATTGATAATTTAATAAATAATAAAATAAAATGGGCATATTGTTATCTATGACTTTTTTGAAATAATTTTAATATTTTAATATTTTGTGGTCACTTACACCTACAAATGTTATATTTTACTTGTTATTGTTAGTATTCTTTAATAATGATAAAAAAATGTTAATATACAAAACATATACCCACAATAAAATATTAACATGGTCCTTTGAAATAGTCCCCGATGAGGGTGAGGAAAAACAATGATGACATTCCCGAGTGAATGTGTTGGCACCTATGGTGAGCTTGTGGTTGTAGGTGGTTGGTTTGACCCCCCCTTCTTCTCATTACACCTTGATTATGGGAGGGAGTCATGATCAGCGTGTGAAAATTCATGTTTTTCTTGGGTCACGAGGGTGGTGGAGATCGATTGAATTTTATGGAGGGTGGCATGGGTTGTTGTTGGTCATTCTGCATGTGAGAGAGTTATGACGTCTGTGGTGAGAGCTTAGTGAGGAGAGGAAGTCATTTTAGAGGTTTCCTTTTCTCAAAAAGGGGGCAGTCTCACCACTGATGTTCCCTCCCTTTCTTTTGGGTGAGAATAATTATCAATTTCCAGTTTGGTGTTCGACTTAGTGTGTTTATAGGTGAGAAAGGGCATGGTCACCAAGTTTAGGTTGTGTTTTGTTGTTTATGTTTAATTATACGTTGTTTCAGTCTGGGACGGGTGGTCATAAGTATCTTTTGGAGTGGGCATGTAATTCCTGACTTCTCTGGCCCTTTAACTAGATTTTGTGATGTTGGATGGAGACGAAAAAGTGAGTGTACTATGTTCTGGATAGTGAGGCTCGCAAGAGGTTGTCTCTGGAAGTGGGAAGGTGTTTAGCTTGCAACGGGCATTAGTTCAGATTTTTTCATGTTCATTGTGTGCTGGTGGGTGGTTCTCACGCCAGTGCAGGTGGTGTTTTTTTCCATCAGTGCTGAGTGTAGCTTGGGAGGTTTCAGGTGGGTGGTTTTATGATCATTCTAGTGGAGTAGGGAAGTAGATAATGCATCTCATTCCTTGCTCGAGGTGCTCCTCTACTCACGAGAATCCCAATTCTGGCATCGTAGGGGGTGGCATGTCTTTGTCTCGGTTAGAGTTGGCACTTGGCATTGATGACTCGAAGTAGGGTGATTGGTGTGGTGGTTGTTCGATTCACGCGATAATGGGTGGTAGAGGTGGTTGTCGGACAAAGGGTGTTCAAGTTGCGCGAGGTTTGCAACTAGGGGTGGTCGGCATGGCGACTCAATTATGGGCCACAAACACCACACCCCTCTAAATAAGTAGCATGGGGGTTCAGCTCATCGTGGCATTTCAAAGTGTATATTGTCAGTGCGGCATGGTGGTGGTGGACAACAGTAAGTATACTACGTTGAGAGATGTCAATATTTGATCCAGATAGTGCTTTAACGCTTGAAGACCTCAAAGAGAGTAAGGGAGGAGGAGCCTGTTGTATTAATTTCCACTTTGAGCAAAATGTATTGCTTCTAGTGCCATGCCTGTGAGCTTGTGGTAGTGGCCTGGTGAGGCTAGAACTTGATATCTGAGAAAGATGAGAATTTGGAGGCCTGGATGTCCCATTTCAAGAAACACGTCCAATTCTCCTTTCGTCCTCTGCGGCCTCCTGGAACAACTTCAGACAACCTAGCTTGCATCACTTCTGATGATTAGCATGGATACAAGTGTTTTATTTGTTTTATTTGTTTATTGGTTCTTATGGCCTCTTAGTTGTGGACTTTGACGCTCACTATATTTTTGTTTCATTGTCATGAACGATAGAGGTAGTCAAAAAACCTGGTCAGGGTGAGACTACTTGCGGTGCTCTTTAAATCTGTTGATGTGAAGTGAAGATGTTGCTGCTTCACTTTTCTACATGAATATGCTCCTTAAATTTTCTTATGTCACATGAGTCATGAAATACCAATGATATTACTGAAGATGAACTCCTCCACCACTGAATTGAGCTTTACCTTCTCTTCCCTTATCTTGTTGTCAATATTGTACCTTCTATTCCAACACATAAAGTTTCCACTCCTGTAGATGAAGCCTCTTAATGACTGATAGGTTAAGGCTTTTATACTTTCAATGAAGCTTGAAAATGATCAATTTTCATAGAGCTACTATAGCCAAAACATTATAATAAACTTGGTCTTAAAATATGTTGGAAATATGACCTGAATTGGTTTAGAATCTAACAAAGAAAGTATGCTACACAAAGATATTAGGGTTCTTCGAAAAAGAAAGGAAGTTCTACGATTTACCTCCAAAGAGCCTTACTTCAACTGGTCCATCACAAAATATAACCCAAAAAAACCTTTACTAATAAGGATCAACCTTGAATGCTCAGAAATGTGATACTGAGGGGATGAGCCTCGAATGGTTCCTTTTACGCTAGTAGGATTTGGTCACAAGTATATTGATTAAGCTTCAACAGATTCAATGAATAATCTCAATGTATTTCCACACAACAAACTTCAAAATTAAGAAACAATATGCCTCACATTCCACTCCAATTCACTTGAATAGACTATAACATATGCCTTTGTAATTTAGTGAAAGAATTTTTCATATAGACTTGGATCAGGTTTGATAGTATTATCACAAGCAGCTACAATAAAATTGTCGAACATATATGCTACACTTCATCCACAAGGAACCTTAGGGGAAAAATCTCAAAAAGACACCTAGATGGGCCTCAAAACCCTTGTTGGAGTGACTGAACCTTCTAAAATAACACCTCAATACTAACCTTAGAATAACTATAGAATATCTCTTAGAGCCAAGGCTTAAGTAGGTAAAAATACTTTAGAGAGTTTAATATATAGTACCAAATAATATCAAGAATGAAGCCTCAAAAAATATCCATATAGGATCCAAATTCAATGACACTAAAGTCATTGACCTTTATATGTGTGTAATAAGCCCTAGAATAATCTATAACAAACCTCATGAATAATACGGATTATCCTCAGAAAATGGTTTGAATTTGTCATACCCTAGTCACACACACACACACACACACACACACACACACACACACACACACACAAACATATATCCTTGAATATACTTGTGGTAATACTTGAAAAATATGCAAAAGGTCCTTGGAAATTTGACCAAATATCATTACAGACAGATATAAGAATTAGCCTCAAATCCAATGAGATTTTTCCTTAGAAACCACCTTACTATAGAGGGTTGAGTGACCTCATATGGTCTGAAAAGATACACAATATTCTCAATGAAAAACCCTTTGATAAAAAAGAAAATAAAAAATCCCAAAGACTCATCCTAATTCGACCTTCTTTTTCCTGCTTGGTGTGACTACTCAAAGGTCACAGTGATCACGGAGGGAATTCTCAAATATATGAGTTGAAGGTTGTGTATATGATGGGAAGACAAGTTGATTTATATAGAATTCATGGAGGCCTCTAAGAGGGGGTTATACCCGTCCAAAAAGGAGGAAATAGGACCTTAATAAAAAATGAATTTTGAATTTTAAATATGGAGCCAAAATATTTCCCCTTAAAGGTGACTAGAATTTCATATATTAATTAGTTTTCTCTTGAAAAAATTTAATTAAATAATTCAATACTGATATTTCTTGTCCTCGTGAATTTATCAAATATTTAGTCAATTGTTAAGTTGACACATTATCACATTTTGGGGGCTTTGACCATACACTTGAGTCATAGAATTTGATCAATTATATCTCCTCAATTGTGAGGAGTTATTGGGTGTTCCACCTACCATTTGAATTAGCAGGACAAGGAGAATCAAATGAAAATGATTTTGAGACCAAAAATATTGATCGTTCATATCAATTCCGTTAACAAAAGTGGGGCTTCTTCTTGCTGATGCTTGGGTTGACATTAATAACAACTAAAGGACAAAATAACCCTGTTTGGCATTGATGGTAATACACATACTCCCCCTATCTAAATTATTCTGCTTTATTTTCCTAAATTCTCTACCCCTTTAACATCAATGTAAAAGGTTGACTCCCCTTGATAGGATATCTTCCTCTTTCTTCCTGCATTATGCCTTTTTCCCCCTGTCTACTTGGCTATATGGAATACATATCAATGTGAACCTAGGAGAATCCCGAGCTTTTGTCAAGATTATCAAAGGTCTCTTGAGGTAGAGGTATGATGAATATGTCAGATATTTTCTCCATTGTCCTAATGTACTCCACCTTGTTTTTCTTTTCTGCAACATGTTCTCAAATGATGTGGTATTTTATATGAATATGTTTTGTTTTTTAATATTTTTGGAGAGACTTATGGTGTTGGAGTTGTCATAAAATATTTGAATTGGCTCATCAAACTTCAGATGGAGATCCTACAAATATTTCTTCATCCAAATAACTTGAGTATAGCGTGTTGTTGCAGTGATATATTCTACTTCAGTTGTGGACAAGGAGATTGAATACTACTTCTTTCTCAACAATGAAATGAGACAATCTCCCAAATAGAAGGATACTCCAATGGTGCTTTTGTGATCATAAATACTACCTGCCCAATTTTCATTTTTATAGGCTATCAAGTTTGTTTTATTCCCCTTCAGATACCATAGTCCAAAACCTATTTTTCCCTTGAGATATCTAAAGATCTATTTTACTACAATGGAATGGGTTTAATTTGGTGTTGTTTGGATTCTTTCCACCTATCCAACTTCTCGCATCACATCTAGCCTTGAATTTATCACATACAATAGAGTGACGATCATCAATCTATACATTATTTGGTATTCTTCTTTGGATTCATTATCCTTTCTCAACTTGAAACTAGTCACAATGGGAATGCTAACTAGTTTGCAATCTTCTATTTGAAACCTCTTTAACAATTCCTTGATATAATTGATTTGAAAGATGAACATGCCATCATTTTCTTGATATATTTTGTGTCCCAAGAATAAATTCAACTCATTAAGTAAAGACATATTGAACTCAATCTACATATCATTGGAGTTTTTTCAGCTCAGTCTGGCATCGCCGCTTCAAAATATGATGCCATCCACATACACTTAAGGAGGTCACGATATCTTGTTCAATGTTTATGTATAAGTTGTTATAAACACATCCATTTTTGAAACCTTGTTTTTGCAAGTACCTATCCACACTTGCATATCAATATCTAGGAGCTTGTAAGCCTTTCTTCAATATGCATAATAGCCTTTCTTTTATGTAGGTATAAATCCTCATGGATTCTTTATGTAAACTTATTCTTCCAATTATCCATTTAGAAAGGCTGATTTGAAATCCATATGATAAACCTTAAGTATAAATCCTTAGCGATTCTCTATGTAAAACATTTCTTCCAATTCTCCATTTAGAAAGGCTAATTTTAAATCCATCTGATAAGCCTTATTTTTTTTTTTAATAAGCATACTAGGCCAACAACATCTGGATATAAGATTCCATCTTGGAAAAATGGGAAATGTATCTTTCAAATCTATTCATTGAACCTACAAATATCCTTTACATACATATACTTCTTTGTTCCTGGTCACCTGTCCATCTTCATTCAACTTGTTCTTAAATAACCATTTTGTGATAATGAATTTTTTGACCCTTGGTCTTGGAACAAATTCCCATGTTTTATTATTTTCAATATGATCCAATTATTCTTCCATGGATTTGATCCAACATTAATTATTGATGGCTTCTTCAAAGCGACTAGGCTCAACCATGGATGGCAATGCAATATTTCCTTATTATGGTCTACGTATTTTCCAACTTCTTCTCCTTCATATTCTTGCATTCATGTCAACGATGATTTTTCTAAGGACGATTATTTTGATACCATCATTTAGAATCTTTAGAAGGTTCCTACTGATTATATTCTACTTCTTCCTGGTTGACAATTGGCTCTTTTTCTAATTTTTCTTCTTATTTTGTTCTTCCTTCTTGCTTTAGTTCTTTTGTTTCTTGTTTCTTTGAAGATGTGCCTCCTTGCCTGGTATTTGGTCCACTAACTTCATAAAATGTTACATTAATGCTTTCCAATATTTTGTTAAGTCTCAAATTATAGCATTTGTATGCCTTAATTTTGTTTGAGTACCCAATAAATATACCATCATCTACCTAATAATCAAAGTTTCCAATCTTCTTATCTTCTCTTTTTATGTAGCATTTGCTTCTGAAGACTCTAATTTAAAATTTGTTGGTATTCATTTCCATAGCTCATATGGGCTCTTGTCACAATTACTTCTAAGCATTCCTCTATTCATAATATACACTAATGTCTCCTCAACTTGAACCAAAAATATATCGCTCAATTTGGTTTGATTCAACCTGGTCCTAACCGTTTCTTCTATTTTTATGTTTTTTGTTTTAGCGACTCCATTTTGTAACGGTGCACTGGTTGTCAAAATTTGTCTTTCAGTGACTCCATTCTAATGGACTTTGGCTTTCATTGATCTCAACCCAAGCAACAACTAAAAGAAGCCCCGATTTTGTTGAGGATTTTGATAAGAATGATCAATATGTTTGGGCTTATGACCATTGTAATTTGATTCTCCTCGCCATGCTAATTCCAATAGTAGGTGGCGTGCCCCATAACTCCTCATGGTTGAGGAAATATGCTTGATCAAATTTTATGCCCCGATAAACTTATGGTCAAAGCCCCCAAAATGTGATGATATGGAGACTTTACGATTGGCTAAATATTTGATCAATTCATGAGGATGGGAAAAATTACCATTAAAGGAATAAATTAAATTTTTTCAAGAGAAAACTAATTAATATATGAAATTCAAGTCGGCCTCTAAGGGTAATTATTGTCTCGATATTTAAAATTCAAAATTAAAATTTTATTAAGGTCAGATTCCCTCCTTTTGGGACAGGTTAGGTCCCCTCCTAGAACCCTCCACTGTTGGAAATACTGAAAGGGGGGGTGAATCATTGTTTCTTAGAAACTATAACTTTTTAACACATTTTAGAGGGTAAAATCGTGAAGGTCGGTTACACTTTTGTGAGAATCTGGGGCGGAAAAGTCATTTTCCCAATAGTTCAGCCAACCATCTATAAAAGTTTGGTCAAACTTTCGAAATTAGCTCAGCCGAAATCATTCTTCCATTTACATTGATGACTTATTGACGACGTGGGCAAACAGATTTTTGGTCGAAGATGAGAATACTTGAAACTAAAGTTCGGTTAAACTCTTAAAATAATCTAGCTGAACTTTAGTTTATAAATACACTAGCCCTGAAACATGAATAGGTTTTAGGCTTATTATTTTTGTATTACCATTGTGGGCTTATTGTTTTCATATTACCATTTTTTTCTATTGTAGGGTCATAGTTGCAGGGTCTGAGGTGTAGGTGAGAAAGTTGTTGGATTTCTGTTTTGGTTTTGTTGTGAATTTTTTTCATTGTTGTTATGGCTTTTTGCTATTTTAATTATATATATATATATATTTTGTTTTGTAGGTAATTTTTAAATGATGTCCTTGACCTCCTTCTTGTATTCTCGTTGCGGGCTCCACATATTCTTCTCATTTCGGCCTCGATGTCTTCTTCTCATTGCAACCTCGACGTCTCTGAATTTATAGGTTCCTACGTCTCCGAATTGGAAAATTATTGTTTAAATGTAATTTTCTGAATTCCAAGTTTGAGCCACTACATGACTCCTCTGTGATGACTTTGTTGGACCGGTGAAGTTTCCCGATGTACAAAATTGTTTCTATATTGCATCTAGTAAAAAATGTTGTATTAGATACGTAATAGCTTAATGCTAGGTTTTCTTATTCTTAGTCCGCTATATGCAACCTTAGAAACCTTAGGAGTAGTTCTTGTGCAACCTGGGGAGGGAATCTCAATCACCCAATCTATTTTGCTAGTAGAAAGCTTTCACAAGCATAGCACAAATATAAAACTCGGTTATAATAGATAAGTGAAACCTATTTTATATGGTTTGGTCACCTGGACTGTTAGTTTGAGTCTTTTAAAAATCTGTTTTTTTATTCTCTTAGCAAGAAAGTAGTATTAGCAAGAAATAAGGTCAGGCCCTAATCAACCTACCTACCTTATTTGGTTTACCAGCCATCAATGGTTGCCTACAAAGGACCAACATTTCACCAGTGACCTACAACCATATTATATCTGTTTTATATTTAAAGGCTTCAATTTCACACTTCTATGTTTCATAAACTGTGCTCTTCCAAAGAGCTTTAGGTTTGACCAAGTGATCTTATCTCCTACTGCCTCTCTTTCTAGGAAAACTAACCTATATATGCTTTAGGACTGCCTCTATCAGTAGGCCCAACAAAAGAGAAAGCCACCAGTAGCAAGCCAGCTCTTCAATCTTCACAAATTTATAATTCAGTAATAAATAAAGGCATATCAGAGTTTGTAAAAAAAACATTATTCATTATGCAATCACAGTGATTAGTATCCCAACCATTTCAACTTCTGGTTACATATAATACTGGTGACTACAAAGCTCATAATTAGTGTAATGTTTGTGTTACTAGTTTTCTTATACTAGTCTGTTACCCTTCATTCTAGTCGATGGGGATGATGGAGTGATATCTAACCCATTGATGTAAGAAATCTAGGGACGAATGCATGCTTAGATGATGGATAATATGCATATGGTTCCTAGTCAATTTCAATTTTATCTGTAATAAGCTATGCCCCTATGAGAGAACTAACTCATTGGGCTAGCCTCTCCCTTACGATCGAGCGCAACCTCACTATTATTCATTAAATGAACCTTCCTCTCCCTTACAGTCGAGTGCATACTACAGCCTACCGCCACCTGTGATACAAATCCCCGTTTTGGTAATGAAAGACAGTTCAAAGTGCTTGTTGTACCCACATTCCCCCCACTTTAAGTAACCTACAAATGCTTAGACTTTGTGAGATAAATAAAGTAGTCGCCATTGATGAATCAATTGAATCTGGTTTTCAAACTGGAAGGGATGCTACCTATGCCAGAATATAGAATGAATGTTTCATATTTATTTTTATCTAATTCTAAAATATTCTTGCTTAAAACTTTGAAATTCTCTTTAAATTGCAGGTTGAACTTAACTCATATTGTAAATTTCAAAAATAACTTTTGGAATTCAATTTCTTGAACAGAGAATTCTATTGTTTTTGAGGTCATATGTTTCATTTTTAAAATATTTTTCAATTGTTTTTTAGGCCATCTGTCTCATTTTAAAAATATATTTCAGTTGTTTTTGAGGTCATCTGTCTCATTTTTAAAATATTTTTTAAATTTGCAATTTGTTGTGGGTGCAAAATGAGTGGGTGTTGATGGTTTAGGAATTCATTTACACAATGTGTACCCAATTGCAGGAAAATAATTGCAACAAATGATCTATTCAATAACTAATAAGTTTCTCCCAAATCATCCATAGCCTCAAGAGGAATAAATGAGACTCTTTGAATCATCCTAACCAAGATTATACCAAATGAGCCCAACTCTGTTGCAAGTTGAACTTAATTTGATTTTAGAATTCTGAAATACTGATAGTAGTTTTTTTTAATTTAATTTTGTTTATTTGATTCTAAAATATTCTTGCTTAAAACTTTGAAATTATATTTAAATTGCAGGTTGAACTTAACTCAATTTGTAAATTTCAGAAATACCTTTTGGAATTCGATTGCTTGAACAAAGAATTCTATTGTTTTTGAGGTCATTTGTCTCATTTTAAAAATATTTTTCAATTGTTTTTGAGGTCATATGTCTCATTTTTAAAATATATTTCAATCGTTTTTGAGGTCATCTATCTCATTTTTAAAATATTTTTCAAATTTGCAATTTGTTGTGGGTGCAAAATGTGTGGGTGTTGATGGTCTCTGCATTCATTTACACAATGTGTGCCCAATTGCAAGAAAATAATTGCAATGAATGACCTATTCAATAACAAATAAGTTGCTCCCAAAAAATCCACAGACTCAAGAGGAATAATCTAGACTCCTTGAATCATCCTAACCAAGATCATACCAAATGAGCCCAACTCTGTTGCAAGTTGAACTTAATTCTATTTTAGGATTCTGAAATACTGATAGGAGTTTTTATTTTATTTTATTTTGTTTATCTGATTCTAAAATATTCTTTCTTAAAAGTTTGAAATTCTCTTTAAATTGCAGGTTGAACTTAACTCAGATTGTAAATTTTAGAAATACCTTTTGGAATCCGATTCCTTGAACATAGAGTTCTATTGTTTTTTAGGTCACGTGTCTCATTTAAAAAAAAAAATTCAATGGTTTTTTAGTTCATCTGTCTCATTTTTAAAATATATTTCAATTGTTTTTGAGGTCATCTGTCTCATTTTTAAAATATTTTTCAAATTTTCAATTTGTTGTGGGTGCAAAATGTGTAGGAGTTGATGGTATTAAGGCTAAATATCTTTAAATCTTATTTTTTCCCATCTATTTTTGAGATTTTGTCTCCAAATTGCTTCTAATTAATTAGAATGCCCTCAAATATAATTTAAGTAGCTATTGAACTCTTTTTTTTTCCCATATATTTTTGGGATTTTGTCTCCAAATTGTTTCTAATTAATTAGAACACCCTCAAATATAATTTAACTAGTTGATGAACCTAAAACTTCTTGCATCAAGTTGAATCATCCTAACCAAGATGTAATGTGCCGAAAAATAGTACAAAACAGAGTAATAACATAAAAATTATGTTTCCAGATCACAATCTCCTCTAAAAAAATAGTCAAGTGTAATTAAAAATGACGTGAAAGTGTCGAAAAAATCATATATATTTTACCTTTACATAAAATTTGAAGATTCGTAAATATACTATATCACTTAATTGCATTTCTCAACCATTTGGACACTAAAGATTACTTCCTAACCAAATGTGCCACATGGCTCCACTTACAAAGTCCTTTTTGGTTTCTGATCAAGTCTCAATAAGGAATATAGAATGAATGTTTCAGATTTAGATGTTACCTGGATGTTTCAGGTTCACTATATCACTCTAACATCCTAGTAAGAAAAATACTATCATCATAATAACAATACTTGTAGCAGCATCAAAGGGTTTTTTGGGGCCATATATTGTTAGTATATGTTTATTTTCCATATTTCCTCATAGTTTTTCCCTATTCAATCTTATCCTCATATCTATTTGGAGATTAATTTCCTAAAAGAAAACAAAAGCGAAATTAATAGGTTTCACTGTTGAACTAGTGTTACTACAGGTCATGGTTACATTGTTACTACAGGTTAGATTAGCACACTACAACCTTATCAGAAGAGTAATCATCATTTTCAAGCACAATACTTGTACAGACTATCTGAGAGGCAGTCTCAAGATGTCTCAATGTATCTTCTCTTCATGTTTTCTCCAAGCAACATACAGTGGCCTTTTCATCATTCGTAGTATAACCCACATGGTACATTCATTGTTTGTTCTGTCCCTTCAACATCTGACATGGATATATTTTATTAATGTACCTAAATTTACACCTTCCATGATGCTTCTAATCTTGTAAAATGTCAAAAGTGGAGTGTTTTATGATGTAATGGATATAAATAATCTAGATTGACAAGATTGTATTTTATTAATGTGACTAGATTTACACCTTCCATGATGCTTCTAATCTCGTAAAATGTTAAAAGTGGAGTTTTTTATGATGTAATGGATATTAATAATCTATATTTACATGACTACATTTTATTAATGTACCTAAATTTACACCTTCCATGATGCTTCTAATCTTGTAAAATGTTAAAAGTGGAGTCTTTTATGATATAATGGATCTTAATAATCTAGATTGACATGGATATATTTTATTAATGTACCTAAATTTACACCTTCCATGGTGCTTCTAATCTTGTAAAATGTTAAAATTGGAGTGTTTTATGATGTAATGGACATAAATAATCTAGAGTGACATGCCTACAGTGATATGATGATGGTGCAGGTTGATGTTCAAGTTGTAAAATTCTTGTACATATCAAGGATGAATGATAGAACAAGCCAAAAATGACATTATTATAATTTATAAAACAATTTTATAGGTGCTAAATCATACTTTTTATTAAGGATGCAACTAATTTGTAAGTTGAATTTTTTTCTTAATGTTCTTAGCCTATTTATAGATGTCAAAGTAAAGGTTCCTAGATGTGATTTCTCCCATAAATTTCAAGGAAAACTAAAAGACAAACTAGATTCTAAGGCAAACCCTGTACATGTCATTTATCCCACAAACTCATAAAGGTGTGACTTTTGACATAACTTCATCAGCCACTACCACTAGTTGTTTTAGTAAGTGCATAAAATAATTTTGTAAACCATGTACATGTCATTTCTCCCACAAACTCATCAAGGTGTGACTTTTGACATACTTAATCAACCACTACCACTAGTTGTTTAAGTGAAAACCACTACCACTTTAAGGAAAAACTTGTACATGCGTCATTTCTCTCATATGTGTGTCATTTCTATGTCATTTCTCCCATAAACTATAAGCCAATGCCATTTCTCCCATATACTATAAGGCAAAATTTAAGGAAAACTATGTACATCTCATTTTGATCTTAAACTCTAGGCAAGGAAAAATTTAAGGCATCTCATTTCTAGATCTAATTTCTCCCATAATATTTAAGCTAAACATGGACATGGTGTTTTTCCCACAAACTAAAGGCTTTCTCCCATAAATTCAAGGATAATTTTAAGGCCTAGAAACTGAACTTAAAGTGGCTGACCTTCCATACGATTTTGAACTTCCATAGGATTTTAGTCTGTTTATTGAGTGTTAACTTCTACAAGTTCTAAAGGCAGAGTCTGTAAAGGGCAAGGTAGCCTCTAGATCTCATCTTTCTTGAAAGGTGACATATCCAGTAAATGTACTTACAATCAATCTTTGGAACATATATAAATAAAAGTTCTTCATTTTAATATCCATAAACCACTACCAAATATAAATAAATGTTCTTATTTTTAATATCCATAAACCACTACCACTTTAAGGTAAACCGTGTACATGTTTCATTTTTCCCATACATGTGCCATTTCTCCCATAAAATCTTAGGCAAACTTTAAAGCATGTGTCATTAGCTTTCTCCCATTAACTTTAAAGCATGTGTCATTTCTCAAGGATTTATCCCATTAATTTAAGGCAAACTTTAACAGCTAAAAACTGAACCTAAAGTAGCTGAACTTCCATAGGATAGGATCCCCCAAACTCAAGGCTTTCTCCCATTAATTCAAGGAAAAATTTAAGGCCTAAAAAATGAACCTAAAGTGGTTGAACTTCCATAGGATTTTAGTCTCTCTGTTGAGTGTTAACTTCTACAAGTTCTAAAGGCATAGTTTGTAAAGGGTTAGGTAACCTATGGATCTCATCTTTTCTGAAAGGTGACATATCATTCACCGACAGTCAATCTCTGGAAGAGATCTAAATAGAAGTTCTTCATTTTAAAATCCATAAACAACTACCACTTCAAGGAAAACCATGCACATGTGTCATTTCTCCCATAAACTCTTAGGTGAACTTTAAATCATTTGTCATTTCTCAAGGCTTTCTCCCATTAATTCAAGGCAAAATTTAAGGCCTAAAACCTGAACCTAAAGTAGCTGAACTTCCATTAGATAGGATCCCCCAAACTCAAGGCTCTCTCCCATTAATTCAAGGAAAAATTTAAGGCCTAAAAAGTGAACCTAAAGTAGCTGAACTTCCATAGGATAGGATCCCCAAAACTCAAAGCTTTCTCCTATTAATTCAAGGAAAAATTTAAGGCATAAAAACTGAACCTAAAGTGGGTGAACTTCCATAGGATTTTAGTTTGTGTGTTGAGTGTTCACTTCTGCAAGTTCTAAAGGAGTCTGTAAAGGGCCAGGTAGCCTCTAGATCTCATCCTTTATTAAATTTGACATATATCAACTAAAATCATGGAACCATGTACATGTCATTTCTCCCTTAAACTCTAGGAAAGCCAATCATTAAGGCATGACATTTCTAGATGTGATTTCTCCCGTAAAATTTAAGGAAAACCATGAACGAACCATGTACATGTCATTTCTCCCTTAAAATCTAGGCAAAGCAATCTTTAAGGCATGCCATTTATAGATGTGATTTCTACCATAAACTTTAAGGAAAAATTTAATGCAAACCATGCACGAACCATGTACATGTCATAAATCTCCCTTAAACTCTAGGAAATGGAATCTTTAAGGCATATCATTTCTAGATGTGAATTATACCATAAAATTTAAGTCAAAATTTAAGGTAAACCACGCACATGTCATTTATCTCATGCACATGTGTCATTTCTCCCATGCATTTGCAATAAATGTTAATTTAATATATTTTATTGAATTTCTTTTCCTTTTCAGGGATAAAAAAAATCCACTAAATATGGTTGAAAAATGGACATTATGCATAAATGTTTCATGCTATCGCAATCCAAGGAAAGTAATGATTACATATGTTCTTTGCAATATTGCAACTAGCAAGGTCCTCCAAAGGAAAATGAATATACCGAGAAGAACAAAAAACAACGAGGCATATTATATTACATTGATAGAAGGCTTGGGAACAACTAGGGAGTATCCGTCAAATGGAATTGTAGTTTTCACCAATTCTGAACTTGTGTGCAACCAGATGAAAGGCATGTACCAAGTTAAGAAGGAGAGGCTAAAAAAACTGCATAGAAAAGCAAACAATATTGTTAGCCAATTTCAATTTTTTAGTATAAGACATTGTACAAATGTTAATAAGACACCTGATGATCTATTACATGGGGCAGTACTAGTTCAAATTTCATCTATCAAAGATGAATTAATAGATGAATTAGTATTATATGGGGCAATGCCAATTCAAGATTCATCTCTCAAAGATGAATTAGTTTTGAGACGCTCTTCTTCAAAAATTCAAAATTCATCTCTCAAATATGGATTAATGTTGATACGCTCTCCTTCAAAATTTATTGATGGACATTGTAACATATCTTGGATATGTGTGTTTTTTATATTTATAAATGCATATTTTTTAATGACCATATTTTTTTTTAAATTATATACCAAGCGTGCTCCCACCATGTAAAGCGCAACTTGGTGAACTTCACATTTGCAACAAGTGGTGAAATTCACATTTTTATAAAATTAAAATGTGAGGACTTCAACAATTTTTTGTTATATGGAGTTTCACACTTCTTTTTTAATGACCATGTGTTTTTTTCAATTATATACCAAGTGTTCTCCCACCATGTAAAGCGCAATTTGGTGAACTTAACGTTTTTATAAATTTTTTTCTTAAATTGAGTTTCACACATCAATTAGTGCTTTGAAAGCTATTTTTTACATAATTTTTGTACACTAAATTACATTACTTTTTTAAAATTTATTTTTAATTTATTTTAAACAGTAATTTAAAAATAATTGTAATGTCCATTGTATATATATATATATATATATCATGGAGGATGAAACGCAAAGATCAACAAAATCCCATATCCCTACAAGAGAGGGGGATCAAAGATCGAGGGATGTTCATGGTATTTAAATATAATCTTATCTCCATACATATACATACATGTGTGTACATATGGAATTGATTTTTTATCAATTTTGTGAGTTAAATTATTTGTTAATAAGGTTCATTTCTATATTTTAGGAGGTAGGACGACAAGGGTGTCTACTCCATCAATGGAGCATGGCCATGGTTTACGCAATCGTGGTATAGTTCACACAATTTAATCAATGAATATGTAGATGTATTTATATGTATGAATGTATTTTTGAATTTAATCTCGTCTTGTGAGGTCGTTGATGGTACACATTCCCTTGAAGGGCCATCAATAGTTGTTGGCGAATTGTGTGAAGGTGGTGATATGTATTCCCCTAGAAGCCAATCAACAGATAGTCGTGTTGGTTCTCAACCAATCGATGGTCGTTCTGGTTCTCAAATGTCTCAAGTTGGGCAAGATGCTAGCCAACCATACCAAGGTGGCCATCAATTTGAATATTATTTTCATTCAATTTGTACAAATTCATTTACATGTATTTTTTTAATATACAAAATTTTATATATTGATGGAGAGGTTGAAAATGCTGCTCCAAATGTTGCTTGAAAAAAATGTAGGACAGAACGCGTCATTCAAGAAGAAGGTTGTACACCAACCATGACTTATTCGTCTGACATTTCCGATATACCTTGGAAATAAAACATGCAACAATGCACCTTACAAAGGTATTAAAATATTCATACAAAATTGAAGAGAGATCTCGTGGCTTTAACTCTTCCTGCTGAGAGTCGACAAATCTTGGAAATAGTTACTCACTCTTTAAGTGAACTAGTATATGTGTACGTACATCTTGGGCCAGCTACTAATACTTTTGTATGAGTGATGAGAAAAATAAAGGAAACAGAGATGGGTTCTAATACATGAGAGGTTTTTAAACAAAGATTTACAACATAAATGGCCAAGTCTATGTTTAATTTCCAAGAAGGGCTGAAAAGAAAGATGTTGAAGGTGAAATATCTCAAGCACCCTCATATAGCTCACTATTTATATGATAGACACCTTGCGGCCTATGGAAGACTCCCATGGAACGACGAGGCTCCTCTTTATTTTGAAAATATTTTTTTTTTTACGCAGAATTATTTTTGCAAATGAAACCCAATTACAATGACCTTCCCTTTAAAAGTTTTGGTCTTGGGAACGGTCAATTGTGTGACCATAGGGGAGCTAGGTGTGATGTTGAGTTGCCTCGCCCTGAGCCACCATTGGCTAGTCAACCTATTCATGTAGAAACTTTGCGGGCATATATGAATGCCACTTCTCAAATTAGTCAAGAAGCAAGGGATTTTATCATTGACAATGTTCAAAGTGGATTGGGTGGAGTTGATGTTTTTCTGAATTTTCAAAAATAATGTGAGAATGCACGCGTTAATTTTATGTATTATACAGATGAACAGATAGACAACAAGAGTGTTGAATATCTCAGAACATATGCAAATAATTGTCGCAATGGTTGGTAGTACCTAATTATTGATGAGCAAGAGGGTATGGCAACAGTATGTGTTAGTGGTTAGGGTGATTATTTTAACACATACAATTTGTAATAAATACATATATACATACATTTATTTGTATACGTTAATCTAACAAAAAATTATCATTATATGTTAACACCATTTGCATTTGTCACGCTTGATGAATGAAGAAGATGTTAATATCACGGTCAAAGCCTCTAGTTCAAACAATCAATGTGGATCTCACCATCAATCACACAATCAAGATGGTTCTCACCATCAAAATATGTTGGCAAATGTTTGTGTTTTTTAAGTGAACATGATGACGTATAATTATTTTTTATCTATTATTATATATATCGAAACATGATGACATATTTTTAAAATAAATAATTGTGCACACATGTACATGTATATATATAATAAAATGTTTTAACAGATCCTGATTCTATCTGATATTTTTGGGATGGCAGTACCTTCTTCTTCCTTGGGAGATGTGTAAAATCCACCATCACAAGTATGAACAATTTTTCACTTTTAAATGTGTTTTAAAGTTATACATTCCAGCTCAAAAAGCTCCATTAAAAAAATAGATATCTAGATCTTGAGTTATTTTAAATATTTTGAATTTTAGGTTTTTGGAGATTTTCTTTCCAAGCCAGTCTTAGGAGATGTGCCAAATCCACCAGCACAAGTATTCAATTTTTCACTTAAATATATGTTTTTAAGTTATAAGTTCTAAATTAAAGCTCAAAAGTTTTATTATAAATTGAGATCTAGATCTTGAGTTATTTTAAATTTTTTGAATTTTACGTTTTTGGAGATTTTTTTGGAGCCTCTCTTAGGAGATGTGCCAAATCCACTAGCACAAGTATTCAATTTTTCACTTAAATATTTTTTTTTTAACTTATAAGTTATAAATTGAATTTCAAAAGTTTTATTATAAATTGAGATCTAGATCTTGAGCTATTTTATACTTTTAAATTTTTTGAATTTTAGGTTCCTGGAGAGGATTTCTTTTCTCCACGGACTCTAGCGATGGAGGGTATGATGGAGATAGGAACATCCACACCAATTCAACCATTTGAACAAGTTCTTTAACTTTTTTTTTAATATTATTGAAAATTAGTTTATATATTCATTTTCATTTGAAAATTTTTAATATATATATATACTTGTACATGTATATTGTACAGTTTACCGTGTAAGATGTTCCAGTGGGGGAATTTTTAGTAGATGAGAAACAAATGGAGAGGGAACCTCATGAGGTATTCCATGATTCTTTTTTAAATTTTGTTTTTTAAAATGAAGTTCTATATATTCTCATTCAATTTTAAAACATCAAATTTTAATGTTTGTACACATTGTGTATAGGTTCCCCATGATTCGCATGATAGCTTGAGGTTCATGAATTTGCTGGGAGAGACAGGACATCCATCTGTATATGATGGATGATGCACATGCACGTGCAACATTATATTTGATAGATTTAGTCTTAAATTTACTTTTTTATATATAGTTTTATGTATATGCAGTCATATATAAATTGATACTTGTAAAACTATACATTGAAATATATATATATATATACTTTTATTGTTCACGTGAGATACAAATTTTGGCTTATTTTATGTGAAATACATTTGGTATGTGATTGTGATATAATGTTTTGTTTTTAAAACTCAAGTTTTGGATGGTTGAACTACATTTGGAATGTGATTATGATATAATGCTTTGTTTTAAAATTCAAGTTGTCATTTTCCAAACAAAAAAAGGTTCACATGAATATATGTACATATAAATGATATAAGTACATGTTTGAATATATATGTTAAAATGATTGAAGTACAATACATATCAACATCTATATATATATATATATATAATCATAAGATTCTAGGTCTTGTTAGACGTGTCAAACAATAACAAAATTTTAAAATTGCATTTTATAACATATATATCCAGTAGGTGCAACATTTTTCATCAATGCACATAGAAAAGCTACTTTTATTTAATTTCATTCTAGAACATATATATCGAGTACGTTTAACATTTTCATTAATCACGTAAGAAAAGCTACTTTAGTTGTTAAAACCAAAGCATATATATCGAGTACGTGCAACATTTTTCATCAATGCACGTAGAAAAGCTACTTTCAGTTAATTGCATTCTAGAACATATATATCTAGTACATGCAACAATTTTCATCAATGCAAATTCAGAATCTACTTTCAGTTAATTGCATTCTAGAACATGTATCCAGTACATGAAACATTTTTCATCAATGCACATAGAAAATCTACTTTCAGTTAATTACATTCTAGAACATGTATATCTAGTACGTGAAACATTTTTCATCAATGCACATAGAAAAGCTACTTTCAAATAATTGCATTCTAGAACATATATATCCAGTACGTGCAACAATTTTCATCAATGCACATAGAAAAATCTACGTTTAGAGTTAATTTCATTCTAGAACATATATATCCAGTACATGCAACATTTTTCATCAATGCACATATAAAATCTACTTTCAGTTAATTTCATTCTAGAACATATATATCTAGTACGTGCAACATTTTTCATCAATGCACATAGAAAAGCTACTTTATGTTGATAATAAACTGGAAATTACAAAACACGTACCACAAATTTCTCATTCAAGAATGAATATTATAATTTACTTCTAATAGACATGCACATCTAAAACAAAAGTGTGAAACTTCAAACTTGCATTATATCAACTATGCTAGATACAAAAATATGTACATTTTGCAATAATGAAATTATGAAAAATTGTACCAGGCAATGTATGAAATCGTTTAGACTAGATAATATAGACATGTGTATGTGTACACATGTATAAATTACTAGTGTGCATGTACCAAAACAACGTACATGTGCAAACACTTGCACATATAACATAACAAGGCAGTTCAATTTTTAGTTGAGTTATGTAAGTTATAAAACAAGAATCCAAAGAGAAGAAATTGTTGGGTAGTTCAATCAAAAAAATTCCAATGGAATTCCATCTTCAATGATCCGTTCATGATCAGATTTTGACATTTTCCATTTCTTAATTTTCATTTTTTTCTTTGATTAAACCTCTATCAAATTTATGTGTTCTGCACACACCAAGTGACTATATTGACAACTTACAACATCAAGTTCATAGTCTTGAAAGTAAACAAAATCCCCACTTTGATTAGTTTGTCTGAAAAATTACATTTTAGTATAATAGACCCTCTATCATATGGAAAACCATGATCATTATAGTTTTTTAATAATTTCATCTTTCGTCCAGTGCAACAGATCAAATAATACTTCACATTATTATCGTTGATAGTAGGTGAAATTACAACAAAAAAACTCCTGCACAATAAAAAAAACTTATGTATTTAAATTTAGATCATAATTAATATGAAAAATTAACTTTAAAATAATTTTAGTATATATTTCTAGATCTCTATCATTTGAAAGAAATTCAAATGTTACCTTCTCTAACAAGATCATAAACTTGATCACCATCAGATGATATTTTAGTCTCCTATGATTGCATTTCTTCAAACATACATTTTACCATTTGTATTTAGCTATGTGTGTTTCCAACCTTTTACATACGTTTTTTTTTCACAAACATCATTGGACTATGTGTTTTCTATGAAAGCATGACAAAAACAAGAATATTTTCTTCTATCCAATGGAAACATATTTGTGGACAACTTTGTTTTAATTGAATGCAATTTTTGAGTCGCTTTTATTGTTTCAACGTCATTTCCAATCGATCTATCTACATCTTCAACCCCAATATGCCAAAAAAACTATATGGAAAATTCAATAAAGTATGTAAATATGATATCAAAATACCATCAAAGATAATCATTGTGATAAATGTACACTGTTTAAAATTGGATATCCAATAAAAATTAATTTGAATGTACCTTCACACTTCCCTTGATCAGTTAGTCTCATGGCTTAGTGAAATGATGCACCATTGAACAAATTCTTTAGGGTCCACAAGTCAGTTTACAGAGGAGGTCCATTTGATAACTTTGAAGTGCTTATTTTATTCATGCCCCTGCACCATCATTTTCTCCTTTTCCATGACCAGTATCAAAGAAATTCCAACAATGTTTAATGAGAGTTTTCATATCAAGACAACACAACCAAAAGAATGATCATGAACATTCGAATTGACCTGCGCATCCATCTGACCATATCCAATGTTCATTGAATTTTATTCCATGACTTTTCAAAGAGTCATAAATCTTTCGAAAACAATGTTGTACAAAATATGTATCATGTGTACGATCGTCACTAATATAAAAGTGATATTATTTAATAACATGTCGATTTTCACTAGTGTTTTCTATATGATCAAAATTTTGTTCAACATGTCTATATAGAATATAGATGAGCATGGAGACTTGATCAGAATAATAGTATTCACTCTGAATTTCTTTTTGTGGAACAAATGTGTAGTTTTCTGCAAAATCAATTACTGACAAAATGGTTCCTCGTGGAAAAACTTCACGGTATTTTTGAATTGAAAGTCTTGCCATCAAGTTTTATGGGACTACTTGGTGTATTTATAAATTTCTGCCCCAAACTTTCTCAAAAAATCTATCGCAAAAATTTCTTCTTCTTGTAAATCAATTCTTTTAGCACTTGTAGTACTATTTTAACCTTGAATTGATGTATGAATATATTTATATCTCTTCCATTTAAATTTCATGTTGGATAATGATTGATCATTTATATTAGCATGATATTTTTTTTGAAATTTAATCAAATTTCGACAATCATCACAGTTTTTACCACCAATATATTTCTTTTCGTAAAATAATTCATGGCTTTCTCTTCCACATAGAATTTGAGATATGAAATCATGGATAGTGGAAGGAGGAGGTGAATCTTTCCAAAATATTATACCAAAATTAAGGAATGTGTCATAATATAAGTAAAATTGCATATTATAACGGCAACAACAAGTGTCGCATATGGTGATAGGTTTTACATACCATGGTTTTTGTTGCACAAAAGCACTGATTGAGACATCAATTTCATTATTCTCTTCTTTGAACTTGTTGAACAACTTTATTTGAGTGGTGTCCAAGAAATGTTTTAGATGTGTTTTTGACTAATTTCGTGTTATTCTTCTTCGCATCACATCCCTTGCATTTGGCGAAACACATGAATTTTTAATCCAATATTCATATATCTTTTTTTTTTACATTTTCTCCAAGTCTATCTTTGTATGGTTGCCTACAAATATCTCTCCAACAAGTGAGTTCATAATATACATCTATTTGCAACCGGAATTTCTGATGTTTGTGAAAAAAAATTTGTGAGGTTCCTAATGCTCGTGCCATAGATTTTACCAAGAGATTATCTTTAGTACTTGATGAAACCACTGCCATATGTATTGATCTACGTGTAACTAAAACATTTTTTTTGTCTAGATATTCTAATTGAGTTTATAGCACTATTTATATTTAATATCACATTTTCCTTCATTTTTTTATCTTTTGTTGATTTTTGAATACCAAATAAATTTGTAGCTTCTTTTAATTTCCTTAATGATAAGAGACCTTTCAAAAATTGGGCTTGAACTGCCACATTTTATTTTATGAAGAACATATCAAAATTGCGATTAAGACGATATTGTATAACATGGTCAGCTCTTTTATCTTGATATGTGTGAGTGTCAACATTTTCTAACATCTCATCATGGACATTGATTTCATATGTACATATTCGAATTAATAGTACATAATAATTTTACATATTCAATAAATAACTCGATTAATAAATATGTATAATTTCAATAATATGTGCATGTTTTCAACATATATGTGTGTGTGTGTGTGTGTGTGTGTGTGTGTGTGTGTCGTGATTCAATTTCTTCACTTGAATTTCTTTCAACAATTTCACCATCTTCAATCATTGGTTCAATATCTCTTTCCCTTTCTCTTTCAAAATTTTGTATGTCCTCATCACTGTTTTGAGGAATATCTCTCTCTGTTTACATTGTAAAATATTTTTCAAATTAGTTCATCAAATAAAAATTAAGCTTCACATTTTACACTAGAAAAGTTTTAAATATCAAAATTTAAATATTTACATTTACATACCTCGTTCAACTTCTATTTGAGGTTGATTTTCCCTTTCAATATTTGAGAGTGCTTCTCTTTTTTTTGCGAGATTCTCTCCCCTGTTCTCTACGTTCCTCGAGGTCACTTGTTCGATCATATTTTCTCTTGCAATTCCTTCGATTTCCGATGATAATTGAGTATAAAGTTCAAAAAAATTTCCTTCAAAAATTTAGAAAAAATATTAATTAAAAAAAAACATCACAAAAGATTTAATTTAAAGAAAAAATCATTTTAAAAGTTTGAAAAAAATACATACTTCAATCCAAAACACATATTTTAAAAAATCTGAGAAAAAAATGTCTTATAAAAATCAAATGAAGCTCAAAATATTTCCTTCCAGGTCCTGCAAAAAAGATTCCTTTAAAAGGTTAGATAAAAACTCATATTAAAAAATCATTATAAAAGATTTACTTCAACCCAAAACACGGACTCGAAAAAAATTTCACTTCAAAAAATACCTCCAAAAAATGTCCATTGAAAATTAAGCCAACTTCTTAAAAAATGCCACTTAAAAAAATACCTCCAAAAATGCTCCTTGAAAATAAACCCCAAAAAGCTTCTAAACGAATATTACTTTAAAAGACACCTCCAAAAATGTCCTTTGAATATTAAGCCTAAAAAGAGTCATTTTGAAATTAAGTCCAAAAAAAGTCCAAAAAATGCCTTTTCGAAATTAAACCCAAAAACCTCTAAAAACAAAATACATAAAAAAAAAATGTCCTTTGAAAATTAAGCCCAAAACCTCTAAAAACAAAATACCTTAAAAGAAAACAATGAAATTTAAGCCCAAAACCTCTAAAAACAAAATATCTTAAAAACAAAACAATGAAAATTAAGCCCAAAACCTTTAAAAACAAAATACCTTAAAAAAATGAAGCCCAAAAAACATCCAAAAAATATATCACATACCTCCAAGAAATTTCTTTTGAATGTTATGCCGAAAAGAGTCCTTAAACCAAAAAAAATCCTTTGCAAAATCAGACCAAAATGAAGAAATTTGCGAAATTATTTGAAAATAATGAATCCATTTACGTCAATTTATATTGTTGCAAAATGTTTTTTTGGAGGGACTTCGTTGAATTCTTCCGGCCGAAGTAAACTCATTTTAATATTCGGTTGAAATTTTGTAAAAAATTGGCTAAAATTTTGTAAAAAATCGGCCAAACTTTTGTGTTGTTAGACTTGATGGGCCGTCGGGACAAAGAACAATTTGGACGAACTTTTTTTAAAAGTTTGGTTGAACTGACACGTCTGCAATTACATAGAGCCGAGATCTGAACACATTTCTTCAACTTTGGATTGATTAAACTCCATGAAAATTTGTGAATTAACTGTCGGAATGAAGACAAACATTTGTAGAATTCAATCTGCATTCAGGAAATATAAATTTTATGGAATTTCACAAATATTTACTAATTTTAATTAATTTTGTAATAAAATGGGTACAAACAATTTTTGAAGGTCATTATGATTAAGTGAAATCAATATTCTGTATCTTCCAGAATACCTTGTAAAAATAATTGAAAAAATTATGGTGCATTACATTGGTTCGTCATCTGTAATGGGTAGTTTTTAGATTTTTAGTTTATAACTTATATTTTGAGAAATTTTGTGTGTCCCGAAACATATTCAAAATATGCAGTTTTTTCAAATTGGATCAGTTTAAAAAATTCTAGTAATTGTGATATGGATCAGTTGGTTTCGTAAATATAATGAAATCGAACTAGACTTTGTCTTGGTTGTTGTAACACATATTTTTTCTCAAAAACACAAAGTTTTCAAAGAATACACCAATGCATATTAACATGACTTTTTATGAATCATTTGATTGTTAAAAAACACACACTCAAAGAAAGTTGACATATCAAATGTGTATAAAACAATTCCAAAAATAAGTAATAGAAAGCTAATAAATTTTCTGAAATTTTTTAATTTTTATTGGAAAATGAAATTCTAAACATAAAAATTGTTTTGGCTTGCAAAAAGTTGAAGAAAAGAAAAAAAAATGATTTTTTTTCTCAAAAAAGGGCAAAAAGTGTAACCCAATTTCACATTTTCACCCTAGAGCATTGGTTAACCTTAAGTTATTATCAGTGTTCTTCTTCAACAATTATAAACAATAATCAACAATAAACATCACCATACAACAATGGAGAAAGATAAAAAAAAATAGACACAAATATTTTTAGGTGAAAAACCCCCTCTGGGTCAAAATCACCAAACTCTTCCCTAGTGATTGTCTTCTTCTCTCTTTAAAAGAAATATTAGTTACATAAATATTTAAGCTACAACTGAGAGATGTGTTAACCCCCTAATTCACATGCCACAACCTATAGGATGCTACTAAACCCTAATATCCTACTACAACTATAAGGACACCACAATGCCATGTAGATTAGGCCACAATCTGCAGGACACTACTAAACCTTAATATCTTTCTACAACCAGAAGGACACAACAACAACGTGTAGATTAGGCCACAACGTGATGAGTGCCCCAACACTTTGTTTACCAGCTATTTTCAGAAAGGAGGATTCACTTCCCTGTCAGTATATCAGCCACAACTGAATGGATTCCACAACACCCTGTGCAAGCCTCAACTTTCGCTAGTATGACCCTGCCACCCTGAAGTGTTCTCGGGAAAGAACTTGAAGGTGACTATGATCAACTTAAAGAGTCGGTAGATCACGTTTCAAATTTTTCACACTGGATCGCTTTATTTTGAATCAATGTAGAATAATTGTAAGGAATAAGTAGAATAAATATCAAATCCTAGTAGCCACTGATCACCGTTCCCAAAAATTGATCACTGTAAAAAGCTGCACATTAAGCTATCACTGTATCACTATCACTGCACACCATATATCACTGTATAACTCTTGGCTACCACAAAATGTCACTTAAAAAATGAATATTCATCAAAAAAATTTCATCACACTGTTCATGAATGAATAGTCATCAATGATGTATCATGTCATCATCATATCAGGATACACACAATGCAACAACTTTATGGCATTGCTATCAAATGATGGCATAACCCAAGGTGTCTCAGGTCATCCTAATGCCCTACAATTAATGTTGTCAAACTTTTTCCCCTTAGAGCTACCAACATATATGTAATCACATTGTTTGATTGGTCAAACCCTGCAAGCCATCCTTCTCCAATAGGTTGTATAACTGGTGGATGTTCCCTTCACTAATTTCTACCCTGCAAGGTCACAATCAATTTATCCTGGGTTATCATAGACATTTCCATATCAAGGTTCTACTAGTCAAAGTAAATATATCAATGTCAGGTATAGTCAAATTCAAAAGTTCAACGTGTGTGGTATGACTATTTGATCTTCTCATACTAAGTCAAACATAGGGAAAAAATTCATTAGACATGTAATGACATAGTGTGTCAAAGTCATTCATAGGATGTCAAAGTTAAGGTGATTATTGTCTTCATCCATCAAGTTAAGTTAACATAAAGTCACAAGCATCAATTATTGTAAAGTATGTCAAGGTCAAACATATGTTAAGTTCAAAGTAAATACATCATATCAATGTCAATCCATATTATGATATTTTATATCATTGTCAAGTCAAGAATTGTAGTCACCAAGGGTCTTTCCTTATCAAAGAAATATTCTATGATAATAGCAGATGTCATATAGCACATCGATACTGATTCAATAGCATTCTATACCACTTCCATATAATTTCATAAGCCAAATCACCATTTTCAAGTTCATTCTGAAAGTCAAAATCATGGTGTCAACATACTTGTTATGTCTAGGTCTGAGTGTCAGGTTAAGATCAAATTGTCAATGTTATGCTAAGTGAAATCACTGCATATAATATTGAGTCATAGGTATTTGAAATTTCATAGGTTATCATGTCAACACACTATAATATTCCAACTGTTCTAGTATTTAGGTCACTATAAGAAAAAAAAAAATCAAAATTAATGCCACTACCTCACTGTCATAAGGATACAAAAATTCAAAAATATTTAGGTCACGCTTAATGTATTTTCTATACATTAATCATTATAGCACTAGATCATACATTTCTTCACTATTCTCATATAGGTGACTCGTTATGGCACCGAATTTTTCTGTAACATCCCTCAAATATTCACTAAATCAACCCTTAAATTTTGCAGCATACCCTTGAAATAAACTAGACCCAACACCTAGCAAGAATGCAAAAATTCCATACCTTTTTATAGCCTTATAGAAGCTCGATATTGAATTTGTTGTATCTATGTAATTTTGGATCTCCAAGGTCTGAAATTTCATCTCGTGGTATCCTTCTTAGTCCTCTTTCCAACCCCACAAGTCTGATGAAGATTGAATTATTCAAGAGAGAGTATGACCAATCTCCCACGATGACCTGATTATAGACTAGTTCAATAGAGTGAAATTTTTTGAAGTTCCACGTGTCACTATTTGAACATTTGGCCCTAAAAATGATACCCAAAAAACTAAATTCAATCCTATTTTTGTCACTTTTTACAAAATTTGAACCCAATGCTCAAAGAGAAAGTTATGATGCTTTTCCCAAGTCACCTATTTGACATGGAATTCGGGAGCATGAAAAAACCCCAAATTCCTCACATCATATATCCAAAAATATAGCGAACCAATATCTTAAATTTGTCCACGAGGTTCATCAAGATTTCAGCTCAAATGGTTTTTTGTTTCCGCTTCTGAAACTTTGTAGAAACAAAGTTATAGCAAAAATTCTACGATGAATTTTTTTTGGAGGATATATGAGCTTTCTTTTTATAAAGTTGTGAGGGGATTCTATAGTGAACATTGAACGAGATATTTAGGATTTTAACACATTATTAATTGTTAATCATGATTGATAAATATTATATATTTTTTTTCTTATTCGATAAGGAATAAGAAATACCTAATTAGATTAGGATTAATGGTTCTTAAACTCCTGTGGTTGTTGTTGTTATTTGCAGAAACTGGATCATCCACAATACTATAAAATAGTTGTTGACGTTTTGAATCCAAACGTGGATCCATCTTCAGGACGAGAAGTGAATTAAGGAAGAAAGAGGGTCGCAAGAAGTCAAGGTATACATGGTGAAGGCTAATGAAGATGAAAAGAGGAGTCGACACTAAGTGCATAGTGGTTCATAGTGGCTTGAAGCCTTTCATTAGGATGGTATCTCGACAAAGTATGGAATGAAACCCTTAATCTTAATTTTAGGTTCCTTCAAATAATGAAAATGTGCGAAGTGACCTTCTTTTGGGGTTTTATCCCACCAACTGAGGCCTTTACCTTCAAACTCATTTATCTCTCTAACTAGGACGAACCACGTGGCATACCACATACCACTGACAATATCTCTTCGAGGAGAATCCAATTAAATGGATATCCAATCCCAACTCAATGATTTAACCCTCCAAAAATGCTATAAAAATTTAGGGTACAGGCTAAGTCCACAGAACCCAAACACTAGGACTTGGATTTTGAACCATACAATAGTGTAACTGCTATCTAGATGTAATCTGAAAATTATTCATTCGACACCAATAATTGGTGTTTTTGGTCAAATTCAAACCTAGTCAAATCCATGGGTTGACATAAATGACACCACCATCCAACAATCCCCCATTTGTCATTGAGGACAACACATGTACTCCTCATGTGAGTACAACTCTCCTTGACTTCATGCTTTACCTCCTTGTCAATATTTTAATCTCCTTCTTAGGTTTTCTCTCCCCCTTTGACATTAATGGAAAAGGGTTACTCCCCCTCAGAATTTTCTTGCTTCATCTGGACTTATTATCTGCAAGTGCTCCCCCTAATGAGAATCCTTCTTGTAATAATCTTACAATGGCGATCCTTGTGGACCTGTAGCCTGAATGTTATCCCCTTGACAAGAAACCTTCCTATGGAAATATCTTAAGACATGTAAACCTTTAACTATTCTTCTCCCCCAATACTTGCTATGGATTTGACACATTTATTCTAAAGTCGCCATTTTGTCCTTGTTGTTTTTCTATTAACGGTAGACATGTGCCAAATACTGCTGTATAAATTCCCCCTCTTCAGAATTCAAGGATTTGACGAGCCATATTGTTCACAATAGTGTATTATTTAATGAGCCATATTGACTTGAGTCATCATTTGAAGTAACTAGTAATTCGTAAGTTACCTATTACGAACCCTGAGAGCATAACTGCTGAGACATTCTTGTATTTTGATAGTTCTTGCTGATCCTTTACTTGTTATTCCTATATTTGTACCCGTCTCTTCTTCCAAACCTTCTTATTATCACCGTCAATATTCATGATTGAATCCATTTTTTTTCCTGTGGTAACAAGCTATGTGTCCATGATTAAGACATTTGTAACATTCCTTATCAGGATTGTACCTGATTTCTTGAGCTATGTGTCCACAGTTATGACACTTGAAGCATTCAATGTTTTCCATAGGTTATTCCATATGATATATGAAATCGTGAGATTTATGGCCATAGTTATGGCATTTGAAACATTCAATGTTTGACCCATCTTGCATATATTCTCTACTGGCAAAATAATCATGGAACCTATCTTGTGATAATGATTGTACCTATCAAAAACTTGACAATCCCTAACCATATGTCCAAGGTTAGCACATAAAAAGCAATAACCATTAAATAAATGTGCATACCTGAATGATTCATTAAGATGTGATGGCCCTTGATAGTTATACCTATCAAAAAATTTACAATCTGTGGCCTTATGTCCATAGTTAGCACATGAAAAACAATAACCATTAAATAAACGAACATACCTAGAAGATTTATCATTCTTATTTGGATGCGGTGTTGTAGTATGTTGTTTTCCTTTGTTCTTGACTTATTTGGTATTGGTTTTTGGAATTGCAACATTCTTCTTTGGCTTTTCATTAAGATCAACTTCCTTCTTAGGATCATCAAGTGAGTATTTGGAGCTTGTACCTTCATCAACTGAAGCTTTAACAACTTTAATTGCCTTCATTTTTTCTTCTTCATCTTTCTTATCTTGTAAGCGTTCTTTTTCTGATCCCTTTAGTTTGTTGATCTCATCAAGCGATGCATCAAGTTCTTCTTGATTTTGAGCAAGATCTTCTTGAGACCATATTTTTAAGGTCGCCCTTCTTTTTCCTGCTTCCTCAACCTTTACCTTGAGAAGAGTGATCTTCTATACTTATTTATTGAGAAAATATATCTATTCCTTCTGCTTCTCGATCTCAATCCCAAGCTTTCTTAGTTCAACTGAAGAGGTTTCCAATTCCTTTTTTTTTTCCGTTGAACTGTGGATATGTATCTTTGATCAGATTCCTTTCTTTCAATTTCTCCTTCCTGCATCTATTGTTTGATCCTTCTAATCTCTACAAAGGTTGTGTCAAGTTCTTGTTTCTTTTGTTGGACTTCTCTCTTGAAGTATTGTGTCTCTTTATTCTTGAATTCTTCCAATTTAGCTAATACTGCTAATCATCTTCTTAGACTCTTCATTTTCCTTCATGATTTTTTTTTCTGTCTTCAATTCTACTTCCAAAAGTATTGGTCTTTCCTTTTGAATTTTGAGTTCCTTTATCACTTTGATCACCTCATTTTCAAACTCTTTCTGAGTCATTTCTTCAATTTCTTCATCATGATCAGAAGAATCTGAATGTTCAATAACATCTTAACCTTATTTATTTTTTCAATAGAGATTATGAAGCTTTTCTCAAAGAGCTTTAGCTTTTGAACATTGAACTCTATATAAAGAAACATGTCTTCCCTTCATATACAAAAAATTTGGACACATAACTTTGAGAATTCTCTCTCTGAACACCGCATTGTTTGAGTAGTCACACCAAGATGGAAGGCGAAGGTCGAATTGCGAGGAGTCTGTGGGTATTTTTATTTATTTTTTGATCAAAGGGTTTTTCGTTGAGCATAATGTTGATATTTTCAAACCATATGAGGTCACTCAACCCTATCTAGCAAGGTGGTTTCAAAGGAGATATATTGTTGGATATGAGGCTAATTATTATATTTTTTTTGGGTGATCTTTGGTCAAAGTTCTCAGGACCTTTTGCAGATTTTTCAAGGCTTACCATAGGTTTGTTTAAGGATATATATATATGGCACGATAAATATGAACTATTATTTGAGGCTAATCCATATTATTCCTCATGTTTGTTTTGGATTATTCAAGGACTTATTACACACATTTCGAGGATGACTTTAGTGTCACTGAATTTAGATCCTATATGGAAATTTTTTGAGGCTTCATTCTTGATATTATTTGGCAGCATACATTGAATTATTTGAAGTATTGTGACCTATTTGAGACTTGGATATAAGATTTATTCTATGTCTATTCTAATGTTATTCTTGAGGTGTTATTTCAGAAGGTCTAGTCACTCCAACAAGGTTTATGAGGCCCATCTAGGGCTCATTTTTTAGATATGTCCCTTGTGGAAAAAGTGTAGAGGATCTATGTGATCACTTTATTAAATCTCCTTGTGATAAGACTACCATACCTTATCCAAGTCTATCTAGAGAAGTATTTCACTGAATTACAAAGGAATAATTTAAGGTTTGTTCAGATGAATTGGATTGTAACATGAGGCATAATTTTGATTACTTTTGAAGGTTTTTGTGTGGGCATACCTTTAGATCATTCATCAAATCTGTTGAATATTAATATTTATACATGTGATCTATTTCTGTGAGCGTAAAAGGAACCAGTAGAGGATCATCCTTGAATATCACATTTCTAAGCATTGAAGGTTGATCCTTAATAGTAAGGGTTTATTTGGGTCGTCTTCTATGTTGGACCAATTGAAGTAAGGATCCTTGGAGTTAAATCTGAGAACTCTCTTTCTTTGTAGAAGATCCCTAATATCTTTGTGTAGCATAATTTCATTGTTAGATTCCAAACCATTTAGGTTAATTTTTCAAGATCTTTTAAGGTCAAGTTTATTATAATATTTGGGCCATAGTAGCTCCATTAAAGTTGATTAGTTTCAGACTTCAATGAAATTATAAAAAACTTAACTCCTCATTCATTAAGAGGCTTCATCTACAAGAGTGGAAACTCTGTGTCTTGGAATCAAAGGAATAGTATTGACAAAAGTATTAGGGTATAGAAGGTAAAAGTCAGATGAATGACAGAGAAAGTCATCTTTGCTAGAAAATTAAATATTACAGAGCAATGCAACACATAAAATATGTGGAAAACACAAGCACACAAAACACATAAAACCAGAGAGACACATATATATGTGGTTCACCCAGTTTAGGCTATGTCCACGCCAAACAACCAATTGTTCCTTTATATTATCTTGAAAAATTAAGAAACACAACCTACGACAGATCTGCTATAATATCCTCTATTCTCTCTCACAATATCTCTCTCTGTTTCTCACCCTGAGAATACACATACAATACACAGTTGCAATACAATACCCTCATACATAGCGACGGGTTGCCTTCTAGGGAAAAAAACCCTAAACTAAACATAACTTCTACCATCAGATCATCTGCCTAATGAACCGTCCAAATTGACTAGAAATTACTATACTTTTACAAGGCAATTTTACATCTATTTTTAGCTGCCCCCTTGGACCCCCCAGGCAGCGTAAAATTACAAGTGGTGTTGCGTCCCCATTAAGGTATAGGGGTCCAATGTTGTGATACAAAATAAACAAAATAATCAAGCTCCACACCCAAAAATAAGGCATATACTTTGAAGTCAATGACTCACTTGACATAAAAAAAAATTAAAGAGCATCTTTAGCTACAATAGTGGCACACTTTGCATCAAAAGAATTGAGTTACATGAATTATTCAAATTAATAATTGAGGTGAAGGTTGTTTTCATTTAATTACATTGGTATATCATTTAGAAGAATTTCCGAAGGTTTTGGAAAATCTTGATTCACCATTACATATTTGAATCACACATTAGCAGAAATGGTTTCATTAAATACCTTTGTAATTGGGTCATTTTCCTTTGTATGGAAGCCTAGAAATTGTTTTTCCATTTTTATATTTTAAGGGTGGTTAGGTGGTGCAATGTAGGAGTGTGTAGTCACCTCCTGGTTGTATCCTAAAAATAATTTGAGGTGGTAAGGTGGTGTTGGGGCAGGGTTTTGGACCATCCCTTCAGTTGAAGCTAATAAATCTAGATGTTGGAGCATCCTTCCACTCAAAACTCGTAAAATAGGTTGTTGGAGCATCCTTTAAGGAGTTGGAGTTTCCTGATAAATTAAATGTTTTTCTATATTACTAGGAAATTGGAGCTTCCCCTTCATTTGGAGCTAAGAAATAGTTTACTCATTAAATTATTAGAAAATTGTTCAATAGTTTTTCTCCCAAAAGTGTTTCCACATCAACTTTTATTGTGTACTGCTCTTGTGATGTGTTGATTATTTATGTTTTGATTGATGTTAGTTATTTAAAATTAATAATTAACTAATTGTAAGTGAAACATTGATTCACTCCCTATCAATAGTTCCAACAATTGGTATCAAAGTAGCTTCCTTCACAGGTAGTCTAACCATTGGAAGGGAGATCATGGATTTCACAAAGAACGAAGTTCCATTATGTAATGGAAAAAACTATACACTTTGGAGTGGAAGTATGAAATAATATATGCAAGCACAAGGATATGGCATTTGGAACACTTTAATAACTAGATAAAAACAATCCTTGGCTCCTCCAACATATGATAAACGTAAGAAACTTTATGATAATAATGCTAAATCCAGGAACTCTATTTTGAATGATCTAATAGATTCAATATATATTAAAGTAATGCATTGCACATATGAATTTTTGTTTTTTGATAAGCTCCAAAAAATATATGAAGGGGACAGATACGTAAAGGAGGACAAGCTTTAGACTTTCAAAGGACAATTTGAGCACCTAAAAATGAATGAAGATGAAAATATTGCAACTTATTTTCTCTGGGTTGATGAAGTTTTAAATTCCATAGAAGGATTGGGAGAACCTATTGAAAACAAGGTATTTGTCCAAAAGGTACTAAGATCACTTTTAATGATATTTGATGTTAAATTATCAGTACTAGAATAAGTATTAGACTTATAAAATGTCAACATGGATGAGGTACATGGAATACTTACAACCTATGAAATGGGAACAAAGAAAGAGAATCATTCTAAGAGAGAAACATCTCTTATGACATCCAAGAAGATAGGGGAAAATAAGCAACAAGAAAATCCAAGCCCCAATTGCAGCTATAGTAAAATTTTAGATGAAGAAACAACCATCTTTGTGACGAAGTTGAAAAGAGGAACATGGAAGTACAAATGTATGTTTCCCTTAAAGTGTTCCAGTTGTGTTGAATTTGGTCATTTTGTTTCAAAGAGTCCCTATGAAAATATCTCGAACAATGCTGACGATGAAGAAGATCCTATAAAAGTAAATAAGAATCAAAGAAAATACAAGAAACAAAAGAAAGCCTTCAAGAAAAGTTTTTGTTCAAAAGAAGCTAACTCTTCATCTGATGAAGAAAGTGATAATGATCATGAAAATGATGTATGAAGAGTGTTATTCATGGCAAGGGATAATTGAAAGGAATCTCCCAAAGAGAATAAAGAAGAAGGCAAGGTATAACTTGAAAGAGAACTTGGAAACGCCTTAATGGAACTAAGGTAGAAATAAGGAATGTCAAGGAATTGGATGTTGAGTTGAGTGAGCTAAAGGAAAATGCCAAAAGTCTCACCAAGAAGTTTGAAGAGTTAAAGAAGATTATTATCAATCTTAAAGCGCAATGAGAAGAGGCCAAGAAAATTGAAGAATAACTCAGAAAGGAGTTTGAAGAATAACCTAGGAAGGATTTGGAAGAAAGTATGAAGACAAAGGGGGATTTGGAAGAAAAAATAATCTCTCTATGAAAGGTAGTGCAGAAAAGGAATATCCAACAAAACATTGTGAAAAACAACAAAGTATTGGATGAAAATATCATGAGTCAAAGATCATGTAATGACAAGACAAGGTTATGATACAATGCCACATTCATTTATGGTTCAATCTCCATGACGATAGAAAAGGAAGTTGAACAAAAAACATATGCAAATATTAATAAGGATCTTGAAGATCAAAATATGTGAAATAAACAACTTGTAATAAATAAAGCGAAAGAAGAAGGTGAGTCTGGAGAACAACACCACAAAGAAAATATCCTCCTCTTAGGCATCGAACAATACTCTTTGGTGTGTGTTATTCTTGCAACAATTTTGGACACAAGGCTGTAAATTGTAAAGCCTATGGTATAAATAGAAGCAACATTGAAAATTATTCTAGGAATGAATATCCTATAAAATGTCAAGAAGGGTATAACCATAATAATAACAGGATTCAAGGATTGAGTTCTTAAGCAATGAAGTAGAGTGTTATAAATGAAAAAAAAATGGACATGTAGCAAAAGATTTCATTTTGAACACTTCTCCAAGCGATCCAAAGCATGAATCAAATGCTCCTAAAAAAGAAACTTCAAGAGTCTAGAAGAAGAAGTATGAATGTTGTGTGATTTCTCTAAAATCCCAAAACAAGAAAAGTGTATGGTATGTCGACAATGGTTTCTCAACACATATGACAGGGGATACAAACAAATTTGTATCTCTCTAGGAATAAAATGATGGAATAGTCTCATTCGGGAATGATGGCTCAGCTAAGGTTATAGGAAAGGGCACAATTAAGATTTGAAACAAGAATGACATGATAAAAGACGTTTTTCTCATTGAAAATATGAACCATAACCTACTAAGTGTAAGTCAAATGTGTGATCAAGGACACACACTTTTGTTTAGGTCAAGGAAATATGAAATAAGAAGGGAGTAATCAGGTAGGTTAGTGGTGAAAACAACAAGAAATCCAAATGATATGTACACCCTCAATGAATTGTAAAAGAAGAATTTTTTTGGCTAAAGAGGATAAAATTTTCCTTTGGCATAGAAGGATGAGACACATAAAATTTGATAACCTTTTCAAAGTTGGTAAAAAGGAAGCTGTAAAAGCAATGCCAGAAATTTTAAAACCATCAAGTACCATGTGTAATCATTGTAGGCATGGAAAACATATAAGGGTTGAATTCAAGACCAAAGAACATTCCACTTCAAAACCATTATATTTGGTACATATCGATGTATGTGGTCCCATGAGAACCAAAGGACTGGAAGGTGAAAAATACTTCATGTTGTTTTTCAACGATTACACTAAATTATTTCTAAAGAAAAAATCAGAAGCATTTGAATGTTTAAAAATCTACAAAGATATGGTTGAGAATGAAATTAATTTCAGAATAAAGTGTTAAGATCCAATAATGGAGGAGAATTTACATCCACAGAATTCCAACACTTACTTGAATAAAAGGTAGTATCAAAGAGGCAGTCTCGAGTTTGAACTGATCAACGTCATAAAGCTCTGTCTAAAACATAACACATGTGTTATAGCTTTACATAAGACAAAAACAAATTATCTTCTCACACACCAATGATTATTTATCAATCTTTCCTTGGTTATTTGTAACCTTGCTCTAATGCCATTTTGTTAGAAAGGCAGAAGAGTAAAGGAACAAATAATACATATTTCACACACTAAACAAACATGAGTTGCAGCTCTTCTATTAATCTTCAATCACTCTTTAATTGAATACAATGAACCAGGTGAAGATTATTTATTCTTTTCTACTAACGACTAGCTTGACATGCACACACTTACCAAAATCATCTATTACATAAATCCACTTGGTCAATGCTCACTTAAGTGACTCTCTCATTCTCTAACTCACTCACCATAATCATCTATAGACTTACTCAATACTTACTGAACTGACTCTCTCATTCTCTAACTCACTCACCATAATCATCTATAGACTTACTCAATACTTACTGAACTGATTGTCTAACTCACGCAGGAGTTAATTAACTATTTTAACATTTTGGACTTTCCGGAATTCTTAAAACTTGTTTTCTAATTAAGATAAAAGATAAAAGATCAAAACTATGAAATATTGTTTTCTATTTAAAACTAATTGATAATATTTGATATTTTTATAAATATTCTGATTGGGAATTGATTCATAGAGATCATTTGTATTTGAGTTATTTATTTCTGAAATTTATTTGTATATATATTTAATGAAGTAATATAAGTTTAATGCCCGCCTAATTTTCATATATAGAGTGAAAAAAAATTGTATTATCCTTATTTACTTATGGACCTTCTCCAATAGCTTAGTCCATAGAACAAAGCTAGTTTAAATGCGCTTAGAGATAATGAAAAAAAAAATATTATCAATATTTACTTCTGCATCCTTTACAATATCTTAGTCCAGAGAAGAGAGCTACTTTAAATACGCTTGATTCTTGATTCGTTATTTACATTTCCATTCTCATCCTCTCCAATAGCTTGGTCCAGAAAACAGAGCTAGTTTAAATCCGCTCAATTCTAGTAAATGTAGTGAAAAAAAATTGTATTTTAGTTATTTATTTTTGGATCCTCTCCAATATCTTAGTCCATAGAACAGAAATGGAAATGTTTGCAGTTAAAGAATTAGACCGAGTGTTTTCATGGGAACGTGAAATTTATTCTGAAATTTCTTTTCTTGGGATTCGTGCTTCACCATAGAACAGAAATGGAAATGTTTGCGGATAAAGAATTAGACAGAATATTTTTGTGAGACCTGGAATCTATTCTGGATAAATCTTCCACACACAAATTGTCAATGTCCATAAAACAGAAATGGCAATGTTTGCAGATAAAGAATTAGACCGGATTTTTTGCTGATCAAAATAATGGATCGATACTATATGCATTGAATAATTGTTTTCTGTTCAAGATCATGGATAGCCTTTAATATCTTTATTTCTGGTTGGTATCTATTACGTTTTGATGATAAATTTTATATCTATTTATATGTATTCATCATAGAAACGAGTTTAAAGCTATTTCTTATGGATGTAGAAAAAAGATAATTTGTATTTGAGCTATTCATCACTGAAATGTATTTTTTTGTAGTAATATTTTTTTTTCAGCCAGAAAAATATTACGGGTATTATATAGTGTATCAGGGCACAAGTCAAAATATCATCAGAGTAACCATTACATCATCCAGTTCAGTCATATTGTTTCAGTATCATCACAAAAAAAACTGTGACCTTTCATGTTTCTAAATCTCTCAAGACAACTTAAACAAAATTATCTTAGTTCAGAAAGAGTTGAAGATCTCTTCATATAGTTCCGGAAAAGGAATACAACTAAAAAATTCTAATTGAAAATTACTTTGCCCTCCACTCTAATGCCAAAAATATTATAGAGCTCATAAAACATTTTCCGGAATCTCTAAGTTAGTCCTTTTTTAGACAGCCTATCTGCTTCTGTATTTTTCTCCCTATACACATGACTAAAGTTGATAGAAGTGAAAGATCTCTTCAAGTCTTTAATCCTCTCAATCCAATGAGTTAGAGCTCCAAGCTTCATCTTTGCCCCTTTATTCATATGGTCCATAATGACCTTCGAATCTCTAAACACCCACAGTTCTTCCACATATAGATGTGTAGCAAACCATAAAATACCCCACAGTGCTATTATTTCAGCTCTCATATTTGTTCCTCTACTTTCATTTCAGAAAATCTTATAATGGCAATAAGGTGACAGTATTAGCCATGCCCCGCATCCCCAGTAATGAGATTCAAAGGCCCTATCAAAAAATCCAGCCCGATAAATCTTTTCCACTGATCTCATCTTTATGGACAAATCCCTTGGAGGTTTATCACTACTTTTTAAATTTGCCAATGAACTGTAAACCTGAGAGCTTATATCCCATGGATTACATACTTTATCATCAAAAATATTCCAATTCCTCGCTTTCCATCTCAACCAGTGAACCAGAATGGGAGTCAGCTTCCTCCCTTTGTTAGACCACCATCTGAAACATTTTCTGTGGACACAAAATGTGGATCATGCAAGTTTAAATTCTCCTTGTATTAGTAGACGTAGCTAAAGAATTTCTTGTATTAATATACGTAGTTTAAATTCTCCTTATATTCTCCTTATACAAGTGTAAATTCTCCTTATATTCATAGACGTAGACGTAGCGAAATAAAATTTGTATTACCGATATTTACTTCTGGATCTAGCCAATAGCTTAGTTCAGAGAACAGAAACGGAAATGTTTGGATAGATAAAAATCGACAAAACACTTTTCATGAGATCCGGAACTTAGTTTATAAATTTTTCTTTGGTGGTTGAAATCCTCAACGTAGGAATTGTCAATGTTCCGCTTTACAAGGCTGATCCACTTCCATTCTGTTAGTGGTCAAAACTTTTGGTATATCTCCCTCCAAATCATAATTAAAAATAGCCAGTTCCATATTGAATAGAATTCAAAGGTTTATAAACCTTTCGTTAAGGATTGTTAGTTAAATTTTGTAGAGCTGGATTAAGAACAGATACTAGCATGCCCTACAGGAATTGTCGATATCTTGCCTTGCTTATCGGGGCTGATCCCATTCCGCTATGGAAGAGGTCAAAAACTAATTGTATATCTTTGTATACATTATAGTTTTAAAAAAAATTGTATCAAACTGAATATAATTCAAAAACTCGTAACCTTCCTATTGAATATTTTTAAAAGAATTTATGACTGTATTAAGAACGATATTAACATTAAGAAGGAGAGGAAAGGAAGGAACATTCCAGTGGGCTGTGCGATCCTTCCTTCTATCCTTCCTACCTACGTGGGATGGGTAACCAACCGTATAGCCTAAAATAGAGAGGTTAGCGGATTATCATATGTACTCTGGTATTATTGGCTTTTTACTTATTGGTGGCCATGTATCGTTCTTGTCTTCGATCCAGCCTTAATAAGAAGTCGTAGGTGAGGTATATATGGTATTTTCTGTGGACTGTCAGATGGTAGTAGTATTATAGGCAGACTGGGGGTAATATGCTCGACAAAGAGGAACCTTCGCCATCCTCTGCAGACAGTAACATTATATCCAGCATTTTTAGATTAGTCTCAGCTTTTTGGGTAGGTTTCTAGAAAAGGTGGTGGGGCTCGCTGGTGATCTCCAGACCATGTAAAGACATCGGTTTTAAGATGTGCCATCATTGGTGGCGCTGTAACGGATGTGTATGTTGCTGTTTGGACCTATGAATATTTCTGTTGAGCTAGGGTTTCCATAATCAGAACAGGAATGGTGGCCAAAGCCTTGACAACGTAGAGGTTATGCATCGCGGAATTACCGCAAGAGATAATGGTCTCATCCTGGGTATTAAAGAATCTCCAGAGGCAGAATGAGTAATAGATAGGAGAAAATTGCTATAGGCAAGCTGAGATACAAACTACATTGCGTCGTACCTCTGTTGGGCTCCCACGAAACCGATGCTTTTTAAAGGGAAAAAAACAAGACAATCGTATATCCTGAATATTACGAAGAAAGGAAACAATGCATCCTTTTTACGGTTTTTGTAAAATATATATAAGAAAAAGTATTTACGAGATACTACCGGTTTTTAGGATGACCATTCTGAACTAGACCTTGGAGCTTCAGATGCATTCAGCAGAGGAGACACAGTCGCGCGAAAGTTTCAACAGTGCAGAGACAAGCCCAGTTCAAACGCAACAGCAGCTTCCAATTTCTCGTGCTGGGTCAGTTTTGATTGAAACTAACACATAATATCAGTCTTCACATTTCCCATTCCCAGTTTCAAGCAGAGCCCTTTTAAGTGTAACCTTATGTCCTCGTGGGCACCTCCCTTGGTCATGGCTTGATGCTAGAGTTGGGCACCAACTTGTGGGTTGAAAGCTTTGTTGGAATTGGTGGAATTTGGTATTGAAATATACATGGAATAAAAATTAAAAGAACCCTTTTAAGTGAGCAAAGGAAGGAGCCGTGAGAGCCCCTCTCTAATGGTGGAAAGTTGAACATTAGAACAAGCCCCCTTCAATCTCGCGATAAAACACTGGGGTTTCAAGCATTCACAGATGATTGAATTGTAAAGCATTCTATGACGGCCATAAAACTTATATATATATATATATATATATATATATATATATGCGTTGGAGTTTTTCTTCTACTTGGACATTGAAGATCGATTTAAAAGGAGTTGAAGATCGGAAAATTAGAATTGTAAACTTGTGGTGATTTTCAAGCACCTGTAGGCTCGGACCTGTGGATAAAATTTAGAGCTCGACCTCCAACAAACTTGTCATTTGAAGGCTCGAACCGAAGCGGATTACTGGCTCAGTGCTATACCTCTGTTTGCTCGGTTTTGTGAAGGAATAAATAAAATACATGACTGTTTTGAGCTCGGATTGATTGTAGAGCCTAATCTGATGGCATCACAATTTTGGTGGAACTGGAATTAGTGGGCAGAACAACATTTAAGGGTCGGTTTTTTCTTGCAGGGAACCACTATCACATTCTCAGGCAGCGTATCTGTCTTTTCTTATGTGCCATTTCTTAATAGAAAATCGAAGGGAATGATGAGCTATAAACAAAGATTCGAGTGCGTACCTGTAAAAGTTACACGTTGAAGGTTGTACGCTAGCCTTGTGCATAAAATTACAAAAGTGTGATGTGCCTGTTTGGCAAGGTTGTATGTTGGTATGTATTATTTATTTAAAGGTGGGCAAGCTGGAAAAGGCAGTGCAGGTGCTCAGAGAAGAAACGCAGAGCAGGGCTGAAGAAAAAATAGAAGCAATCAGTCAAATTTGCTTTTCTATTGACCAATTTTAACGCAGTTACAAACATCTCCAGATAGTTCTGTCCTTGCGTCTTTAGAATCATAATCGAATCGACGCTTCGTGATCCATTCGTTCACCAGCATAAATCATGAATAGATTGGCTGTTCGCATTGATACAATTGTTAGTTATATTTAAGAACATTTCGGGAAAATTTTCTGACAGTAGAAATTACTGTACAAATTGTCAAATGTTCATAGCCATTTCCGCAGACCTAACGGAAATATTCGACTCTTGAGGCCACCATCCCTTTGGTCTCTACCTGTTCTAGCCCCGTTCTATCCATTTTCGAAAGGTCCATGCCTGTCATTTCTCCAACGACAGACAGATGAGTTTCTTTGTACACATTTTTTCTCTTCTTCCCGCTTGTTTGGTGATGATGGCGCAGATTGGACAGGGACAGAGCAGCAAGGGCAGAGCATAGAGGACAGGGACAGTGGGCAGAGCAGCAAGGGCAGAGCAGCTAGTTTTCAGTGGATAGCGGGCAGAGCAGCAAGGACAGAGCAGCAAGTTTTCGTCAGTTTTGGGCAGAGATTTTGATTTTCCTTAATATCATCATGAGAATGGAACAAGAAACTTTAGAACCCGTAGAAACAAATGATATAGGGCAAGTGAAAATTGCCTCATCAACGAAAACTGGGAAGTGGGTTTGGGTCAATGCCAAACAATATCAGGGCATTCTAAAAAGGAGAATAGCTCGTCTAAAATGGGAGCAGATAAAGAAGAAAAAGTCCCAAAGGGAGAGTATTGTTCGCAAGAAACAACATTCAAACAAGTTTTCTTCGCAAGCATGTGGCAGCAAGTCCAAAGGAAAAGGAAAAGTTAGTGATGAGTATGCTTTATATAGTCCTACATCCACACCTCTCACTTGGTCATCTGACCTTTATGTGAGAGAACTCTTAAATGTAAAAGAAAGGTTGGAAGTAGTAGAAGCTAAAGCGCTGGAAAGAGATTGTACAATCCATATAATAACAGCTGAAAATCAGGCTTTAGCAGAAAGCAACAAAGCTCTGAAGGAGCAAGTGTCATTACTGCAGGAAGCTCTCCGAATAGGGAAAACAGAATGGCAACGCATGAAAGCGGAGGTGCAAAACATGAAGAAATTTGCAGTGGAAAACACGGAGGTGATGAATGCGAAGCCACCCCAGGATAAGGGGAAAGCAGTTGCTCAAATAGACAACAATGAAGAAACATCAAGAGAAGGGAGGAAAGAAGATCCCACAAAACTTTCCAAAACTTGGGCTCAAGTTGTTGGCAATTCTGCTAAGAGGGAAGAAGAAACAAACACCCAGGTTAACAACATGCAAGATAGAGAAAGCAAGGAAAGACTGGATAGAGCAACAAACATAATTATTAAAGGGGTGAAAGAGTATGGTAAAAATGAATGTACTCTTGACCTTGCAAGAGACTTCTTGAAAGACAAACTCCAATGGCAAGGACAAGTATGTCAAGCATGGAGACTAGGTAAGCTCAACGGTGAGAGAGCCAGGCCCATAAAAGTCATATTGGCCAACTTGCATGATAAAGATATCATTCTGAGAAAGAAGCAACTCTTAAGGGGTTCTCGGTTTTTTACAGAAGAAGATTTAACTGTAAGACAGCAAGAGGAAAGGAGGGATGAAATAACAAAAGTTAGGGCAGCAAGAGATGAGGGAAAAAGAGCATGGATCTATAAAGGTAAAGCCGTGATTGCGCAATTTGGACCTCCTTCCAAAACAATGCAACAAAATGATAACAAAGAAGAGGCAGCAAACTCTTTAGCAAGAAATGAGGAAGAAAGTTCATTATGGGCAAGCAGGGACAAAGACTCAACTGTGAGTCTTGCATGTCAAAACAAATAGCAATCAAGTCTTACCCAGGTTTCCTTAAGATTAGTTTTTTGGAACTGCAGGGGTTACCCATGGAGACGAGGACCTGGGTTAGGGCCTATTGCGGAAGGTAGAGACATAATTTGCCTCATAGAAACACATGAGCATGAAGGGTGTAAGACACCTTTGTTTGAAGGGTATTGGAAGATAGCAGTGTGGAACAAGGCAGCAGGGAATGGCAAAGGGCACGGGGGTATCATGGTATTAGTAAGAGAAAAAGAAGGTCGTTTCATTCAGCTAGAAAAAGAAGACCCAAATAAACAATTTGTTTGGCTTAAAATATCAGAAAATGGAAATCTCATTAGAATTGCAGCATGCTATTTTGCACCGCAAGTTTCAAAAATCTACAAAAGTAGAGGGCTTGACCACAAAGATCCCTTTGCGGCCCTAAAAACGGATATTGCAATATATTCTCAGCTAGGTGAAGTCCTTATAGTGGGGGATTTCAATGCTAGAACTGCAAGTGAACAAGCTAGCATTCTTTGTTGTAAAGAAGACAGTGACCCTATCTGGCTTACAGAAGAGAGTAATCATCAGTGGAAACGAATTTCAGAGGATAGAGGCTGCAATATCTTTGGAGAACAGCTGCTTATGCTATGTGGGGCTTTCGATTTAGTCATTTGTAATGGGTTGACTAAATGGGAAAAGTCCGGTAATTTCACTTGCAATACTTACAATGGAGCAAGTGTAGTTGATTATGTAATTTGCTCGCATAGTTTGTGTGAAAAAATGGAGGAAGTGTTGATTGGAGATCAAATTTGGGACTTAAAATCAGATCACAAGCCCGTCTATTTAAGTTTCTCTTGGACCGGAAAAAAGCAATTGGGGTCGAAAAATCAATGTGTTCAACAAAATCCCCCAAAGGGCAGAATTCTTTTGAATCCAGCGAAGTGTAATACCTTCAAAATAATGCTAGAGAGGCTCTTCAAGAAGGAGGAAATCCCATCTCATGGCCTTCATAGTCACAGATTAACACATTTAATTCAAAGCGCACTTGCTGAGTGCAAAAGAGCAAAAATTAAAAAGTCCGAAAAAAATTGCTTTCCGGTTAATGCTTGGTTTGACGAGGAATGCAAAAAGGCAAGGAGAAGGTGGAAGGAATCAGACACGGATAACATAAAGCTCAAAGCTTACAAGCAGTTAGTAAAAAAGAAAAAAGCCGATTTTATGGTTTCAAGGAGAGAAGAACTAATCTTCCTCGGGAAAAATAACCCCAAATTATTTTGGAAGGCGCTCCAATCGAAAAAGGTGCAAACTGAAAACAACATTACAGCTTCTAAATGGTTTGACTATGCAAGACAACTTTATGAGCAGGATCCCAAGGTTGACCCTCCTCCCTTGGTCAACACAGACACAAAACTCTTCACGGTGCAAGAGGTAGCGATGGGTATCAAGAAGTTGGGCGCTGGAAAAGCAAAAGACTTAGATGAACTCCAAGCAGAGTATCTAAAGTGGGGCTTAAAATTTCTTTCACCTCACATCACAAAAATTTTCAACAACATCTTACAGCAGGGGTTCCCCACGGATTGGACAACTAGTATGGCAATACCTCTTTTCAAGAGTGGTGACGTCAATAATCCTTCCAATTATAGAACCATAATGATAAACCCCTTGTTTGCAAAGTTATTTGGAAGCATGTTGGAAAAGAAAATTAGCAAGTGGGCGGAAGAAAGAAATAAACGTGCTAAAGGGCAAGCAGGTTTTAGACCTAAACATTCCACAGTTGATCATTGTATAACTTTAAGGCACATCATTGAAAAAGGTTGGGAAAATAAGGAAGAAGTTTTTTGTTGCTTTGTTGATTTCAGAAAAGCCTTTGACACGGTTCCTAGGGATAAGCTTTGGGGCAGAATGGAGGAACTCGAGGTTCCCAAGCATTTGAGAGCCGCTGTGCATAGGTTGTATGAAGAGGTGAAAGTCAAAATCAGAACTTCAGCTGGCATTTCTGAAAGTTTTAGAAGCGATATCGGGGTCAAGCAAGGTTGCCCATTGTCTCCTACCCTTTTTGGGTTATATATTGACAAGCTTGAAGAGTGGCTAAATTCGCAAGGGGGTGACGGTATCCATTTGGGCAAGTTCGTTATCAGGCTTCTTTTGTACGCAGATGACCTTATATTGATTTCTAATTCAGCTCTTGGTTTGCAAGAGCATTTACATTCCCTTGAGCATTTTTGTAAAAGGGTTGGGATGCAAGTCAATATTAGCAAAACGAAAGTAGTGGTTTTCTCTAACAAAGAAAGCATAACCAACATAAGTTCTATTTTGGAGGCAGCATTTTGGAAGAAGTTGCAGATTACAAATACCTCGGAATTGACTTCAACAGAAATTTAAGTTGGGATGGTTGTAGAAAAAAAAGAACTTTAGGGGGTTGGAAAGCATTTTATGCTCTTCAAAACAGGTGTAGAGAGGCAGAGCTGTGGGACTGGAAAACCACCCTAACTCTTTTTGGGCTTCTAGTGATTCCGGTGATTCTTTACGGTTGTGAACTATGGGCCAGTAGCACAACCAAGATGCAGTGGAAACAAATTGAGAAAATTCAGAAACGTTTGATTACAAACAAATTCAGAATTAAAAGTGCAGTTCCTTATGCTATCTTGTTAAGTGAAACAGGGGCTGCTCCTATTGAAGCAATTGCTATGGTGCGAGTCATAAGGTATCTGAAAAAAATTGAGCAAATGGAAGAGGATAGATGGCCTAAGGTGGTGTTTAGTGACAGATTGTGTAAAAGACAGAAGACTTGGATGCGGCAAAATAACAAATGGTTTAGTAAATGGGGTATTTGCTTGATCATGTGTCCTACAAACAGTAAAGAGATAAAAACTTTTGTTATGGATAAATTCCATAAACATACTTGGAAGAAAGAGCTAGAGAGAAAGAAGAAGTACTACATATAAGAGTTTAACCCCACACATAACCATCAACAAAAGGCATACATAGGCGCTGATATTTCTTGGAGATCTAAAATTCTTATTGCTCAATTAAGGACTAATTCTCATCAACTCCGTTGTGAAACAGGGCGCTGGAAAAGGCCAAAAGAAATGTGGGAAGAAAGAGTATGTATTTTTTGCTCCTCCGGAAAAGTGGAAACAGAAAAACATTTCATTCTAGAATGTGAGGCTTTCAAGGACACCAGAGAAAACTATGCAGGCATTTTCGCAGCTAATTCTTGGGATAATCTATTCAGCGAAGAGTTTGTCGATAAGCTGGGAGTGCTCATTGTAAAACTTCACAGAAAAAGGGCCGAATACAAGAGTCAGATAGAGAAGCAATCTGTCCCATAGTGTCTTCCTATGATGGGCTGGGTTTAAATGGAGGCAGGTTTTGCTGGATTAACAACATCCTACTGTCTGCCAACTCCAGCTGGACTCTCGTGGATCACCTTTTCGGCTTTTTTCTGGCATCGGAAATCAGGTCCCTCCGGGTGATCGTATGTGGTGGGTGGTTGGATTTATTTCTATTGTTGTGAAGTAAGTGTGACTGTGACTAAGGGGTGCTCCTGATTGCCTTGATTGTGCATATTTTTCAATTTCCTTGTGCTGAAGTTGATTTTCTATAAATGGTTGGATATTCCGGACTGATCTGGGGATGGTCGTGATATCCGGATCAACCTTGGATACATAATCCTGACTTAGGTGGGTGGATTGGTATACCAATTGGGTGTATCATTTAAGGATTGGATAGGTATCAATAATATCCCACCTACAACATTTTGGATGCTCTCATGGATTAGAGGGTTAGGGGGTCGATGGGCTAGAGGGAGGACATCCTCTCCTCCGACATGTCTACACAGGAAGCCTTAATTGCGGCCATGTTGCTGGCTGAAAAAAATAGCGACAGAAGTAAGCAGATTGCAAGTGCATTTCCACGACATTCTCAGAATGCTCCAGTGATTCTGACCGGTTCAGAGAAGGTTAATGCGTCTTCTGATTCTACCACACATATCCCCTTCAATGGACATATTCGTCCCTATCACCGAAGAGACAGCCGACGTCAGAGAGATAAGGACTAAAATTGTTACAAGCCTGCTTCGGTCATCAAAGAGGTGGTATTAGACAATGAAGACATTATTGACAGGGTATCCAGTCTTCAGAAACGTGCCCTGGTAGGAAGGTGGATATATGCTGATGCAAAGGGTATTGATATGTATGAATGGGCTCAGAGGTTCTGGGTCAGAAAAGTTGGATACATGCCTAATATTAACATGTTGATGGGAAATTCGTTCACAGTCCATTTCATGCATGAACACGATTGTAGAAAGGTAATGGACAGGATTTGGGTAACCGGTCGTAGCTATCTACAGATCATGCCATGGTACTTGGGTTTTGACCCTCTCGTGGATACACCCCGGGGCAAGTTCTTATGGGCCAAATTACCTAGTCTCCCGCTCAAGTATTGGAATAAAAAGGCTCTCTCGACTATTGGAAATTGCATTGGAATGACTAGGTACATTGATCCCAGGAGTGTTAGTATTCCGGATAAACTGTTGCATGGATTTTGGTGGAAGTGGCCTCAATGCGGGAGTTGGTGGGCGACGTGGAGCTGGTGTGGGATCAAAGACGTCACAAACAACGCGTTGGTTTCTAGGGTATACCCTTTCGATGCCTATGCTGCTACAACACGGGTCACCTTCAGCGGTACTGCCCAAACAAACATTCGAAGATGAAGCAGACGCGCAATTACAACATTTCAAAGGGGACTGGATGCCATATGTCTACTTCGACTGAGCTGGACACCTTGGGTAAGTCTGTCTCCACTCCATGTCAGATGAGGGTTTATAAAAACTATATACATAACATGGCCTCTGATGCTCCTATGTCTTGTTCTAAAGATTTTCTGTTAACATCATGTGTTGGAACCCTCGGCGTGACCACTCGTCCACCTCACAAATCCTCTCCCCTTGCTGACCTCCTTACGTGATGCCGCTTGGACAATACTCGAAATTGCTCCTGGCTTGACAAAGGCTTTCACATATCGTCGGGAATCCCAACACATACACTATTAGCTGAAGTCTATCCTGGTAAAGCATTACCCCTAAACCCCGTAATCGACCCCCCCCCCCCCCCCCTAATAACACAGATCTCTCCCATGATAACCCTCTGATTGTATCGCCCTCTATGCCAGCCTTGGAATGGGCCTCCCCTTTCAATGAATAATCTCATTATGCTGACCAGACATATGATTCCCCTAAAATTACTATTGGGACAAATCTGGATGATCTTTTGAAGAACCTAGATCTGGATCTAGCGGCATTGACTATCTTTGATAAGAATAATCTAGATGAAACCCCTATTATCTCGCTGAAGTCTGCTGCAAACATTACTATCTGGAAGACCAAAAAATCAGGAACCAGACACTTTAGAGGGAAACAGAAGATGAAAGAACTATTTTAGGGAGAGATTCTGAACCTTCAAGAAATTCCTATCATGCACTCGGAGGTGGATTGGGCCCTTAGAGAAAGCTGCCCACAAAGGGGTGAGACATGACTTCTATTCTATCTCTCAATATTAGAGGGTTAGGCGACACCTCCAAAACTAGTCGCCTTTGGGATTTGGTCAGGATCCATTGGCCATCGATCATTTTTCGACAAGAAACTCTTTGCTTGCGGAATACTGCAATGGAATCTATAATTGCGATTTGCCCAGGATGGAAGACTGTAGGAGTAGACTCTGTTGGAAGATCAGGAGGTTTGGTAGTGGGCTGGGATGATCAACTTTTTAACCTCATGGCCTTCAAATTCTTTGGAGGCATCTTTCTTCACGGTTTTTGCAGGGGGATTAGCGAGGAGGTTGCCATCATTAATCTATATGCACCCTACCTTCTGAAGTTGGATTTCTAGAATAAAATGGATAAATGTGGTGTACTGGATCTTAAATACGCTGATTGGGGATTTCAATGTTGCTATTTCTGTGGAAGAGTCTTGGGGTAGTAAAGCAAGATTCGACCCAGTGGCTGGAAGGGTATCACATATTCTTTATAGTCGTGCCCTGGTTAACATTAAAGCATTTCCAGCTGTACCTACTTGGTCAAACTGAAGATGTGGCGATGAATACATTGCAAAAGTGTTGGATCGTGCTTTGGTCAGCAGTGTATTGATTAATCTCTTGGGTCACATGCGCCTTTCGATTCAGCAATCCTCTCTCTCAGACCACATGGCTATCTGTTTATTGTGGCAGCACGAATCCATCAAAAAAGGGGCCCCTTTTAAATTCAACAGGGTGTGGCTATTTGACCCTGATTTTAGTAAAATGGTAAACACTTTCTGAAAGGATGCTTGTCTGGGGGATGTGAGCACCCATGCTTTCGGGTTGGTAGCGAAGATGCGAGCATTGAAAAAACTTGTAAAAGGTTGGGAGTGCGACAAAAAGGATGCACAGAGGAAGGAACTTGTAGAGGCCATTGATTTCATAGCCAGGGCATATGAATATTCTACTGTTCACCCTCCAGATGAGGGTTTATATAAACACTTAAAAGATCTGGAGGCCCAGAAGATTGAGTTACTAAATATTGAAGATATCACCTGGAAGTTAAAAAGTAGGAAACAGTGGCTAAAATAAGGTGACCTAAATACCAAATATTTTCATGCGTGCGCATATGGCAGAAGGGCGAAAAACGCCATATGGAATATTTGCACTAAGGATGACACCATAATCTCTGATGAAGAAGGGATTAGGAGAGTTGCAGTAGAAGACTTTGAATATTTCTATAAGAAAGATGAGGAGATCTCCTTCCTGAAACAACAGTGGGTATTAAACCGCATCCCGGAGATGTTTGACCAGGTGACTGCCGAGGGTTTCATGAGGCCCATTTCCAAGAAGGAAGTACAGGAAGTGCTAAAATCTTTTTCCAGGGACAAAAGCCATGGGTCAGACAGATGGCCGGTCAAAATCTATATTAGTTTCTTCGATTTAATGGGAGATTATTTACTGGAATCGATTAAGCAGATCAGAATAAAGGGTCATATTCCAGGTGACTTAAACGCCACATTTATTTCCCTGATACCGAAGTCCTCAGACCCTATTAATTTCTCAGACTTTAGACCCATTGCAATGTGCAATGTCTTGTACAAGATATCCTCAGAGGTGATTGCAAATAGGTTAAAGGGTACACTTTCCAGGTGGATCTCGGATGAACAGTATGGTTTCCTAATTGGCAGATCTATTCATGATGCAGTGGCCATAGCACAGGAAGCGATGCACACAATTCATGACCAGAAGCAATCAGGCATTATTTATAAGGTCGATCTCTATAAAGCGTATGACTCTGTAGATTGGTCTTTCATTAGACTTTCCCTTTTGAAAATTGGTCTGCCATTGCCTGCCATTAGATGGATCATGGCGTGTATTTGTACAATGCGATACAGTGTTATCATCAATGGGATTCCTTATGCTTTTTTCAGCACTGGACGTGGGCTGAGACAGGGCTGCGCACTGTCTCCGCTCATTTTCCTCCTTGTCATGGATGGTTTCAGCCAACTGATCAACAATGCTACTGAGGAGGGTTTCTTCACAAGTTTGTCATTATCTCCATAGGTCAGGATCACACACTCTCTTTTCGTTGATGATTTATTAGTGTTTGGTAGTATTCTTCGCAAACAATGGGTTTTCCTTCATACTATGTTGGACCGTTTTGGCTCTGCCACGGGGTTACTCATCAATAAATTAAGATCATTGTTGCTATATGATCATGGTGTGGATGAGGAAGTACAACACATTGCTGAGATTCTAGGGGTGAATGTCGCCAGACTGACAGATGGTGTGACATATTTGGGTTTTCGTATAAAGCCCTATGCATATGTGAACAAAGACTGGGAATGGCTCATCAAAAAATACATGGGTAAAATATCAAAATGGACTAAATGGTGGCTTACTTTGGGTGGAAGATACATTCTAATTCAAGCTGTATTATCCCAGCTTACTGTATATTGGGGCCACCTGTATCTTCTCTCGGCGTACATTACTGAGAAGATAAACGCTATAGTGGCTCACTTTTTATGGTATGGAGTGTGTTCTTATAAAAAATACCATCTTTGTAAACTGTCAGAGGTTTCTTATCCTAAGGCGCTGGGGGGATGGGGTCTGCTAGACCTGCGGACTTTCTCTTTCGCCCTACTAACAAAAACTTTGTGGAGGGCGCTGATAGGGAGTGGTATCCAGTCAAACATTATGGTGGACAAATACTTGGGTGTTAGATCGCTGGCTGCTTATATACAGGCTCCTTTTATCTCTCATAAGCGAGTTTCGATGATATGGAGGAGCCTATCAAAATGCCGTGATATTATTACACACAGATTGATGTGGAAGTTTGGAAATGGGAGGTTTATTCCCATCCCATGCAACAGCGTTTTGGGCATACTGGCAGGTTTTAATATAGAGTCGGGGTTCTTCCACAGACTATCACATAACGGTTTCATCTACTTATCTGACATCATATCACATTGGGAAGTAGGTGCTCCTGTTTGGAAGCCATTTGGTGCACTCGGTATGCAGAATTGCGACAGGGGAAATTGGCAGAGTCTCATCAGCTCTCTATAGGTTGCTAGTTTCTTCTTCGATCCAATGGGGGACCAAATCGTATGGGGAGGGTCATACAAAGGCACAAACATCTGCATCAAGGATCTCTCTCAGCACTTAAAAGGAGAAGGCCATACTACTTCTGACATTCCTGGTTTCTCCAAGGTGTGGAAATGGAAGATCCCTCATAAGATTATACTTTTCAATTGGCTACTCAGAAAGGGAAAGATTCTCACGTGGGAGAATCTACAAAAAGGAGGAAAGCATGGACCGAGGCAATGAACTATGTGCAAAGAGGAGCTGGAATCTGTCACTCATGTATTCTTTGAATGTAAGGTGTCAATAGGCCTATGGGATATGTTCTCCAATCGGGCATGTACCCCATCTTGGAGACTGCTGCATCAGAATCAAGCATATGAATATTGGTCTTCTAAGCGTGATGGGAATAAGGCACTCCCCTATTATGTATGCTGGGAGATTTGGTGCACTAGAAACAATATGTTGTTCAATGGGGGGATATTTGATGTCACTAGGATATATGCACGAATATTGGAGTGGCTCCATATTAATCCTGTACCGAAAAAGGTATGTAAGGACCTCTCCATCAGAATTAGACTTCACTGTATCCATATACTGGCACTATAATTTGATGGAGCACAATAGGAAGGCCTCTGTGGATGCGATGCATGGCTCAAAATGGATGGTGCGGAGAGGTACCATATCATCTGGAACGGGGGCCTTGGAACAGACAATAAAGCGGAGATTATGGCACTATGGAGTGGGCTCATGGTGGCCTATCATTTGATGATACAAAGCATTGATATATACGGGGATTCTCAGATAGTTATAGATGGCATTTCTGGTAGGTCGTACAAATCTCAGTGGCTGGATTGAACGCATTCACCATATCCTATCAAAGTTTCAGAGAGTTTCCATCCATCATATATACAGAGAATTAAACAGAAGGGCTGATGGGCTGTCAAAAAAGGGGCTGGAACAATCGTTTGGATTCATATAAGTCATACTATATAGGGACAACAGGGAGAGGGCTTCTTTCAGATACACATTGTAGGATCACTTTCCACAGGGTCTCTATATTATGCGCTTCTCTGCATATCTTCAAGAACTTTTTTCTGTGTACAGTGTGGATGCTATAGCGGGTTACTATATTGGAATCAAGCGAGCCTAAACTTTACAACTCGGATGCTGTAGATGGTTATTAATTTTGGGACCAAGCGAGCCTGATCATACAAGCAAGCCTGGGTTACTGCATATATATTTTCTCTATTGGATGCTATAAGTGGGAGGCGTAATATAACACTACAAGTCTCAGCATAAAAAACCTGTATCCACATTATGATACTTTTTTCTATGTTGACAGGTTATCTCTGTGCCTTCATATCTAGCGATGCTGGTCAATGATGTTGGTTTCTTGATATGGTCTGTTGGTCAATGCATTTTGGACTTATCATACTCCTCTCATGATTAGCGATACTGGTCAATGTTGTTTGGGTTCTTGATATGATCTGCTGGTCCTGTTTTTGGGTACTTTGATATGTTTTGGATATCAATGGACATCGATACACTATCTTTTGCCTTTCTATTTTACTTGTTGCTATTTCACCTTCTTTTAGATGCCTTGGGCATACTTGGATGCTTCTCAGATTTTCGACATTATCATGAGGATCATTACTGGTTTTTATATCATGTCCCTATATGTGACATGGGGTTAATTATCATTGTCTGGGGCGGGACACCCATTTCTCTGGATGGATAATTGGGTTCCAATCATCAGATGTGAGAATGTATTGGTTCATGCACTGTTTTCTTCATATAATATAATCAAAACAACGTTTTTTCTCTTGTGAAAAAAAGAACGATATTAACATCAACAGGTCTGCTTTAAGAAAATATATTTTCTACCCTATTTTTGTTTCTCGTGTCTCTTTTTGTTATGAGAAGAGAAAAATATTGGCTCAGTGATAAATGCTGCTTTAATAGATTCACAATTTCATTCACAGCTTTTGGACTTGTAGGTATTTCTAAAACTGTTTTTTTATTAAGATAGTGGATTGAGATTATATACATTGATTTATTGTTTTTTGTTTAAGATAATTGATAGGATTTGATATCTTTTTTGGTATTTATAGGTATTTTTGATAAATTTTATATGTTATGTATATATAATATTGTAGTAATGAGTTTAAAGCCATATGTTTGTAGGAGATTGAGAGATAATTTGTATTTGAGTTATTTACTTCTGAAATATTTGTGTATGTATTTACTGTAGTAATGTACTAGTTTAAATTTATTTAATTCTCATAGATGTAGTGAACAAAAATTCATATTACCTTCTTGAGCTTTCTAATAGGTTATTCCATAGAATAGAAACAGAAATATTACACAAAGTTTTTCTCAAAACGGGGAATTTAGTTTGGAATTTCAAATTGAATATAATTCAAAAATTTATATTTTGGAATTTCAAATTAAATATAATTCAAAACCTTATAATTTTATTGGAAGATTGTTAGATTTTTTTATAGTTGGCATTTTAACTTATCGAAATTCTGCTGAAGAATTGAAAAACAGACAACACCTATGAACTATTGATGTCTTGTATATACTGTAAAAGCACGAAAGGAAATAAATACAGGCTCTTGGGGTGATTTTACAATGAAATGGGCATGGGATGATAACGGGATTATTGCCATTTCTGGAGCGGGAGCGATTAATTTGCAAATGGGAAAATGGCTAGGAAAATTAATATTTAACATTCAATTCTTAGGTGATTTAAAAGTTAAATGGTCGGAAAATGTGGCTAGAGGTGAATGGTGGCAGGAGAGATGTGGCAGCCTTTGATTGGCGGGAGGTGAAGTGGTGGAGGTTTTGGGCAGAAAGAGAGGGGGATAGGGGGGTGGAGGAGTTATTGGTTTTGGTAAGGGACTCCCTAGTTTTCGAAGGGGTGGGAGAGGGTTTATAGGGTTGGGTATTTGGTGGAGTAGTTACTAGTTTTGGGAAGGGATTCACTAGTTTTCGGGCAGGGGGTGAGAGGGTTGTGGGGCGAGGGTTGCAGGGTGGCTACTAGTTTTGGGAAGGGACTCCTTGGTTTTCTGGGGGAGGGAGACGAGGAGGATGAGGGCAAGAGTAGTAGAGTTACTGGTTTTGGGAAGGGACTCCCCAAGAATCCCAAGGGCTCGACCACACATAGATTTAAGTCGAATTGGGCAAACAACTTTTTGGGACCCCCCTTTCATTAAACGTTGATAGTGCGGGGGGCCTGAAATCCTTCTCTTGCTGTATATTTGGGCAAGGGTCATTGCCACTATTGCTTTCCTAGTCTTCTACCGACATCCTTGTTTCTTTCATACCTAGATCTAAAACAATCCACTGATATCTTTCCACCAATAGATCCTCTATATTGAGCTTTAATAGATCAAAAATCTATCCATTGAATCTCTTGATCTCTATCTTTCCACAATTTCCCTTCTCCTTTCACTACAAGAATCCATCCCATAGATCTCCGACTATAACTGGGTCTACCACAAGACCAAGTAAATCCCCTCAGCCAAAAGGTCATCTCCTTGAAGTCGAAACAACTCTGATACCAGATGTGGGTTAATTGATCCCATAGATCTCGCACTGTAACTGGGTCTACCATAGGACCAAGTAAATCCCCTCAGCCAAAAGGTCATCTCCTTGAAGCCGAAACAACTCTGATATCAATGTAGGTTTTAACCCTGTATAGAAATTACCTTTAAACAAATTCTTAAAAAAAAAAAATCAATGGCAAGAACATAAAATTATGCATAGATATTTTCTCTTTGAATCCAAAACCATGAAAAATTGAATGATTTTTCATTATATTCCTTTCCATGTTACAATACATATATATTTGTTGAAGTATTCATAAACTCCAATCTATTAACCATGGATTAGAACATAATCATAGTTCCCTTGACCTGATCTACAAAATGCCATGGGAAAAACCATGTTTGAAATACATGCGCAAACCCATGGGTAGGTCCTCCCACCATCCTCAGGTCCACCCAACTCTTGTTTGGTTCACATAAAATAAAAAAATCAGTGAGTTTCCCTCAACCTCATGCATGGGGGCTACAACACCCATGTGACCCCCCCACTATGCCCAATGCAATGTAAGAATGCTTGCGGCTAGTCATGGAAAAAGTATAACACATACCCAATATTGGGGAAATTTATCATCTTTTTCTTTTATCGAAGTATCTGGTATCTCCACAAAAATATCCTTTTCATCTAGTATCCTTCCTTTTGTACAAATATAAATGTGGGCTATGTCTGTTTCCTCATCCTTTGTTTGAACAACAATTTTTTAGGTTTGTTTCTTGCCAAGGGGTATAATTTCTTCAACCCCAGGAGGAGGTATATATATGTAATCCATGGATAGGGAGTCTACAGCCTAGGCCAAGGAATCTTATTTTTCACAATATTCTTTCTTTCCGAGCTTCTTTGTTAGGTGTTTAACTATCTATTGAAGTTCTCTATTTTTCCTCTAAAGAACCCTATTTTTATTTTAAAACAAAATATACAAAGGTGGAAATGAAGAGGTACTTAATTTTTTAATTCCCTTATTTTCTTTCTTCAGTTCTAGTGTGGTTTCTTCAACCTCTAGAACATCCTCTTTGTTCTGATATAAATGATAGATATGGTGAGGCCCTCTCCCAAAAGTTTTCTTGTTGGTTCTTTTGTATCAATAATGTGGCTGATTTATGTTTCCATTGCAATATCTTGAAAAGGCTCATCAAGGGTTTCCTTCATTACCTCTGTTGGTTCTTGTGTACTAGTAGGGAAAATATCCTCTGTTGTTTCTTCTATAATAGTGGGGTAATCCTCCTCTTCTATTTCTTGTGCATTAGCAAGGTGCCCAATTTCTATTTCCACATCTACATCCTGTATAGGCTCGTCACGGGTTTCATTAATTACCTTTGTTGGTTTTTGTGTAGCAGTAGGGGAAAACTCCTCTATTGGATATTTTGTAATAGTAGGGAGGGTTTTAGGAATTGTAGCAATATGGGCCCTCTTTTTCCTCTTCTTCTTGGCTATTGGCACCAATGTTGACCGCTTCCTTATTCATCTTAATATTTTAGTGGCAATTTTAATTCCCAATATCTCTACATCATCATCATATTGTTTGTATTATTTATAGGGGTAAATAGCAGATGAATCCTCAAGAACCCTCATAATTTGAAGATTGGGTGGCTAGATTTCTAGAGGAGTTTCCATATTGCAAGCTTTTATCGGAATTGCAGTAATCCGGTGGTCATGGGGTGTAGCTGTGGATCTTACCACATCCTCTAGCAAAGTATAAATATGAGAAAGAAATGGCCTTCAAACTATTTCATTCCAATTTATCCATTCCTTTTGCATTGTAATAGTGAATAAAAGTTTAATGAGGACATGGTCAGTTAGGGTTTCCATTGGCTAGATATATTTCTATACCAACAAAACCATATTATGTAGGCTATTTGCAGGAAACCAGGGCATGCTAACCAACCTACCATGACACAAATTTTATAACATATGGATGTTCTATAAATAAACAAATACATACCTCCCTTTGCATCTGAAATACAGGGAAAATTTTAGGGACTAATATTCGTAGATGGGCTAATTTTCCATGTTTTTTCCAAAAAAGAAGATTTGCCAATTCCCATTTTTTCTAAAAATGAGTCACCCAAATGTTATCAGAAACAAATATTTTACCTTAAAAATTGCCAAAATTTTATTGATACTATATAAAATCATTAGAATTTTTAATATTTTTACTAAAATATCACCGAAAATTATATTTTTTGCATATTATGGATTAGTAAGATTCACCAAGGTTTCTAATGTTTAAGGTAGATTTCCATCCTTCAAATTTTCCCTGTTGAAATAGCTCTCACTAATGAATGCAACATTGCTCCAAGGTTCTGGTAATGACCTTTCAAATATCATGGCTTTCTTGATGAGTGCTTCCCTCGACTCAAAGAATTTCTACATAGTTTTACGTGGTAACATTTTTTCTTTTGCAATTTTTTCTTTTGTCGCATGCACCATTGACCCTACTATCTCAGATTTGTCTTCCCTAAATTTCATGGTGAATTCTAAAGTCAATTTGTCATCACACCCCTATATTCTATGAATATACTCCATCTAGATGCCATGTTCAAAAATTTTTGTAATGTGTTAACATGCCTTTACCAATGTTTCAAGGGATTCTTTATGGATTCTTGAGCCTCCCATACTTACTAAAAAACTTAGACTATTTATCCTTGATTTTGGAAACATGAAAAATTTGAATGGTGGAGAAATGTAAACTTCTAATGAGATTTTTAACATAAAATCATGGTTATCTGCTACTTAATGTAATATAATCCATCAAATTGAATCCATCCACTTAATGTGAGTTAGAGTATGTACCCTTTTGACTTACCTTGGTTGGTGTCATCAATCATACGTTGTTGTTGCGCTGGCAAGAGGCTCCTCATGTCCATAGTCCAAAATTGGAATCAATAATCACTAGGATGGGATTTGTCACAATGGAAGGAACTGTGATATTTTGAGTTGCCATCATATTATGCAAATTGAAAGTTTGTTTAGGAGAAATACTCTTAGTCTTAATTGCACTAGTTAACTGATGGAATATTTTGTATTCTTTGACGACGTCTGATTCCACTAGTCACAAACTGATAATAATAATATAATTTAAGGCCATAACCTAGAGAGATGCCAAATTGGAAACCCTTTGTTAGTGGGTCCATGAACTAAATGTTGAAAATCTTGGGGCTGAATACAATCAGTTTTTGTGACAGGATTTTTCCATAAATATTTGATTCATTAAATGCATCTAAAAAATTCATTCTTCCTATCAGAACAATATATCTCAACCCTAAATAAGTTAGTTTTCCCAATTTTTTCCTAAAATTATATCCTTAAAAGATATTAAAACTTCAAAAATCCTTATAACAATAACTAGATAATATTAGTCCTTACAATTTTATTCATCCTTAAGTATATATTGTAATTTATAAACTTAACAAAAATGGAATTCCAATTTTATCTACTTTTCCAAATACATATATTCATTTCAAACACAAATCTACGCCTTTTAAAACCCCTATAATAATGACGTTGGAAATGTATTCACTACTAAAGGGGGGTGGGGGCTGAACCAGTAGTGATGGCCTTTGCATCAATTTTCAACAATTATAAATATTTTTCCCAAACTTAATTATCCATGAACATGCACAACATTAGATCATAAAAACATGTAAGCAACAATAAACATAAACCATAATAACCATGAGAAATATCAACACCAACATGCACACATAAGGACACAAGTATTTATGGTGGAAACCATTTCGAGAGAAAACCACTGTGCTATTGCTGCACTGCTTAATTATTTTTATTAATCTACGAAGAAAATTGTTACATGGATTAGCTTACTCCCATAATTCAAAAGACTTGACTTTCTCTACAATATGCTAGAAACTATCAATTCAGAACATTGCTTCTTTGGCATATATATGGAATATCATCCACCAGAAGCTACTAAAGCCAATGATCCTTTACTAGAGTAGCCAAATCACATCTAAAAACTCTTCATACTACTAAATCATCAAAATTACTGTCTATATTGAAGCCTCCATGCCTTCACTTCCTCCATGTGGATCACGTTTCATAAATTTATGATATTTGGCTCTCAATTTTCTCAACATGAAAAACCAAAAATATCTATCATTCTTCAAATAAAATATGACACAAAAAATTTGTCTGGTGAAGGATATTTCTTCTCTTCTACTCACCACAATCTCTACACTCTACTCTCAATTATTCTCCATTCTCTAGCTTAATTCACCTCTGAATTCTACATACACATATCTGAAATATCTATGCAATACAATGTGAGTAGTTGAATCAATCTCTAATCACTGACAATTCTCTCACAATAGAATACTCACACACTCTCCAAGAAACTAACCAAATAGGCTCGCAACCTTTTTCTATTTATCATTTTTCTTTTTTGAGTGGCTCAGTAAATGCTACAAGTTATGGAAGACTCAACAATATTGTCCACGTGCTTCAGATTTTGTTTAAGAAGGCTTATTTACCAAATCAGCCACTAACTCCATTAGCCTTTTGATATCTTCGACCTTAATCAGCTTCTAAAGGGCCCACAAAATTTTTCCGACACCACAACACCAAAATTAGTTAAGAAGTGCGAGAAATGTAGAGAAAAACTTGTGAAAACACCTCAATCACTCCCTTAACACTATAATTTATGTGAATGGGGCTATAACCGCTCCCTTAGGATTGCCTCCATGCGATTAGATCCTAAAACCACTCCCTTGACCCGTCATGCATGAGATAATATGGCAGAGGAGACTCAAAAACATGTTTCCTTAGCACTAAACCTGCCCAAACTTCTTCCATAACTTGAATAACCTCTATAGGATCTCTCGAAGTATTTGACATCTCTACAGCACCTCACCAAGTGACTGCAACAACTCCATCATCATCTCAAGTCAAACTAGTTTGACTAGGATGCCAACTAACAATCAAACTAAACATATGAGCCATCAAACTTTTTTGCAACATCCCTACATCAGTATGCAACTCCAATACACGCCAGACATCCTCCACCATATGAATAACCATCTCAAGAATCCACATACACATGTATATCCTCTCCAAACTAGAGGTATAACATTTCAACATGAGAGACTTAATCTAGGACATGGAGACCATGGAGACCTAATAAAAAAGGCGCCTCAACTCTAAACTCGGTAGTAACCATCAAAATCTATATGCATCAACATGATTAAGAATACCATCACCATAGAAGTCCTCCAAGCTAATGCAACACACCATCATCCAACTTACAAGATAAGGCAACATGCCATCATATCATCATCATCATGCGAGGGCCTCCAAACTAGTGCAACATACCAACATACCAACATACCATCATCCAAATCAACAACAAGAATCACTTCTCCATCCTCAAGCTCCATGCTACTAGACATTCCAAGGACCATCTCCAAGCTATTCCAAGCTAGCAGACATGCGAAGACCATCTACACATCATCCATACACAAACCACCTGTAGTCACACATGCACATGCATAACCAATTCATTTGCAACCCAATTAGTTAGGTTGACATCAAAGACAACCAATCACACATATGCAATACTAAAACACACACCAATTCTGACAAAATATACTTTTTTCATAAGTTATTTCTATAGATATATGGATAGAGTTTGAATTTATAGTGTCCTCCGTCCAGAAGCTGTGTTATGGCTAGTTTTCGTAGTGGCAACTCTATCATTAGTAGTACGAATTCAAGCGGTGATATCAATGAAATTCTTCATTATCAGTTAATTCTCAACAATGAGTTGATTTCCTTGAGTGAATATTTTCCACACATCTAATTAAATATTTCGACAAATATACATTTCGGAAGTAAACTAGATTCACACGTGCCTATGCATTGTAGTTACCATTGGTTTTTGAGACACAAATGTAATTGTACCTGCCTATGGTATATATTAAATCAAATTATTTTGTATCTCTAGACAATTTTTTAAAATGTTTATGATGTGTACCAATATCTCAAGTGGATAGCCATGGTTGATCAAATTATCTTCATGGTTTTGTATACTTAATTGTTGTTACTATGAATTTTTTTACAACTTTGTTCATGTCTTTGGTGATCTGGGGGGCAGATGAATTCATTGATATAGTTAATGGGAATAATTACTCAAAAGAGGAGGCTTCTAATTTAGCACACATTGCATTGGAATACACTAGTGAGGTTTTTCCTCAAAGGCCTCCTATCAATGTTGTACTGCTGAAATTGGATTGGATTGATGACAAGGAAGAATGATGAATATTTCAATTCACTTTATAAGGTGCGGAAGCTAACATTTCACATATAATATTATCTTATCCAAAAAGGACCAGACGCTATGTTCTTGCATGCCTTGTTCCACTCCATTTATCGTGTAAGTTAAGAAGCAGCTTGTGTACAACATTTTGAAAGTGTATCATTGGTGATTGTTACTAACTAATAATTATCATTATTTATTGATCTTGTGTCTCATGATGTTGATAATGGATAAATGAATAACATTGGGAGTTTATTTACCTATTCATTGGATAATGCAAGGTGAAAACTATAAAATATATTAACATGAATTATTCCATTTTTTGTGTCAACTTAAGGTGTGCCATGCTATTGGGCCCACCAAACACTAATAAACATTTATATCAAAATATTTACATTAATGGAATGTTTTTATGGTTATTTATAAATATATATATATCCCTTTAATGAAGTTGGAAAGTAGTTGGAAAAATGAAATATATCATAATTTCATTTTTTATATTACAATATATACATATTGTTCCCCAATAGAGTTGGAAAATTTTGAAATATTTATATTACATTTTTTCTCTTACTTGACATAAATATGCTTTACAGATCTTTGTATTTTGTAACTGCTCATGTAAAACATATCACTTTATTCACTTCTTTTTTATTGAAAAACATAAATACTATTGGGTTCAGAGGATATAAATAAAGTTTCTTATTATTTTTTGTAGTAGATAATATATTAAAACCAACTTATTTTTATGAGTTTTGGTGGTTGTAAAATATCCTTGTAGATATCTAGGGTTTCAAAACCCTTCAGCCATTTTAGTTTTGTGACCCTTCTCCATGTAATCACCAAATATGAAATTGAGATTTATTAATGGTTGACATTTGCATGCATGTCAAAAATTTTATCCCTTCATTTATTAGATGATGGTTGTTATTTATGCCTAGCCTTCACCCAAACATGAGAATCCATGCTTATCAAATTTTTTATTCTTAAAAATTGTACTATGAAAGTGAGGCAAGAAGAGAACACATATGCATACTTACCATACCTTGTAGGCTGCAAGGAAACCTTGCCATATCTATTAACAATATCCTCCCTTATTTGTGTAGTACTTTGGTTTTTTCCAAGTTATATTCTTGTTTTACTTCTAGCTATGAACTTTAATGTACAAATGTGGAAATGGTAGTTCATATGGTTTTAGGTAGAAATTATCTTTCATGATACTCTAAGGAATTTTATTGTGAAAGTATCAATATGGTTTGAAAAAATTTATATGTTCTTACATAATATATATCTACTCTCTCTGCTTCTTTAGGACCTTTTTGCAACTGTAACTCACTAGAATTTTATTAATGCAATCTTATAGCACTTTAAAGTTTTCAAAGTTTTCAAGCTCTCTTACAATCCAAATGATAAGTTTGGTTTCAACTCCCATAATCTATTGATTTTTTTTTATCTACTTCTATTGTGTGTTCTACGTGGCTCTACAAAATCAAATATGTTGTCAATGGAAATGTTGAGAAGTTGAAAGAAAGGTTTGTGGTGAGAAGGTTTTCCTAGAGAGAGGAAGTAGACTATAATGAGACATTTTCTATAGTTTCCATGTACACTTAAATTAGATTTTTTATGTAAAATTCACACAAAAGAATTTATCATTTCTTTATATGACACGATATGCTAAAAAAAAATGTAAAATAACTCAAAGAATATTTACAACGTAAAAATAATGTGTTTATTTATCACTAACCATATAGATATTGTATCTATTTGTACATGTGTCACCCAAAAAAATACCTCAATCATTATAGGTTGGGGAAAATATAGTAGATTAATGGGTTGTTCTGTAATAAAACAACCATGCCATGAGAGATCCAATAACAATCATAACAGGAAGACATTCACTCATCAGGGACCTATCTTGATGTTGTTGAAGGACTTTTGTTGGCATAGATGGTCATATTAAGTCATATTTCACACGTAGACCTACAATTGACATTGATTCAAACAATAAATGATTGGACATCCTTTGAATCCATAACACGTATTTTATGCTAAAAACCTAAAATTGAGAAGAAATGTTTCTTGCTTATCTATGAAGAGATTTTAGATTTCATTTTCAAATTAATAAATTCCTTTCACCTTCTTACAAATCAATTTTGAGTTGGTTAAAACCATATATCATTAGAACCATATTTTGTTATTGTTTTTATCCCTTCAACAAGGGAAATGTGATATGCTTCATTATTAGTAGTTCTTCCAGGAACTTCTACTTGATTTAGTTTTCCATTATGAAGAGAAGATGTCATAATTGCTCAACCTGGGTTATGATAGCTCAACAATTTAATGCACAATGTTCACTTCTACATCATCTTTATGTTTATTCTTGAAGGATCTAGAGAACAAGAAAACACCACAATTTATTAAAAAATAGACATTTGTGTATCAATGTAATTATGTTCAGTTGAAAACAAAAGGAAAACAATGGAATTAAAAGAAGGGACAAAGTGGGGAGACCCATTTACTAGATAAAAGTTGAAATTTGTGCTCATTGTGTAATTGTGTAAAGGAAATTTATTTTTGAGGCCTTTTGTGATTAGTATCTAGATGTTAAAAATATGACGCAAATTGTAATGAAATTGGGACCTACATATAGGATGAATTGTCACTTAATAGTTATATAGAAGTGGAGCATCACATGATCATATCTGAGTACAATCAATATAATTTTCTTTCCCAATAAAGTAGTGGTTTTCCCTATTATATAATTATAAAACATGTTTGAGAAGAATAGTAGAACCCTTCTCTATTGAGGAAGCATCATAAAGTTTTTCCCCTCAAACATCCTCAAAAATTGGGCATTCATAGAAGTAGTATTTAGAGACATCTATTTGTATGTAACATTGGTTGCATTGGGTAATACATATACCTACGATATTCAACATCAAGAAAGAAAAAAAATTGATTGAATTTAGTAATTTCAAATACAAATATCTTGGTGTTTAATAGATTACAGATTTTTCTCCTCACACATTATTGATCCTTATATTCATTATGTACCAAAAATATTTCACATTTATAATACATGTTTAATAGATCCTAAGTTTTTATTTTCACCCTATAAGAATAACTCATCCATATCAAAGAGTCTAAATATTTTATTTTTTATATTTTTTATCAATTTAGTTATGACATCATGGGTATATAACTATTTGCATTGTTATGGAAATCATCATTGGATTCCAACTATAGAATTGTTGGTGAAACCCCATTTATTTTTCTACTTAAATTGAATTTTAAATATATAAATGGATTCAAAAAACTTAAAAAACCCTAGGACCCTCACATTATATAGTCTCAAAAATTGAAACTATAATTCCAACATTTTTTTAGCCATATTTCTAGCCTTACAATTAATGCTAGATTCACAATTTTTTGTTATTTAAATTGGACTTTTGAATAGAAAAATGAATTCTTGACTCTTAAAAAACCATAAAAAAATCAGATTATATCATATCAATAAATTAAATTTACAATTTCAACAATTTTTGACAATTGTTTTAGCAAAATGATTAAAACAAAATAACCCAAAAAAAATCCAGAAATTAAAATTGTTAGACTACTACACTCATAAAAAAATTTTCATAGTGTGTTTGAAGCAATCATTAATTCCATGGTAACATAGTATGCTAGATGGGTTCCCATATTTGCAAGATATTAATCACCTCAAAATAATAATCAATAAAACCATAAACCAAAAGGACTAGCCTTGAAATCAATTTATTTCCAAAATCCAGCTCAGATTGATGAGTACCACGAGTGAGTGAAAATTTAATCAGTATTTATAAAAATAGGTAGATATATAATACTTTGAATCCAAAATTGTGGAAACCCCCTTTGTTACACAAAGAGGGAATATTCATGATTTTGCATCCACAATTATTGATTGAAACATTTTTCAGCGACATCACATCAATGTGTTGCTTCAAAAATGACCCAATGAGTTCCCACAATGATGAATTAGCGAGTTGTCGCAACAATGAACCAAAAAGTTTCTAAAAAAATGAATCATTCACTATCTTCCATTAAGCCTATGTATTTCTAATGCCCCTACCATTTGGGTTTCGAAGCAGACCACAACTAGAATGGAGATGTGTTCAGTGGTTTAACACTATGTCAATCTTACTAGTGAAATGACTATAAAATACTATTTTTGGTGCCTATTTCCTCCAATTGTAATTTTATTTTTTCTAATTATTAAGATATTTAATGGAATTTTGACATATTTGAGCTGTAACATGTATTTGTGTGGTTTTTCAGTATACTGGAACACATTCTATGAGATGAGGATCATAGATCAAGCTTGGTATGGTGATTTGAATCAATATTTTTCTGAAGTTAATAATACATATATTGGAAATTACATTTCTAAATGTTAGATAAAAATATATGAGAAGTATTCAGTACATTGAATTTTGAAAATAGTGTAACTTCAACCATCTCTATGAAATATTTGAGAAGTTTTAAGCCCTGACAACATTTCATCTGTCCTAGATAAAATAAGTTCTCTACTTTTTCAACTTTAAGTTGTTATCTAGAATAATTTCAACAATTTTGGATTTTTTTTTATACTTTTAATATTTAACAAAAACATTCAATAGATACAAGTTGATTTGTAATGAAAACGAGATTCTACACTTGACTCCTGGCTTGCAAATTCTAAAGCATTTGTAATCATGGAAAATGATGTTCCAATTGAAGGAATGTTGAATTTATAATAATGTAAAATTTACATTTCATGTCTTTGTCAATATTTTCTTATTTCTTTTGTCGATAAATGCTATTCTTCACAAGACTATGAAGATTCCTCCATAGTAGATATGAAAGGAAAAAATTTGAAGAAAAAAGGAGAACAAGATAGCAATTTCATAGACTTTATAAATGGTCAAATCATAAAGTAATACTTGAATTACTAAAGTAGCAGGCTTATCAATGGTTAATTATTAAGTAATGCTTGAATTATTAAAGCAGACAAGGCTGAATCAATGGTTAATGGACTACAACATAAGAATTCCAATGAACATCATTACAAAATATGGATAGTTTTAGCATAAGGGATTTGCGTCTTGTTATTCAAATTTGCAACTTTAGAAAAGAAACTCCAATTCAGCCACAAATTTATAAGTAGTATCATGATTCATAAAATATATGTGTTGGGGCAATATGACATGTGAATATTTAATAACAATCTTTCATTTTATGGGTACCAAGTTTTGTAGAAACCAAATACTCTAAAGTTTTGAAGATTTTAGAATGCCATTTGGAATTGTGAACCAATTATATTTATTTTTGTAACTAATAGTATGCCTAATTACTATGGAATTACATATATATATGTATATATATATAGTGGATTCAACATATGGGAAATAGTTATCAAGGTTGGGTTGGTCATGCTTATCGACAGTCTACTTAAATTATGTAGCAATCATTCTACTAAAATTATATGGCATGACCATTCTACATGCCTGAGTTCTATAGAAAAGACTAAGGGATAGGTTCATCAACTCTTAGAAATTTGTAATAGCTTTGAATTCAATGAGGATCCAACATCCTACACATGTGATAACAAAATTCCATGGCCTTATAGGAGTGTGAGGGGATATGGTTTCCATTAAGGATCTAGTCTTCGACATCATCAAGCATTTTTCCTTATATGTTGGCTAAGCCACGTGAGTTAAAGAAACCCTTCAATGAAGGACTAAGTTGATCATAGGGTGACATAGCTCAAGGGATGAGTTTTCTGTAGGTAATATTTAATCTTTTTAGATGGATAAAGCTACTCATATCATATATAGAACAAATTATAGGGTAGAAGCACAACAAATCCTCTTTAAAGACAAGATTAGATACTTTTATATTGTTATAAGCTGAAGAAACAATGTAGTGTAGTGAAACTAGCTACAGTATAGAAAGAAATGAATTGCATTTATGACTAGCACATAAATTGATATTGATCTTGAATACCATATTTCTATCCCCCAAGAATGCCATGACACAGAAATATGTGCATTTACTTATTTAGTTATAGGGAAACTTTTAAGGATGGATATCTATTTGAAAGCTTAGAAACCTTGGCGAATCTTGTTAATCTATAATAGAAAAATTATAAAATGTTTGATGATATATTTGTAAAAATATCTAAATTTATGGTTATATTATATTATTCTATATAAGATATTGGAAATTTTTAAGGTAAAATAATTTCATGCTATAAAAATTGGGCAAATTATTTTTAGAAAAAATGGAAATTGGCGAATATTTGGTTTAGAAAAAGTATAGAAAATTAGCCGACTTGCGAATATTAGCCCCTAAAATTTCCCCTACTAGTTAATTGCTAACAAAAAACTAATCATGACAAATTCAACTTGCATAGTGACTTACTAAAAGGTTTCCCTACTACAAGGTATCATACACTATCTACATTGGAGGCCATATCTAATTGTAAAGAGGAAATGTGATTGGTATGTGGAAAAACCAATCGAGGCATTAAATCAAGAAGGGAAATATATCCATAGTTATTAGTCTTTTCCTTTAATGTGACTCTAGCGATCTCTTAATTGTTGATTGCCAATTAATTCATTCTGTGATAGAATTGTTTTCCCTCTGTCGAAATTTAGCCAACATTTTATGTTGGAAATTTCATTAATTGAAATTTTAACCAAATCTTTTGGGTGGGAAAACATTCTACCTCTTATTGAAAACTTCACGTGCCCCGATGCAAGAATTTTTGGTCAATGTTATTTTATCCAAAGTCTGGTTGTGGAAAATTTTTCTAATATCCAAATTTTTGTCGTGCAATGTTTATTAATATCCAAACGATATCTTTTTATCCAAATTTATTGTTTCCAATGTTCTTCCAAGGCCATTTCCACATGGCTATATGCACGCATGAAACTATGGTATTGCAAAAGACACCCTACTTAGGTTCATTTCATGTAGAAATCACCATACCTACCCCAGAGAGCAACAGGTTGAGTGGAACCATCCAGGCCACTAGTTCACCATTTCCTCAGCACCTCCCAGGATATTATTGCTCGAAATTTGTCTTTGAGATCCAAAAAGGGAGAGGTGAAATGGTTGGAATGAAGTTTTTTTATTAACTTCATGAATTTAAATCAGATTAATAAATATTTCTTTCTTATTTCCTACATTACATGTTTCTTTCTCGCTTTTAGGTATTATCTCCCTTCTTTCTTATTGTTCTTTCTCGCTTGGCTTGTAGCTCATATTTTTTATTAACTTGAACCTTAAGAACCTTGATCTTGAGATGTTTACTCCAGGATTAGTTACCTGTAACCAAATATGCTATGGTCATTTTATATGGGTGGTTCCTCTTTTCCCATACATTTTTGGAAAAATATGAGGGCCTCCAATGCCCCTTGCAAGACTGCCAAAAAATGACAGGACTCAAGGCTCTTCACTTGAATCACATGAATCTTCACCTACATCAGTGGAACACTAGACGATACTCTTAATATACCTCATATCATAGGTAAATATTAGTAAAAAATCGTTACATTTTCCTTTCATATTCTAAAAGGATACTAGATCTGAGGTATGCCTCAAACTTACACTAAACAAGTTGTTTGGGTCGTGGTTTATATATATATCAACCCTTCAACCATTCTGCATGGCATGCATGTATTACTATTATTGACATCTCATGCAGTAAAAAAATAAAATGCAAGATAATTTTAGTCACAAAATACAATGCGCTTTTGATGTGCATCCCTATTTTATGATGATGCATTTATGCATGCAATAACAGACCCTTGATATGATATTTTGAATGCACTTGTTGTAAATTAGAAACGCTTAGACCTCATATCTAATGAATCATGTCACAGTCGAATGAAGGAGGATGTTCTCTATGAAAGGCCACCATGAGGACAAATTTAAGCTTAGGAAGGTGTTATAAGTCTCGGTTTGACTGGTCCAATTTGCTACATTTCGGGCCCCTCCACCAGCCGAGTATTTTAATCCTATTTCCATAACTCAAAAAAAATATGGGGGGTGAGATAAACTCATTATGAACTATTTCATATCATTTATAAAATTTATGGTATTATAGTGGAGTAAAGAGCCATTAAATATCTTTTATAAGCATAGATAGAGAAAATTTACATGAGGCTCACTAAAATTTATATTTTTGCGAAGCATAAATATTTGAAATTAAAATGAGGAGCACTGGAATTCTAATGGGGGTTTCAGCTAAATCAAGAGAAATGGTTATTCATGTACTTACTAACATAACCAATTGCTTGCACATCTTCTTTGTGCTCTTACTCGTGTCACAATATCCATGTTACTTCAAGGGATTTGCCCTTTCTTTTCTTATTATTTTATTTTTATAATGTACACAAAGCACATCCCTATAATATAAATCTTGTTGGCTTGAGGGGTCTTGAACCAGGTTCAGAGTTCATCTCACAACCAATAAACCCTCAAACTACTAGCCCTTTCGGCAATGACCTGCTTGCGCAGATCAAAGTCTCACCCTAACTAGTATGGGGGGTGCTAAAGCCAGGTTTCTGCATCCTGAGGAAGAAAATAATGTAGTAGCCCTAAAAAGATTTATTGCAAGCTTATAACGATCATGAAAAAATGTGCACAATATAGGATAATACTCTATGAGATCACAAAACAGAATCATAGATCACTATGTCACAGATAGATTATATCAGGGTCAAATGTACATCTATGAGGCGTAATTTCTCAAGAAAATCCATGCATGTATTCTATCATGAATATAAATTCATGCATAAATAACAGATGTATTTGCACAAATAAATAAGCAACACATAAGAAATGTGATCTTAAGATAGAAATAATAGATAGATAACTCAGATCGATAACACAATGTTTCACCAAAATCAATCCTTGAATTAATTTAGATAAATTTAGTACATAAAACTTTCCCTTACACTTTACCCTTCTGCGCACAAAACCAGTGGATTCCACACACAGCCGGAACTAGGTCTCCATGCACACAACCAACAGGAGCCTTTCTACCCAACCTAGACTAAACCCTTATAAAAGTATCAAAGATGCATTAAATTTCAGATCATAACATCAATCATGTTAAGTTACTTCCTTAGACTTGATCTATCTATTTATATCATTCTAGCACGTAGATACTATGGTCTAAAACCATGGTTTGAGACCCATAGTTTACCCTTAAACCCTTTTACCCACCCCAAATCCCCTTGACTGATTCACGCATCACGCATATACAAAAAGTATACAAAAATATACCAAAATGTGTACTCCAAGGGACCTCACTCCAACAAGCCCCCAACACAAACATGTGACTCATCTCGAGTCACTGTGGCCTCTACTCCTTCAGCTTTTCTTGGAGCATAGTAACAAAATATTTAAGAGGGACCACCATTTTTAAAATCTGTACTGCAACTCCCTATGCTTGAAGAACCAACTTGTCATTGGTGGGCCCTTCAGTGGCCAACTCGATACTTCGCTCCATCTGCTGCGTTAGGGGAATTTGAGGTCTAAAATGGGCCTCCTAGGGAAATTATAAAATAATAATGAAAATAATAAAATAATATTAGATTACATCATCAATTGTTTGAGGGAAAAAAGAAAAAACTATTTTTTCAACTAGTATTTTCAACTTATCTCGCTATAGGTTTACTCAAATTTTCAACGGGAACACTCGTTGGATGCATAATTTGATTCCTCATCCAAGGATTACCCATGTTCCATATTTTTGATGGAGCCTACTACACGAAAAATGAGAAATACATGAAAAACGTGATTGCAATCACATTTTTTCATCTCTTTCTCATTTTTCGTGTAGCAGGGCCCATGGAAAGTATACAACATGGGTACTCCTTAGACGAGGAATTAAAATTTGAATCCAACGAGTACTCCCTCTCGAAGTTTGAATAAAACCTTAGGGAGGTAAGTTGAAAATACAAGTTGAAAAAGTTGTTTTATTTTTTACTATTTTTTAATCTTTTCACCTTTTTACCCCAAAAATGGTGAATCATCCCCCATGGTTGACATCATCATCTTGAATCCTATTGGTTATTATAAAGTTTATCTTGGTTGTAGAATTTTCTTAGGAGGCCCATTTTAGACTTCAAAAGTTCTTTAATGATAGCCTTCAATGTAGTGTCCAATGTCTACGAGAGCTGAAGAGCCTCCTGAACCCATGGTTGCATTCGTGCCTCTAGCAGTTTCTTTTTGCAATGCAGGTCCTTGATCTCTATTTGGATGATACGATCCTCAAGCGTTGTGGAAGAACAAGGGAAGGTGCCATCATTCTAATCTCGACAAACTGTTTTTATTTCATGTGTAACTCATTGCGCAGCTACTGTACTATCGGGTCATTCTGAACCAAAGTCCATACACCCATAACCTCATCTAAAATATTGTCACACTGCGTGATTACGCCAGCAACACTTTCAGTGGCCTTCTTGACTTTGGAAGCTTGCTTTGCGTGGACTTCAGGTGGAGTTTCGGGCTGCAACCTCATTTGTAAAGAAAAAATTTGATGTTCAAACTCGGCCTGGACGATTTATACTTGGATGCATGAAGCCTTTAAAGAGGCTGCTAGTCCTTCCAATTTCTCTTCTGGGGTAGCTATGGCTAGGACTGCTAGAACTTCACTACATACTTGGTGGATTTTCACGTCAAGAGTAGCACGCTAGGCTTCGGCTGCATGACAAGCTTCCTTTGCTCCTTGTTGTTTCTTTTGGGCTTCTACAGCCTGCTTCTTTGACTTGACCTCAGTTGTGTGAGCATGGGCCTCACGGAACTGAAGTTCATGGGAAATCATATTGTGCATCAGGTGCATCTTTCCTACAGGTAAAACAAGAAATTTAATATTAATATCACCTACACCTCTGAACTGGGCGCGCCATTTGTCGTCTGCATGGATGGTTGGCGCAAGGACTTCCACAGGTAAAACATCTCTAGTCGCTGGTAAGGCTATGTCCAGTGGATCTGCACTGGTTACATGTGCACTCGTTTGGCTCGCCTGAAAAATGCTCGCTTGAATTAGGCTTGCTTGAATTTTTAATTCATGGATCCCAACCTGTACCAGCTCAAGTGAAGTCTTATACTACACTTCCATATCCATGCATCGATCCTCTATTGCAGACTTGACTGTGCTGGAAATATCATTTAATTCATCCTCAGTCAACGTTAGGACCTCCTATCGAGTGTCCTTGGAACCTTCTCTCTTCTTTTGCATTCCTCTAGTGGTCTGAGAACAGTGCTTTGTTCATTTAGAGGTATGCTCTTCAAATTGCTCCATGGTGTGCTTTGGCGTAGTACCATTTTTCTCTGGCTCTCTATCTTTCTCCAAGTCAATAGTTTCTTTGGTGGTTGTCGGCGTGGTTTCCCTCTGTGTTAGTTTTTTCTGTTATTTTCTCGGTGGTTTTCTCTGGCTGCGTACCAGTGCACAACTTCATCGGCATTTTAGGAATAGATGTGGAAACACTAGGCTCCAACCATGCTAGTGGCCATTCTGCAGTGATGCAAATCATATCATCTTTTGTGACTAAATATGGTAACTCGTACCAGACTCCCTCCATGGTGCCTTTCCCGTGGATGTGCATATTATGGAGATTTTCTTTAAAGTACGCAATCATTTTATATTGATCATAGAGTGTTGGAGACAACCTCTGCTTTGACTACATCGCTTAATATAGTGAGGCATCAAAAAGAACCTAGAACATCTTATTCTCCTTAATGCCTATGGGGTCTGCTAAATTGCAAAGTGTCATGTACCATGTGGCCTCACACATATACGACTCTATCTTGGGAAACTGGGTATCCTTAGGGGTCTTCCACCCAAATAATGCAATTAATAATAGCAACGAACCATAATGGAATTTCTTGCCCTCTTCCTATGCTTCGCACACATTCTCTAGAATCTCCTTGCACAAATAATGCAAGCAATTGTAGATTACCCCCTTTTCACATCGACCAACAAAAGCAATCACTTGCACCATCACCTCCTTTGGTCTACATTTGGGCATCATCTTGCAGACCAAGATGAGTGTTCTGAACTAAACGACAATGTAATTTGTCTCAATCACCACAAATACCCTGCTCTTGCGCGAAACTTGGTATTTGGCTTTGATCTTTTCTATGACAGCTTTCTCTTGTGATTTTTCTCCAAATTCAGCCATTGTATTTGCACCTTGACCAGGTTGGCCAGTTATCCTATAGATCAATGCAACATCAATGGCAATGCACTCTCCCAACCACAGTGCATCGTCATGTATGAGCATGAGCAATTTTTGGACACATATATCATTTATTGGGTTGCACCCAAAATGAGGATTCTGTAGTAAGTTCAACAAGCCTTCTTTTTGCAGACCCATCATCCATCTCTTCAGCTATAGGCGCATGATTCCTCCTTCATACTGGACATGGTCTAGGTAGAGTTCTCACGTGAGTTTAGGAAATTTATCCACGTCCATGATGTCACAATTCTCCATTCTGAGTTGCGTCACTTTTGCGAACATGTCCCCCTTCCAATGGGAAATTTTCAGGGATCAAAGGCGTTTAGATGCTTGCTCACACCTTGTCAAGATCTTTGGGAACCCTTACCATTGATTTTCATGGTGCAACATAGGTCAACAACCGTGACAATGGGGCCACTTTGACCACATCCTCCTCTTCCTCCATAATTTTCTTGGGGATATTTGTCATTGGTATTTTGAGGCACTTAGCTACAGTGGAGCATGGCTTCGGAGTCTAGAAATGGTGTTCCCTCTTAAATATTCTGTCAGTGTGCTCCAAGACAAGCTAAAGGAGTAGCGGCCACAGTGACTCAGGAGGAGTCACATGTTTACGTTGGGGGCCTGTTGGAGCGAGGTCCCCTAGGGCACACTTTTTGGTATGTTTTTGTATAATTTTTGTATATGTGCGTTGCATGAATATACAAAACTTATACAAAAAAATACCAAAAGTGTAACCCAGGGCACCCCGCTCCAACACATATAAAAGCTTAAAATAAGTGCAACTATTCAAGATTTATTGATATAGGCTCAGACCCATGAAGATTATCATTTCATAACTGTACTTAATATTTCATGTTTGTACTAGACTTGTTCTCGTATCTATCATTGAACCTGATATCTCATATGATGGCAGGTCAAGCTTCTCATCCACTTGTCTAATAACAACCATCCTGAGATTCAAAAAAAAGAAACTCATGAAATTCCTCTAGTTTTGGCCTTACCCTTCGAACATCAGTTTGCACTAGCATGCAATTAACCACCTGCAAGCTAAAAGGCAACTAGGACTAGGCCATAACAAAAGTGATAGAGTGCAAAGGAGTTCTCATTTCTGCAAAGGCTTGTAGGGTGCGAAGCAATTCTCATCTCATTAGAGGTCTGCAATAGGTTCATTATTTTGTTGTCCATTGTTCAAACATTGTACATAACTATGGATGGCGGAGCTAAATGACTTCATAACCCTTGCCTCTCGACACACAGACAACTATGAATCAAATAAGCCTCTAGCTTTGGATGTTGGGATTCAAATTTGAGTCAAAAAATTTAGAATGGTGTTCTAGAGCAGCATGTGGGTTACATGAAACCTTTGTGTTTCTATCCCATGTCCATATAAAATTTAATTTATTATTTATATTATTTATTTTTTTATTTATAATTTATTTCTTTAAAATTTTATTTCAATTATTATAATGGGAGATGTGAGAGTAGATGTGCATGGATGAATGACATGTGCAACTCTATATATCTCCAAGGTGGGAGGTCTCTTATATCTTCTTTCGATATGCAATGACATGTGAAACTTTATATAGTTCTAAGGGGAGTTCTCTTCCTGTATATTATTTTTGTATGTGGTATGCCCATGTCTGAATTTTCTTGATTCCTTGCCCATTCTTCATCATCTATGTGTTGATCACAAGTAGATTCTACTTCTCTATCTTTGGGCCATATATATATATATATATATATATATATATAGGGATATATTGTACTTGATCCATGATGTAGGGGTACAAATACTCATTCTTCAATTGGAGTTAGTCCTATACTTCAATAGTTGGGTCTACCACCAATGTCTAGTGGCACCAATGAAATCTAGTTCATGCGAGAGAGAAAAATGTGGGACCTACAACCTAGTATGGAAAATCAAGAAAGGGGTTGAACAATATTAAGGGTATGTGTTGATGGCAACCCCTAATCCATTTCATTTTCCTTATCTTCTTTTGTTCTCACTAGTATTATAACAGTGGTTTTCTTGGTGTCTAACATAGTCAACTTCTTGTTTTGGCATGGCTTGCCTCAATGCTGGAGAATATAAATTAGATATTGAGTGAAATCATGCAACCCTCTTTTGACATAGGTAAAACATATTCCTTTATATATTAATTAAAAAAAAAAATATTGTTGGATCCTATGTAAAGTCTCTCAAGAAAGGGTTAAATTTTCTAGCACTATTTTATTTTTATCATATTTTCATCTTTATTTAGTTTTAAGTTTTTCTTTATTTTTTAAGAAAAATGAGAGAGAGAAAAGAGAGAGATTAAACACACAACACCAAACACACTATATTCTTATTGAGCACATAAAAAATTACATATATAGTTGTAGATGACCAACTTCTAGATGATAAGATCCGAAGAATGTGGATCTATGACTCATAGACAACTCACACACATAGGGAAATAATTATTTCTAGAATTACACTTGGGGACTCACAATGACAACTCACAACGACATGGAATTCATGGAAACATTACTTCCAATAACCTCCTTTAATTCTTACATGACAATTATAAAGACATACATTACAAAAATAGATAAATATATGTCAAAATTGTCTGATATGGTCATCACTAGTACTCATATCCACTCTGAAGTCTCATGATTTGTGCTATTTTCTTCACCACACCTTTGAGCTTTCCACTTGATCCATTAAATACATAATTTTTTCAGAACATTGTTGACGCAAAATTGATGCCTCTCAACCTCCCAGAGCGCAACGGGCTAGTCTCAATACTAAACCATCCTATGGAACTGCCACCATTTGTTGAATATATGGCCTTCCACTATATTCATTAGTTATCTAGGATAGCATTATGGGTATCGAATGTCTTCAGAAGAAAATTATACAACTTTACCTTGCATAATATAACATGTAATGATGCTCCCAGAGCACCACGGATCACACCAACTTGACCTTGTGAATAATTACCTGTGACTAATGCTCTCGGAGTACGACGGGTCACAATAGTCTGAGTTTGTTCTTTGTGATTTTGCATCAAATTTCTTTTTACACACCAAAATAATTTTACATATATAACAACCACTCAAACAAATATAGTTTCTCTCTCTTTTTTATTTATTTATATATTTAATAAAAATAATAATTTTATAAATAACAAAGAAACACCAAAATACACCTAACATATTAAGAGAGCCCAAAACGGAATAAGGAAAAACTAATGTTTTTTTATCTATGCAGATCTCGATCAAAGCAGTGCTTCCTATGGAAAGTCTATCAACAATAGCATATCGTTCCCAACATATCTTCCTCTGACCTCCATAACTAATCTCCGAAAATAAAAGGTTCCACGAAAAACCATTTTTTTATTAGCAGATTGAAGTACTTTTTAGAGATCTCTGTCCATCTCAGGCGATGTTTCCATTGTAACATTCTCCAACTGCTAATCAGAGTCACCACAAACGACTCCACAGACTTCCTTAAATGGTATACAAAATTTTGGTGGCAACCGTACTTGATTGATCATTTATCAATTAGCCACTCATTGGCATCGACGAAAACGCCATTTTTAAGAAAATCTTTAACTCCAGTAGATGGATTTCAGACGGATCAACCTTAAGCGACCCATTCCTTAACTAAACAAGATTCCAACTTATGTTGCTGCCATGACGACCCTTTCCACCCGTCCTGCTTCACTTCATTGTTATATCGAACAAGGTTTGAATCTCCACGTGACACAATTAGCAATTGTTTGAGGTGTGGTCAAATGTGCAGTAATTACTTAACCATCACGAGGTTTGTTTGAGATGGAAAACACTTGAATTTCATCTTCAATCTCCTCGGCCTTCTTTGGAAAAATAAAATTGATCCTTTCTTCAAACTGAGATGCACCATCAACCTTATTGCGCGGTCAGGCAATCTAAAGGTGTATTTCATTACAGCTTCGTGGGAGAAATGAAAAAATATGGAAAAAATTCACAACATGCTCGGTAGCTCAACGTTCCATGAGCTCTACAACTCCATGAAAATTATTGCAGCAACACAATTTTTCTATTGTTCAGCTCTAAAAAAAAGTAGTTGTATACATATTCACCCACACCATAATTTCCAGGATTACCCTGATGGCAGCTACTATTACATACAAGAATAAAATGACTATAATTGGAAATTGAAAAGAAGTGGAGCAAGCGATTGTTCTTCTGAATATTACGAATCAATTAAATAAGATTACATTGGAGACATCAACATTAAATTAGTTCAATGAGACTGGACTAAGTGCCACTGAACAGAGACACTTGGATGGATGGATGGTTTCGACGCCTAGCAGATGGTTGGAATTAGATTCTCCAACACTCCCCCTTAATTACAACCACATACAAATTTATTTAAGATACCTATTGGTTTATATCTCAACTAGCTTTACAATTTAAAAAATTGACTTCAACTAGATTTAGTTTTCTTCTTCTCTTCTTCCAAATTCTATAGCCTCTAAATTGTTTCAGTATTTTCTTCTTATTTTATTCTTCGAACCTCTGTTCTTTATTTGCTGGTGCAGGTATTCTATTGTTCCAAGTTGTCTAAGCATGTCCTGGACTTCTTCAGGAAATGAATTATATGTGGGTTGTTGCCACATATTGTCTTCTGTAGTGCATTTTTCATCATCAATCTTGTACAACATAAGATGAGAATAATAATTTATCTCTTCAAAAATCCAATACCTGAAAATTTCATTGATGTGTTCTTCATGCATGTTGTCTTCAACATTCATATCTACAACTTCTGTCTAGACCTCATCTAGACATTGTATTGTAAGCCATGTTTTGAGAAACTTTAACTCTTCTTCATAATTTCTCTTTTTACCGGCACATTGGAGATCAATGGTAAGTGTAAAAACATCTCCAAAAACAGATTGGTTTTGTTCCTTTTTCTCTCCAATGACAGCTGTCTCCTGTTGCACTTCCATTATTGTCTCTTCCTCTGTCTCTCATTTTTCTTTGTGGGCTTCCTTCTCTACATCTATCTCTGTTTCTGCTTTCCCTTTGCAGGCTTCTTTCTTTGCATCTGTCTTTATCTTTGTTTTAGTATCATTCTTTACCTTTATCTTTGTCTTTTTCTCTTCACTAATGTGTGTTTCTGCAAACAAGGTTGTCTTCCCCTGACTCAAGTGGGATTATCTCACCAAATAGCATCATGCTAATATTAATTTTTTATTGCATCATCTGCAACCAATCATCATTAGCCAAAAATTCTCTATCAAAATTTGCATCAACAAAATTAGTCATTGGATTTACCATAATATTTTTACTCTCATAAGCAAACTCTGTTGTTGGAATCACCAAATCATCATCAGCAGGCTCTGTTGCTGGAATCACCAAAACATCATTAGCAAGCTCTGTTTTTAGAATCACCAAATTGTCATCACCAAGTTGTGTTGCTGGATTCACCAAATTTTCATCGGCAAGATTTGTTGCTTGAATTATCAAATCTTCGTCCACTTGTGGCTGTGCATAGTGGGGTTCACGAGCATCTTCATGTTGCTTCTCTGCTGCGTCTCCAATTTCTTCACAGATATCATCCACTTGTGGCTGAGTCTTTTCATCTCATTCTATAGTTTCTGCTATACGTCCACCTTTATATTTAACTTCAATGCTTCCCCTTGCATCAAAACACCTCTCAAGGGTATCACAGGCCTCCTTGGCTGTCTTGGCATATATTTTGAGACGAAGAATGTTGTCATCCATTAATTCTTTTATGCATTTTAATACAAAGGCGTATTTTTTCCTCTTCACTACCAGATCTAAAAAGATCTGAAACTCTTTTTTTGTCACTTTAGCCTCTTCGCTTTTCCCATTTTCTGAGTGTTGGCTCACTACACCTCAACAAGTAACAAAAATTGTAGACATGACGTCACAGCTTGGCTTTAAGCCTTCTATCGCTCCTCTAGAACGAGCTCACACTAGCGCGGCTCCGTAACACTGCTTCCGCGTTGGTCCCGCTTGAAAAAAATCGCTATAAGGTTTTTTACCTGATTAGTGCGGGTGTATGGCTCAAAAGTGCAATGATCGGCCCTAATATCTGGCTCAAATTAGCACTGATCTCACCTAGCATGTACCTCAAACCAGCGCTGATGGTTGATCGGCCCGAATTTTCATTCAGAAAGAGCGCTGATTAAGAAAAACTTAAATTAAAAAAATTTCACTCAACTATTGGGGGCTTCTTCTTCTCCTGGTTCTTTGTTCTTCTTTTTCTTTTGGATTTCTGCACCTCAATAGTATTACTTTGGATCTCACACTCACCTCGTTCTCACCTCGCTCTCATGTTGTTGTTATGGATTCTTACACAACACAGCTTTGATCTCTGTTGCTCTCAAGGAGTCTTACACAGGCAAAGCTTTTTATTCAATCCATTTCTTCTATGCCTTCACTGGCTTCTTCATTCTTGTGCAGCTTCTTCACAGGAGGCGTCTTCAAAATTCTTCAAACTTCTGTTGCTCTCTTAAAGAGTCTTATGAAGGCTCTCCTATTCTCTCTGCTGCTCCAACTTCACTCTCGTTGTTGCTCTCTCAGGGAGCCTTATGCAAACTAGCTCTGATACCATGACAAGAATTGAAAACTGAAAAGAAGTGGAGCAGAGTATTATTCTTCTCAATATTACGAATTAGTTAAATAATATTACATTGGAGACATCAACATCAAATGAGTTCAGTGAGACTGAACTAAAAATGGACTAAGTGCAACTGAACTGGGACACTTGGATGGACGGTTTCGACACCTAGCAGGTGGTTTCTCCAACATAAAATAGTTTTCACAATACAATCCATTAACCTAATCTATTTGTAAAGCAATAAAATTACGGCTTTCTCACATTTTTGTCGCACTCTCCAATACTGACTCTGATACCATGTTAGAAAAATTGAGATACCATGTGAGAAAAATTCAGAGAGAGCAAAGAGAGTGATTAAACACATAACACCAAACACATTATATTTTTCCTATTGAGCACATAACAAATTACATATATAGTTGTAGATCACCAACTTCCAACTTATAAACATAAAATCTGAAAAAAGTAGATCTGACAACTCATACACATAGGGAAATAATTACTTCTAGAATTACACCTAGAAACTCACAATGACAACTAGAAACAACTTACAAGTCATGGACACATTACTTCCTATATATTTAGTTTTAAGTTTTTTTTTTTTTAAATCCAGACAACAATGATTGTTAAGCATTCCGTTATATTTTACAACCAAGGAAAACCATTTTGGGTCATGTTTTTGTGAGTGTTTTATGGTGAAAGTGAGAGACCATTTATGATTCTCTCATATGGTTATGCTCAATTACAAATATGAATGACATGGTTGATAATGAAATTATTTAACTCGTTCTCAACTATCAATACCAGGTGGAAATGGCAGAAATTTAGGGGATGCTTGGAAACATTGATTCAAACACTAGAGATGGACAAACAATACTAGGTTTATAGTCGCTGATGCTAATTTATTGACATAAATCGAAGTAGTTTATGCTTAACTGAATGAAAATGTTTTCAGCTTGGTGGTTTTTTCATGTGAAATTTGATGTGCAGGTTGAGATACTAATCAGTTTTATGTGAAATTTCCTATGCAGGTTGGGATACTGATCAATTTCTTATGAATATTATAAAGAACGTGAGTCTCTACCAGATCATAGTTGGTTCTGCTAAATTTTTTTTTACAATATTGTTTCTTCATAATTGTACTAATCAAGTCTTTGTGCAAGGTGGGCTTGATGGTGAGTTGAACTTTGGATATTCTATCATTTTACTTTTTGGACTTGTCAAACTCGACTTGTCTTACAAACTGATTCTACTTCCTAAGAAACAATGTGCTTATATTTATTAAGTATTTTCTTTTAAGTTCTCACCTCAATTATTGAACTTCAATTGCTTTAAATATAATTATTTGGATGAGATGTTGATTTGTCTGTCGTGAATCACTTCCTCGTCATGCTGGTTGAATGATTATAGTGTGGTTGGACCATTTCAATTGCTTTAAATATAATTATTTGGATGAGATGTTGATTTGTCTGTCGTGAATCACTTCCTCGTCATGCTGGTTGAATGATTATAGTCTGGTTGGACCATTTGAAGACGTTGATTGAGAAGTAATCTAGTTGTATTTGTGTATCTGACTACTGTTGAACCAATTTCTACAATATGTTAAATTTGTTTTTATATTCTAAATCTGCATACTTTGATGAGCCATTAGTGTTGATAGTTCAACATCTTTTTCGAGAGCTAAGATTATTAGTCATTTAATTAAATGGGACAATAGCACCTGAAGATGCTTAATTTGCTTGGCACTTTTCCTTTATAGTTCAAACTCTATGCAATTTCGAAATTTCACATTAAATGGCAAGCTAATGCATGCAACCTAACACGGATTATGCAGAAAATTGTACCCCAGAATTAAGAGATTTGTATGGATAACACTGAATTTCGAAATAACTCTAAGATCACAAGCTGTAGATACCTTTATATGCCATGGACAAACACATGCAAATTATGGTCATTTATTTGACAGAATAACTAGAAAGGTTTCAACCATACGACTCTTAAACTAGTAATTTTATTTTATACATATTGTACATATTGCATTTATAGTATGTTTATAATTGCTGGTGGTAGTTATTTAGGAACTGGCTATATGGTTATTGTAATTGTCCCTTTTCAATGATCGCCATTGATAAATTGATCTTTTGACGCTTCTAGCTATGCAGTGGCTGGAAATGAAGGGGAACAAAGTTATGAAATTTGAGATATAATACTGAGCTAGGTAAGTTTTTTCTTACAATTTTATTGAGACAACGTTCTTTTTTTCTTTCCCCTATAAAGGGAGATTTAACCAATCTAAGGAATAATGTCTTTTTAGCACATATTATGTTGACCAGGCAAACATGCATGTGATGTTAGTTTGTTGTCTTGTGCTCAGACTTGGATTTTATGCAACTTATCTTTTTAATCAACAGTTCGTCTGTGCCCATTGCATTATAAACCTTTGGGCAAGATAAATTACACCTAACAAGTAAAAAACCACACAACTTCTAATAATGTTCCTAGCTTGTACCCTGCAACCCTAGGAATATGGTAGTTAAGAGATAACAAGAGTGTTATTACATATATTTTTCATAAAAAAAATTAATTAGATGTCTATTAGATAAAAAGAAATACGTGTTGGCATTTTGCTGATTTAGATTGTTTAAAGATTATAGATTTTATTTGCATATATGATTCTAAGGTATGCTTCTAGAAACGTATGCAGGTTAAGTGAGTGAAACCTTGATATTCTTTGTATTTTTTTAACATTTTCTATGAAAATTCTTCATGATTCTTGTAGTATTGCCCCTAATCTTTATGATGGCTGTTGTTATTATTTCTAAAATAGTAATTTTAACAGTTTCTATTATTTTTGGGAGAAATGGTTATTGTTTTTGGTTTTATCTGTATCCACGCTTATGTCACATGGCCAGGCTTTAAAAACTCGTCTGATAATCATGTCAAACCCATATTGAATGAAGTGAATGCCAGAGTTTTGAATCCCGGTTCTTTCAAACTTTATTTATTGGTATTTTGGGTAGATGTTGTTTACTCTGCTTATCTTTCTTATTTTGAGTGTACTTTATTTACTTCTCATACACATTGTTGCAATTTTTTTTTAACTTTGCAGAGTAAGTTACATTAGACAAGAAAACATGGAGTACTTTCCTAAAGTAGCCTTTTTTTGCTGGAATGGAGTGTTTAACATTTAGACGTACTACCGCCACCTACATCTCTGTTTTTTTATGATAAAGATTTTCATAAAGTGTGTACGTTTTCAGAGTACACTATTCTTTCAAAATCTTTATTCATTTTTTTTGAAAGATGTATCGTGCATATTCATTTCGAATCTTCGGTAATTGAGCTGCTGGCTACCAAATGTGAAATGCTAGCATGCTAGACCGATATAGTATTAATCGGAAACAAAAGATTTTCCAGGAATGCAAATATAGTGGAAATGACCAACAAAAATAGAAATAAACACTGTTTTCCCAATAAAATAGCACATGTGTTACAAACATAAGCAAGTTTATTGAAAAATCTGTGAACTATACTGAAGGGAAAAAGAAGATACAAAAATTGGAGGGTTTATTCTCAGACCAGCTCCTTTGGTTAGGCAACTTCCACAAGATAACACAAATAAATAGTCGAGAACTAAACTGAGACTCAACACATGCAATCCTTGAAGCAGGTATTGAATTAGGTGGCAGATTGAATCGTCTTGTCACCCAACAAAATATGTTTGGAGTACCGTATACAGGAGAGAACCCCATCAATCAATATATTTGGACTACCCTATGTAAGAAAGAACCCCATCAAAACCCTTCTGGATCAAACCATTACTCTCCTCATGTTACGAAACAAAATATTTTGACTACCCAATGTAAGAGAGAACCCCACCAATCTAAGAGTGATATTGATACTCACTGGATCAGGCCATCACTCCCCTCACACCAAGAATTTGCAGAGAAAACAAATTATTTTATTTAGTGAGCAAGCACTTGCATCAATCCACACTGACTAATGAGACTGAATACCAAAACCATCATAAATAAATATGAAGAGATGGAGTGGAATATAATTTATTGAATTAATTCATTCGGTATAAATAAGTTGATTTGTGTGAGATTTGGGTGGTTTATTTTTAGTTAAAGTTGATTTGTACAAGGTTTATTCTCTTGGAAATTAATTCCAACTACTGATATCAATCAGCAGTAATTGCAAAATCACTGGAGCACTACACATTGAAGCCTTATCAAAGGCGGTTGTCGTTTTCATGAAGAATTGAAAAAGGATTGGAAAGCTCGCACAATCGAAATGCAGAGCAGATAAGAATCGGCCCCTTGATATTTATTAAAGGTGGTAGCCGACTTCTTAGGAGCAGAGTAAATGCTCAGACTCAAAGTCTTGCCAACAGTGCAGAGCTTTGATTACAAGTTGAATCAGGCTTTAAAAGCCTTACCAACATATCAATGGAGTTAAATGAGTGAGGTGACATAAGTTTGCTGCATTACAAAGCAGCGATGTGATGCGATGCGATGCGATGATAGTTTTAATGCTATCGCATCGCAAACTTTCAAAGAACTTAAAAGTGCACACCAAAGAGTTTTTAGCGATGCGATGAGGTCCCACCTCAATTGCAATTACGACATCGCAAAAGTTGTTTGCATGACTGTTGCACTATTGCCAATCTCCGATGCGATGTGGACCCCGCTCCAATCACAATCACAAGTTTCAAGTGATCGTCCACAAAAGGACTATGAACCGTGTTCGCCGATGTTGTGATACGATATGGGCCCCGCCCAATCGCAAATCGCAAATCGCAAAGACTGCAATCGCACAATCGCAAATCGCATGCCGACTGTCGATCACCATAGCAATCGCAAAATCGCAAAGCGCAAAGGTTATTAAATTTTTGCCCGCTGAAATGCCGATCACCGATTGACTACGGATGCGATGAAAGTTTTCAAATGGATTTCATATATTTTGAGATCCGGTTTTATTTGTTGGTTTAATAGTTTTTATTATAACCATGCCTTATAAAAGGAAATGAGCCCAAAGGTTTATGTAATGAATGTTTTTGCTCTGAATGCGTTTTTAAGTATTAAAATATTATTTGAGAAACAATGAAATTGCTGTAGCCCGCAAGCTAATTGCACAGCAAGGTTGTAAGCACTGTATGTGCAGATTTGATGACAGAGAAGTTTTGTGAGTGCTGTTGTTTTACAGTCCACTGTTACACTTTGTAGATCCCTCTCAAGGAGGAAGAATCAAATTGCTCATTTTGTATTTCTTTTATGAATTAAGAAAACTTCTCCTAAATTGTTTCTGTTCATTCTGCAAATTAAGTTTGAAAACTCTGTGTTGTAGAGGGAATATTCATTCTCTCTTGTTGTTTTGAAGTAATCAGAAACTTCTACATGGTATCAGAGCTAGTCTAGGCACTCAGTGAGACAAAACAAAGTTTGTTTTTCACTGCAGGAGCTGTAAGAAGCTTATTGAGCAGATTTTCTCCAGCAGAGAAAGTTCTTGCTTGTTTTATTATATAGTTAGTATCCTTTCTTTACCTATACAGTTAAGATGGCAGATGCTGGAACTGGTTTGACAAATTCCCAACTTCCACAGTTTAATGGGAAGAATCATAGTTATTGGTCCATAACTATGAGAGCTTTGTTTGCTTCTCAGGGATTATGTGAGCTAGTTGAAAATGGTTACTCTGAACCTGCAGATGCAGCAATGTTGGCTGTTTTGATAGTAGCATAAAGACACCTGTTGAGGAGCGATAGGAAGAAGGACTCCAAAGCCCTATTTTATCTCTTTCAATCAGTGCATGAGAGCGTTTTCCCACCAATTGCAGCAACAACAAAGTCCAAGGAGGCATGGGATATTCTCAAAATTGCCTATCAAGGCACAGAGAAGGTGAAGACCGCAAAGTTGCAGATGTTGAGAAGAGACGTTGAAACACTCAACACGAAGGAATCTAATACAATAGATTCATTATTTACTCATGTTATTGGGTTGATAACCCAAATAAGATCTCACAGTGAAGCTCTTGGAGAAAGAAGGATTGCAGAGAAGATCTTGAGAAGTTTACCCTCAAGGTTTGAAGCTATTGTGGTAGCAATAGAAGAAACAAAGGATCTCTCACAGTTCACAGTAGATGAACTAAGTGCTTCTCTTATGTCTCATGAACACAGAGTGAGTAGAGGAACATATTCCTCTTTGGAGCAAGCATTTAAGACTCAGATGTCATTCGGCCGAGGTAGAGGTCGAGGCAGAGAAAATAATAGAGGTCGAGGAAGAAGCCAAAACAAAGGCAGAAATAATCCTGCTAGCACAAGCGGAAGGAGCTATAATCAGAACTAAGATGAAGGTTCAAGCAAACAACAGGCTCATGGAAAATGGTATGACAAATCCCAAGTCCAATGTCATTATTGCAAGAAATTAGGCCATTATGCCAATGAATGTAGGAAAAAGAAAAATGACATGAAAAATAAGTAGAATGCTAATTTTGTGAATGAAGAAGATAAGAACCCAAAGATTGTGCTATTAACATGTAACATTGCACAAGAAAAACAAGAAGATTTTTAGTTCTTAGACTCAGGTTGTAGCAATCACATGACTAGAAACATTGCAATGTTTGCCAATCTAGTTGAAAATGTGAAATCTGAGGTAATAACAGGAACTGATAGTAAGATATCTGTCAAAGGTAAAGGCAGAGTCAGTATCCTAGCAAGAAATGGAGAACAAATGAATGTGCCAGAGGTATACTATGTACCTGGTCTGAAATGTAATCTTTTGAGCATTGGACATCTCATTAACAAAGGTTACAATGTGTTCTTCAAAGATGATGTCTGTACAATCAGAGACATACGTCCAAGTAAGAAGATTATTGCAGAGGTACAAATGACCAGCAATAGAATGTTTCCTCTCAAACTCAGCGCAGATTTGGAGGAAGGAAGAACTATTGCAGCTGTAACACAAGAAGTATTTCGAGAAGAAGTGAAAGATGAAAATTGGTTGTGAGGCTTGAGATTTGGACATCTCAATTTTCGAGGCTTGAATTTGTTGCACAGAAAGGGAATGGTAAAGGGATTTCAATTGATTGAGAAGTTGGACAACCTTTGTAAAGGCTGCATCTTGGGCAAACAACATAGAGAAAGCTTTCCAGCAGGAAAGAGTATAAAGGAAAAAGCACCCTTGGAAATTGTTCATTTTGATGTGTGTGTACCGATGCAAATACCATCATTTGCTGGAAATAAATATGTTTTAACTTTTATTGATGATTACACCAGAAAGACATGGGTGTATGTGTTAAAACAAAAGAGTGAAGTGTTTGGGAAATTCCGCCACTTCAAAACTCTTGCTGACAAGCAGTGTGCGAATTATATCAAAATGCTCAGAACAGATAGAGGTGGAGAGTACATCTCTAAGGAATTTATGCGGTTTTGCAGAGAGAATGGCATACAAAAGCAATTCACCGCGAGGTATACATCTCAGCAAAACAGTGTTGCAGAAAGGAAGAATAGGACCATTTTGGACATGGTCAGAAGTATGCTGAAGGAAAAACATTTGCCGCATGAGTATTGGGATGAAGCTGTAACTTGTGCAGCTTACATCTTGAATAGAAGCCTGACTAAAGTTGTCATGAATAAAATACCAGAAGAAGCATGGAGTGGAAAAAAGAAAACTGTCACTCACATGAGAGTATTCGGTTGTGTAACAAATGCACATGTACCATATCAACAAAGGAAGAAGCTTGATAGTAAGGTGGAGAAGTGTGTCTTTATTGGCTACTGTGATGAGTTAAAAGAATACAAAATTTATAATCCATCCACCAAGAAATTGATAGTAAGCAGAGATGTGCAGTTCTGTGAAGAAGAATTTTGAGATGGAAGTCTAGAAAAGACTGTGAATGTGAAGACAACTCTGTCTTACGAAGAAGAAGAAGGAACAGCTACTGATAACCCTTCTTCGGTGGTTCCTCCTCCACCACCGCAAGTACAACAAACCACACCAAAAGCTAGAACTTGAACAGCCTTGAGAAGTCAAGGAAATTCTACTCCAAGCACATTGCAGGGATCTGGAACACCCTCAAGTTCGAATGAAACTTCAAGCACACCAAGAAGACCAAGATTTAGAAATCTGAATGAGATTTATGAACAAGGAGAGGTAAGTAACAATAGTTACTTACCAGTCTGAATTAATTATTCGCTTTGTATTGTCATGTTGATGACCCAATTCATTTTGAAGATGATGTAAATGATGATAAATGAATTGAAGCAATGAATGAAGAAATTGGTGCAATTGAGAAGAGTAAAACATGGGAGTTATTGGACCTCCCTGAAGGCAAAGATGCCATTGGAGTTAAGTGGGTCTATAAGACCAAAAGCAATGCTGAAGGCAAGATCGAAAGGCACAAGGCCAGACTTTTTGTTAAAGGCTAGAAATAGCAACAAGGCAGAGACTATGATGAAACCTTTGCACCAGTAGCAAGGATGGAAACAGTCAGAACAATGTTGTCCATTGCAGCACAACATAAATGGAAGATTTATCAGATGGATGTTAAATCTGCATTCCTGATTGGAGTGCTAAAAGAAGAGGTTTATGTTGAAAAACCTCCACGCTATGAAGTTGAATGCCAAGAGCATAAAGTATGCAGACTGAAGAATGCTCTTTATGGGTTGAAGCAAGCTCCAAGAGCATGGTACAATAGAATAGATGCTTACCTGATTGAGAATGGGTTTGATAAGTGTGATGGTGAACCCACACTCTACATAAAGGAAAATGACGGTAAGATACTTATCGTTGTATTATATGTAGATGATTTAATTTTTACTGGCAATGATGCTTCTGTCATTGCTAATTTTAAAGCAGTCATGAAAAATGAGTTTGAAATGACTGACTTAGGCTTCTTGAGATATTTTCTTAGAAATGAAGTAGACCAAAGTGAAAATGGTGTTTTCATTCCCCAAGATAGATATGAAGAAGTAATGTTGAAGAGATTTAACATGCAGAACAACAAGGCAACTGTGACTCCGACAGTGATGGGGTTGAAATTGAGTAAAGAAGATAACAGTAGGGATTTTGATCCAAAGTCGTATAAGAGCATAGTTGGCAGCCTTATGTACTTGACTGCAACTAGGCCAAACATTATGCATGATGTTAGCTTAATCTCCAGATTCATGGAAAGACCGAAAGAAGCTCATTAGTAGGCAGCCAAGAGAATTCCAAGGTATGGAAATGGAATGAAGGGGTTTGGTATATTATACTCCTCTTCTGAAAGTTTCATGTTGACAGGATACAATGACAGTGATTGGGCTAGAAGTGTTGATGATCGGAAGAGCACGTCAGGATATGTGTTTCATTTCGGATCAAAAGCAGTTTCATGGGCTTCTAAGAAGTAACCGATAGTTGCTTTATCTACAGTAGAAGCAACAGAAGTAGAATATGTGGTTGCAATAGCAGTAGCATGCCAGGTAGTATGGATGAGAAGAGTTCTCAGAGACTTGTGTCATGAACAAGAAAATGGCACAACCATTTACTGTGACAATAGCTCAGCGATAGCATTGTCTGAAAATTCAGTCTTTCATAAAAGGACAAATCACATTGACACCAAGTTTCACTTCATACGTGAATTAGTTAACAATGGTGAGATTGTTTTGCAACACTACAGAACAGAGGATCAATTTGTAGATATCTTCACAAAGCCACTAGCATAGAAAATATTTGATCATTTCAGGGAATGTCTGGGTATGCAGAAAAACCCAGCAGTTGAAATTAAGGGGGAGTGTTGGAAATTAATTCCAACTACTGATATCAATCAACAGTAATTGCAGAATGACTGGAGCATGACACATTGAAGCCTTAGCAAAGGTGGTTGTCATTTTCCTGAAGAATTGCAAAAGGATTGGAAAGCTCGCATAAGCGAAATGCAGAGCAGATAAGAATCGACGCCTTGATATTTATCAAGGCGTTAGCCGAATTCTTAGGAGTAGAGTAAATTCTTAGACTCAAAGTCTCGCCAATAGCGCAGAGCTTTGATTACAAGTTGAATCAAGCTTTAAAAGCCTTACCAACATATCGGTGGAGTTAAATGACTAAGGCGACATAAGTTCGTTGCATTACAAAGCAACGATGTGATGATAGTTTTAATACTATTGCATCGCAAACTTTCAAAGAACTTAAAAGTGCACACCAAAGAGTTTTTAGCGATGCGACGAGGTCCCACCTCAATCCCAATCGCTACATCGCAAAAGTTGTTTGCATGATTTTTTGACTATTGCTAATCTCTGATGCGATGTGGACCCAGCTCCAATCGCAATCACAAGTTTCAAGTGATCGTCCACAAAAGGACTGTGAACCATGTTCTCCAATGTTGCGATGCGATATGGGCCCTGCCCAATCAAAAATCGCAAATCATAAAGACTGCAATTGCACAATCGCAAATTGCATGTTGACTGTCGATCGCCATTGCAATTGAAAAATCGCAAAGCACAAAGGTTATTAACCTTTTTGCCGCTGAAATGCCGATCACCGATTAACTAAGGACGTGATGAAGGTTTTCAAATGGATTTCATATATTTTGAGATCTAGTTTTATTTGTCAGTTTAATAGTTTTTATTACAACCGCGCCTTATAAAACGAAATGAGCCCCAAGTTTTATGTAATAAAAATTTTTGCTGTGAATGTTTTTTTTAAGTATTGAGATGTTATTTGAGAAACAGTGAAATCACTATAGCCCGCGGGCTGATTACACAACAAGGTTGTAAGCACTGTATGTGCGGATTCGAGGATATAGAAATTTTGTGAGCACTGTTGTTTTACAGTCCAATGTTACACTTCGTAGATCCCTCTCAAGGAGGAAGAATCAGATTGCTGATTTTGTATTTCTTTTATTCTTTTATGAATTAAGAAAACTGGTCCTAAATTGTTTCTGTTCATTCCGCAAATTAAGTTTGAAAACTCTGTGTTGTAGAGGGAATCTTCATTCTCTCTTGTTGTTTTGAAGTAATAAGAAACTTCTACATATTCTTCTTGCAGTTATATATATTCAAATTTTATAAATGAAAGTGTTGATAGTGAGAGTGAATTGTGAGCCATGAACATTCTCCATAAAATAAGCATTACAAAACCTTACCAAAAGAATATGAATAATTGCATATGGAAAAATGTCAATGAACAAATCATTCTTTTAGTAGAAATTCTTTCGGTAATAATCACATGCAAAAGAACGAGGTCGACGCGTTTCGAACCAACCAGTGTGGTTCATCATCAGGACTATGTGAGAGATCAGATCAGGCAATAAGTATAAATAGATGTAGAGATGGTTCAACTAGCTGTTAGGATAACGGCTAGTTTGACTTAGAAAAAGTAAAAATTCCTTTATATATTTATTTATTTAATTAATTAATTAATTAATTTATATTCTTAATTAATTTATTATTTTTATTTTAATTTATTATACAATTAATTGACCAATTAAATAATACAATGGTAAGTAATTTAACAAATCTAGGTGTATATATGCAAATTATTTTGATTAAATTATATAATAAATATTTATACAATTAATTCTTTATTCATGAAATCTAATTGAAAATAAACCATCTATCAATAGTCAAACATAGTCAAAAATTAATAAATCAATAAAATAAATTAAAAAATTATTTTAAAAATATAAATAAATAAATAAAATAAAAATAAAATATAAAAATAAAAAATAATTTTATTTATTTATTTATTAATATAAAAATAAAAATAAAATAAAATAAATTAATTAATTAAAAATATAAATAAATAAATAAATATAAATACAATATAAATATAAATTAATAATAAATAAAAATATATTTTATTTTATTTTAATTAATTAATTAATTATTATTATTACTATTATTATTATTATTTAACAAATAAAAACATAAAATAAAATAAAATAAATAAATAAAAATAAATAAATAAAAATAAAATAAAATAAAATAAATAAATAAAATAAAATAAAAATTTGTTAAGAATATAAGGCAGGAATCCAGCACCTGCTGATATTCCAACCGTCATCTCTATTGAGATTAACGGGCCTTTTTTCAATTTCAATAGCCTCTCTCAACTTACGATGATGGAAATGGTCGATTCTAGCAATGACCTTGGCATCTTCTATGCAAATATGATGGTTAGTCTTTTCTGCATGCTCAGCTAAGGCGGACGAGCGAGATCTTCTATGCTTGATATCAGCAGCATGCTCACATATCCTTTGATTAATTGACCAACCCGTCTCACCAATGTAAGGGGTCCCACAGGAACAGGGAATGATGTAGACACCTTTTCCATCCCTAGGGTCAATCGGATCTTTAACCGATTTTAGAGAACTACGAATTGTATTAAGGGGCTTGAAATAAGAGGATACCTTATGCTTTTTAAGGATTTTAGCAATTTTATGAGTGGTACCTTGGATGAACGGAAGGCTGACACTGCCATACCATTCACTAGGTTCTTTTTTATTTTTAACAGGAGGACCTTTCTCCGCTTTGAGGAAAGCTTTGAGGCCCTGCGACAAATCATTCTTTTATTTGTTACATATTATAGCAAAACCATCTGTAAATTAGAAATAAAATTACATTGTAATGCAATATCATTATTCTTTCTTCATCTTAATTAAGCCGATAGGCTTAACCCCCTATTGGAATTGCATGAGTTAATCATTTTTTAATTAATCATTTTGATCGAATGGTGTAAATTTAGAGATGCTAGTATATTCTCGTTGTCGCCAATAAATCAATGGATCAAATCTACACCACTAACTTACCTACATATCTAAATGATATGATTAAACCATACTTAAATTAAAAATTTACAAATCTTGATTAAAAGTTTACTATACCATTTATTAATTGCCACCTATCAAGATTAACAAGTCGAATGAAACTGAAATGTTAACCCTTCTCCAACATGTGTGAAACCGTTCTATAACGTGTCTGAAACCCTTTCTGTTGAATTGTATTCGCATGTTTATTGGCAAAGTTTTAATTCAATTAACAACTAACTGTATTCCTGTGTAAACAATTCATTACAGGAAGTGAAATCAGATGAAAGGGAGTTAAAATTTTCTGAAGATCCTCCACTCCTCAAACTTGGAGAAACTGTGGAATCGACTGCTTTGGGGAGTATTATTGATAATTTCTTCTTCATTAATGAAATAGATCAAGGCCAAGCTATGCAGATGATGACAGACTATTATGTTTGGGAAGAAGTTGAACATGGAAAAGGAAATGACGAGTTCGTCAAATGCGTATCAGATTTTACGGAGAGTGATTATGATGTTGTAGATTCAATTGAATTTGATTACAATGATGCAGATAATGGTTGGGAAGTGATTGAGAATGTGGAATTCAATGCAACTTGCTAAGAACCAATGACATTGAATCGCGGTTGAAATTGTAGATAATCAATCATAGTTAGATTCAGAGGTTTTTAATTTATTGTATTTTACCAAAGGTTTACTATATTTGAAATAATATGCTTTGTTCAATCATATACTTCATGGAAGATGTTTTTCTCAGAGTTATGTAAATAAATTTTTGGAAATGGAACTCGTGAACCAATTGAATTAACGGATGTAAAAACGTAGCATATAGTTAATCGTTTGTGTTTTTTTGAGAGTTATGTATAGACATTTGTCTATCCACTACTGAAATTAACGTATGTGAGGATTTATTATTTAATTACTTAAAACTGAATAATAATAACATTATCGTTTATCAATATTATAAATAATATTAATTGGTTTTAATATCGAAATTTTAGACATGAGGTTAACACTTACGATTTCGAATGTTTTATAACCTTCTTTTTTATGATTTCGTTTCTGAATTGAAATTATTTATTATTTTAAATTTTTAAATAATTTAAATTATATTTTACTTAGTATTATTATATTAAACATTTTTCTATTATATTACATACAAAATTAATAAAAAATTTATGTAAATTGTTCTAAGAATATAATTTCTATAGTTTTTTGGGTAGGTTAATTGGCTAATGTTATGAAAATGAAGTGGTAAGTACTAGGAGGTTAGATTTGGACTTATACTATTATAACTCTTAGGTGTCATCCATTGTTGAAAAATAATTGCAAAGATGTGAAGTATACTATAGCACTGGCAATGATAAAGTGGTAGGGCCATTATAATTTCTCACCTACCAAATTGATAGCAAGTTGTGGTCAATAAATTATACAAGTTGTGAGGTGTTGTAGCTTTGGTGACCTATTGCAACAACTAAAGGTGTTAAATCTTCAATTAGGTGTTGTAGCATCATGAGTTGTTTTACCTTCAATAAGATGTTGTAGCGTAACCAAATTTTCTAGTCTTGTAACAATAGTAGGGTTTGGTAGAATTGGGATGGGTTGAAGGATCAACAATGGTGTTGTAGAATTGATGTTTATTGCAAAAGTAATATATAGTATACACCAACCATCCTTTTCCCTCAAAGATTGTTTAAGATTGTTTGTACAACATCATATTTGAGTTTCTTTACCTTCAACAAGATGATGTAACACAACCCAATTTCTTGGTCTTGCAACAATAGAAAGGTTTGGTAGTATTTGGATGGGTTGAAGAATCAACATTGTGTTATAGTATTAGGATGGTGTTATAGCATTGATGTTTACTGTAAAACTACTCTATGTTCCAAGGTTGCAGCAATCTCTTGATAGAGTACGCTAACCATCCTTTTAAAGAAGGTATGTAACACTTTTAGCCACAGAGTAATAGAATCCAAAAACTTACCACATATGGAGAGATGTAATGGTGCGTGAGTTAATGGATTATGATTAAGGATGAAATTAATTTTGTGATTGTGAGTCGAACCATGGGGATTTAAATATCATTGGGATTGTGAGTCGAACCATTGGGGTTTAAATATTAGTCTCAGAGTTTAATATTAATGCATTATCCAATTTCACATTATGAAAAACACTGACTGAATATGAAAATCAACCATGGGAAACCATTGTTAATTAGCATTAGCCATAGTCGATCAATGTCATCCATGATCAAATGTCACATTTTGACAAATATTGCCTTAGTATGAAAACCACCCATGGCCAACCATGGTCATAGTTGGTCCAATGTCACATTGTGACAACAATTGTCTCAATGTTTAAATCAAGCATTGAGAAACATGATTATTCCCCTCGGTTTATAATATTAATAATCATGTGACTTTATCAATGATTTTTATTTAAAATATTGATTCCTGAGATTTATTATTCTCTTTATTAATCAAGTAAGTTTCTTATTCATTTGTATTTAAAATATTTATTCCTAGCCTTTACTAATTTTTTTTGTTTTTTATAGATATCTCTTGGCCTTGTTGATCTCTTATGTTTTTAATATTTTTCCCTTGGGTTCCTCAATTCTTTTGGTTTATAATATTAAACCCTTCGGTTTATTATTTATTTTGGTTTATAATATTAATAATCCCTTGTGTTTATTAATTAGTTGAGTTTAAAATATTGATTCTTATGGTTTATTAAATTTCTTAGGTTTTTGAATTTAAAATATTTATTCTTAGTGTTTGTTAATCTCATGTTTTTAATGTTGATCCCTTGGCTTTATTGATAACTTATGTTTTTAATAATTTTTCCTTGGGTTCACCAATTCCTTTGGTTTATAATATTAAACCCTTGGGTTTATTATTTATTTTGGTTTATATTATTAATAATCCCTCGGGTTTATTAATCTCTTGAGTTTAAAATATTAAATATATCGTTTATTAAATTCTTAGGTTTTGGGTTTAAACTATGTTAATTTCAATGTTATTTTTTGGTTTCACTGGTGGAAGAATTTAATATCACTTTAGTTTATTAATTCAATTGGTTTATAATATTAATAATCAGTAAGGTTTATTTATCACTTGCGGAATAAAAATCATGTGACTTTAAATTTCCTCTCTATTTAAAATATTGGGTCATATTCTTTATTAATCTATTGTGTTTTTAATATTGTTCCCTTTGCCTTATTGGTCCCTTAGGTTATTAATATTTTTCCATTGGGTTCACCAATTCATTTGGTTTCTAGTATTAAACGCTTGGGTTATTAGTTCTTTTGGTTTATAATATGAATAATACGTTGGGTTAATTATTAGTGTTTATTAATTATTACTTGAGTTTATTAATAATTTTTATTTCTAATACTAATTTGTTGGGTAATATTTTTCTCTTAGGTTCACCAATTCCTTTGGTTTATAATATTAAACCCTTGGGTTTATTAGCTATTTTGGTTTATAATATGAATAATCCCTTGGGTTAATTATTAGTGTTTATTAATTTCTTCAACTTGAGTATTTTTTTTATTAATTTTATTGATCCTTCGCCTTATTGGTCCCTTAGGTTAATATTTTTTCCTTGGGTTCACCAATTCCTTTGGTTTCTAATATTAAACCCTTGGGTTATTAGTTCTTTTGGTTTATAGTATGAATAATACATTGGTTTAATTATTAGTGTTTATTAATTTCTTTAGCCATAGTTGATCAATGTCATCCATGATTAAATGTCACATTCTGAAAAATATTGTCTCAATGTGAAAATCACCCATGGCCAACCATGGTCATAGTTTGTCCAACGTCGCATTGTGACAACAATTGTCTCAATGTTTAAACCAAGCATTGAGAACCATGTTTATTCCCTTTGGTTTATAATATTAATAATCATGTGACTTTATCAATAATTTTTATTTAAAAAAATGATTCCTAAGATTTATTAATCTCTTTATTAATCATGTGAATTTCTCATTCATTTGCATTTAAAATATTTATTCATAGCCTTTACTTTAATCTTTTTTGTTTTTTATATGTATCCCTTAGCCTTGTTGATCTCTTATGTTTTTAATATTTTTCCCTTGGGTTCCCCAATTCCTTTGGTTTATAGTAATAAACCATTTGATTTATTAGTTCTTTTGGTTTATAATATTAATAATCCCTTGTGTTTATTAATTACTTGATTTTAAAATATTGATTTTTATGGTTTATTAATTTCTTAGGTTTTTGAATTTAAAATATTTATTCTTATGGTTTGTTACTCTCTTGTGTTTTTAATATTGATCCCTTGGCCTTATTGATCCCTTAATATTTCGGATTCTTTCGGTTCACAATATTATTCCTTTCAGTTTATTAAATCCAAATATTGGGGTTTAAATATTAGTCCTAGAGTTTAATACTAATGCATGGTCCAATTTAACATTATGAAAACACTCGCTCAATATGAAAATGAACCATGGGAAATAATTGTTAATTAGCATTAGCCATAGTCAATCAATGTCATCTATGACCAAATGTCACATTCTGACAAATATTGTCTGAATATAAAAATTTCCCATGGCCAACCATGGTCATAGTTGGTCCAACGTCGCATTGTAACAACAATTGTCTCAATGTTTAAATCAAGCATGGTAAACTATGTTTATTCCTCTCAGTTTATATTATTAATAATCATGTGACTTTACCAAAGGTTTTTATTTATAAAATTGATTCCTAAGATTTATTAATTTCTTTATTAATCATGTGAGTTTATCATTCATTTGCATTTAAAATATTTATTCCTAGCCTTTTCTAATATTTTTGTTTTTTATATGTATCCCTTGGCCTTGTTGATATCTTATGTTTTTAATATTTTTCCCTTGGATTCTCTAATTCCCTTGGTTTATAATATTAAACCCTTGGGTTTATTAGTTCTTTTGTTTTATAATATTAATAATCCCTTGTGTTTATTAATTGGTTGATTTTAAAATATTGATTCTTATGGTTTATTAATTTTTTAGGTTTTTGAATTTAAAATATTTATTCTTAGGGTTTGTTACTCTCTTGTGTTTTTAATATTGATCTGTCGGTGTTATTGATCCCTTATGTTTTTAATAATTTTTCCTTGGGTTCACCAATTTCTTTGGTTCAAAATATTAAACCTTTGGTTTTTTATTTTCTTTGGTATATATTATTAATAATTCCTCGGGTTTACTAATCTCTTGAGTTTAAAATATTAAATACTATGGTTTATTAAATTCTAGGTTTTGGGTTTAAACTATTTATTATTAGGGTATATTACTCTCTTGAGTTTAAAATATTACTTCTTAGGGTTTATCAATTTCTTCATTTATAATACTAATATTTATCCCTTATGTTTATAACATTTTTTCGTTGGGTTTACTAATTTGATGTGTTTACAATATTAAATGCTTGTGTTTATTTGTTCCTTACCTTTATAATTTTAATAATTCCTTTGGTTTATAATATTACTTATTTTGGTTTACAACATTAATAATCCATTTAGTTTATTAATCTCTTGAGTTTAAAATATTATTTCCTAGGGTTTATTAATTTCTTAGGTTTTTGAGTTTCAAATATTAATTATTAGTGTTTATTAATATCTTGTGTTTTTAATATTGATGAGTTGACCTTATTCATCCCTTAAGTTTAAACTATTTATCCTTGGGCTCCTCAATTCCTTTGGTTTATAATATTAAACCATTGGGTTTACTAGTTCTTTGATTTTATAAGATTAATAAGCCCTTGGGTTTATTAATCTATTGAGTTTAAAATATTATTTCATAGGCTTTTTTAATTTCTTAGGTCTTTTGTTTTAAAATATTAATTATGAGGTTTTATTATTTTCTATTGTTTTTAATATTCTCCTTAGCCTTATTGATCTCTTAGGTTTTTAATATTTATCTCTTGGGTTCACTGATTCCTTTGGTTTATAATATTAAACCCTTGGGTTTATTAGTTCTTTTGGTTTATAATGTTAATCACACATTGGGTTTATTAATCTCTTGAGTTTAAAATATTAATCCTTAGGTTTTATTAATTTCTTAGATTTTTCAGTTTAAAATATTAATTCTTAGGGTTTATTAATCTCTATTGTTTTTAATATTGTCTTTAGCCTTATTGATCTTCTAGGTTTTTAATATTTATTCCTTGGGTTCCCCGATTCCTTTGGTTTATAATATTAAACTCTTGGGTTTATTAGTTCTTTTGGTTTATAATGTAAATCGCACATTGGGTTTATTAATCTCTTGAGTTTAAAATATTAATTCTTAGACTTTATTAATTTCTTAGATTTTTCAAAATAAAATATTAATTCTTAGGCTTTATTAATTTCTTAGATTTTTCAGTTTAAAATATTAATTCTTAGGGTTTATTAATCTCTATTGTTTTTAATATTGATACCTTAGATTTATAATATTTAGCCCTTGGGTTGGCTGATTCCCTTGGTTTATAATATTAAACTCTTGGGTTTATTAGTTTTTTTGGTTTATAATGTTAATAATCCCATTGGTTTATTAAAATCTTATGTTTAAAGTACTGATTATTATGGTTTATTAATTTATTAGGTTTTTAAGTTTAAAATATCAATTCTTAGGATTTATTAATCTGTTGTGTTTTTAATATTGATCCCTTATGTTTATAATATTTATCACTTGGGTTCACCAATTCCTTTGGTTTATAATATTAAACACTTGGGTTTATTAGTTCTTTTGGTTTATAATATTAATAATCTCTTGTGTTTATTAATTAGTTGATTTTAAAACACTGATTCTTATGGTTTATTAATTTCTTAGGTTTTTGAATTTAAAAGATTTATTCTTAAGGTTTGTTACTTGTATTTTTAATATTGATCTGTTGGCCTTATAGAACCCTTATGTTTTTAATAATTTTCCCTTGAGTTCACCAATTTCTTTGGTTTATAATATTAAACCCTTAGTTTATTATTTCTTTTGGTTTATATTATTAATTATCCCCTGGGTTTACTAATCTCTTGAGTTTAAAATATTAAATACTATGGTTTGTTAAATTATTAGGTTTTGGGTTTAAACTATTTATTATTAGGGTGTATTACTCTCTTGAGTTTAAAATATTACTTCTTAGGGTTTATGAATTTCTTCATTTATAATACTAATATTTATCCCTTACGTTTATAACATTTTTCTGTTGGGCTTACTAATTTCATGGGTTTATAATGTTAAATGCTTTTGTTTATTTGTTCCTTACCTTTATAATTTTAATAATTCCTTTGGTTTATAATATTACTTATTTTGGTTTACAACATTAATAATCTGTTGAGTTTATTAATATCTTGAGTTTAAAATATTATTTCTTAGGGTTTATTAATTTCTTAGGTTTTTGAGTTTCAAATATTAATTATTAGGGTTTATTAATCTCTTGTGTTTTTAATATTGATGAGTTGGTCTTATTGATCCCTTAGGTTTAAACTATTTATCCCTAGGCTCTCCAATTCCTTTGGTTTATAATATTAAACCCTTGGGTTTACTAGTTCTTTAGTTTGATAATATTAATAACTCCTTGGGTTTATTAATCTATTGAGTTTAAAATATTATTTCATAGGTTTTTTTAACTTCTTAGGTTTTTTATTTTAAAATATTAATTATTAGGTTTTATTAATCTTTATTGTTTTAAATATTGTCATTAGTCTTATTGATCTCTTAGATTTTTAATATTTATCTCTTGGGTTCACCGATTCCTTTGGTTTATAATTTTAAACCCTTGGGTTTATTAGTTCTTTTGGTTTATAATGGTAATCACACATTGGGTTTATTAATCTCTTGAGTTTAAAATATTAATTCTTAAACTTTATTAATTTCTTATATTTTTCAATTTAAAATATTAATTCTTAGGGTTTATTTATCTCTATTATTTTTAATATTGATGGCTTAGGTTTATAATATTTATCCCTTGGATTCGCTAATTCCTTTGGTTTATAATATTAAAACCTTGGGTTTATTAGTTCTTTTGGTTTATAATGTTAATAATCCAATTGGTTTATTAATATCTTATGTTTAATATATTGATTCTTATGTTTTATTAATTTATTAGGTTTTTTAGTTTAAAATATTAATTCTTAGGGTTTATTAATCTCTTGTGTTTTTTAATATTGATCCTTTATATTTATAATATTTATCCCTAGGGTTCACCAATTCTTTTGGTTTATAATATTTAAAGCTTCGATTTATGAGTTCTTTTGGTTTGTATTATTAATAATCTCTTGGGTTTATTAATATTTTGAGTTTAAAATATTAATTGTTAGGGTTTATTAATTTCTTAGGTTTTTTGTTTTTAAATATTATTTCATATGCTTTATTAATCTCTTCAGTTTAATATATTAATTCTTAGAGTTTATTATTTTCTAATGTTTTTGGGTTTAAGGTATTATTTCTGAGGGTTTTTTAATCTCTTGAGATTAAATTATTTATTCTTAGTATTTTTTTATTTCTTGGTTTATAATATTAATATTTATTCTTTACTTCACCAATTACCTCGGTTTATAATATTAAACCCTTGGGTTTATTACTTCTTAGATTTTTTTATTTTAAATATTATTTCATATGCATCGCTCTCTATTATATGCTTAACAATTATGGACTATTTCATATGCTTTATTAATCTCTTTAGTTTAATATTTAATTCTTAGAGTTCATTACTTTCTTATGTTTTTGGATTTAAAGTATTATTATTTCTGAGGGTCTTTTAATCTCTTGAAATTAAATTATTTAATCTTAGGGTTCTTTTATTTCTTGGTTTATAATATTAAATCATTGGGTTTATTAGTTCTTTTGGTGTACAATATTAATAATCCCTTGAAATATTGGTAAGAGATATAAACTTATTAAAATAATAATAAAATATTATTATTATATATTTTACTATTAAATAATATATATATATATATATATATATATATATATATATATATATATATATATGAAGTTAATATATAGTATGTATATAATTAATATTATTAATATATTATAAGTAAATATATAATATTTATTTTGGTGAAATATATGTGGTGGGTAGTGGATATAGGCCTATTCGTGTATATCAACCATATTGGTGAATGTGGTTGTAAATATATTTCATATAAGCCTATCGGCATATATCAACCACATTGGTAAATGTGATTGTGCTAGTTATGCTCTAATCAAACTTATTTGTTACATATTATAACAAAAAAAAAAACTAATTTAGAGGACGTGCATGCAAGGTGTCAGGGACATAGCACAAAGCACCATTATTTTGGCATTGATCTGGTTGTGGGAAGTTCCACTCACCGCACGGCGGTGTTACATCATGACAATGATATTGAGGAATGTCATGATCTTGAGGAATTACTGTATGGGCCCCTTGGCCGCCTGCCACTTAGCCCATCAAAAAAATATGTATAACATACATGGTTAAAACGAGAAATCCAATAAATAAAAACATAAAATGTAACCATGCATACCGGAAGCTGTTCAGTGTGTTGTAGCAGCATCATTATGAGATGCGTCTACAACATTATCAATGATGAGAAAAGAACAAGACTGGCAAGAATCGAAACCGCGACCATCCTTCCAATCTCTCCCTGTCTTTCGACCAATTTTCTAACTATGTAATTGGGTCTTCCCTCTCTCAGATGCCAAACTTGAATGAAGATTCAAGTAGAGCCTCTATTTATTTATAGCACAATTGTGGCAATGGAAGATAAGGTAGGGTTTCTATTTTTTTAAGTGGGGAATTGTCCGAGTAGGGAAAGAGTAGATATTCCCGAAAAGCTTCTAAGTTTCCACCCAGACATGATTTTCTTATGGTATGCAATGTGTACATTGGGTATGTAATGAATTGTGGAAATTGTTGAGAAATTAATAGTAAAGCTTGTCTTCATAGTTGGAAACAACACCACATTGCCTAATTGCACACTCATATGAAGATCTAGGTTATTAAGGAGGTTGCCTTCTTAAATCTGGCTTCTAGATTTGGCATTTTTATTCAAAATTTGCTCTTTATTCTTGGCTTTTTAAATGAACAATAATAACGATGAACATGTCCACAAGTTCCCATTAACATTTTGAAACATGAAATGAAACTATACAATAGTGATATATTACAATTGAAAACACACTTTTGTAGGCCGAGGCTTAATACTACCACTTTTTACTAGATTATATATATATATATATATATATATATATTATTATTATTAAATAGGTGTAATATTTTATAGAATCTCATTGATTTAAAGTAAATTAATGTAAATGGTAAAGATATTTTTTTTTAAATTAAAGTTATCATAATTTAGTTGTCAAATTAATAGTGGGACAACTTTTATTGGGTATTATTAATAAATGCAGGTTGACTCATTATTATTATTCAAGGAAAACCATGGCCCCAAGAATTACCTTGATGGTACATGAAGGGGCACACTTTCACTTATGTCATTTCTTCTAGCTGCCTTTGGGTCTTGGAACTTAAACCTGTTTCCTTGCTTCCCACAAAGACAAGCTCTTAGCCAAATAGAAACAATTTTAGAACATAGTAAAAACTTACAACAATGATATAGATACCCTTCAACTCACATGCGTATGTTTGGATATATACACATACAAAATGGGTACCATTTCTCCAATTTTTTGTTCACATGGATGGCATCTAGACTTCAAAAACATATAGACATGTGACAAACTTTTATATCTATATTTTGTTTGAGGGGTATTTATCCTTTTTGACAAGGATAGGCTTCAACGTTCAAAACATATAAATATGTGACATGCTTGTATCTCTGTATTTTGTAGAAGTGTCATTTAATTGTATGGGTTATGAGTCAAAGAACATGTATTTTTTTTGCATTTTGTTTCAAGTGGTGTTTAGTGAATTACTAAGTTTTCATAGATATTGATGTTTTCTTTTGGTTACACAGGAAGATAGAAGTGTCATTTAACTTTATGAGGCTATTAAAAATTTTGGGTTGAAAGTGTATGAACTTATTATAACTATTGGGTTGAGACTATTATGAATTGCACTATTTAATTATGAGCCTTAGCCCCATGAGAGAAAGATAATGAAAACTTAAAATGCATAGAATGTAATTTAGAAATAAAATAATACACTGTAATTGTAAGTACATTTCTTTGTACTATATATGCAATTTCCAAATTGACCTTAATTGGTCCTTCACAACTAAATATCATTATATAACTTTTCCACTGATTATTATTTTAATATATAAATAATAAAATATGATTGTCACTCCAAAAATATGATTATATAAGTTTCCAACTTATTCCTTATATTTTAACATATAAATAATGAAATCGAATTTTATATATATATGAGAGATTAATGTTAATAATAGATATACATAGCTCTTATAAAAATTGCATAATAGTTAATTATTAGTGTTTAGTAACAGATGTATATTTTTTATATATGTGATGACATATATATATATATATATATATATATATATATATATATATATATATATATATAGTTTTGATGCTAATTATATATATGTACACATGATCTATCATGTTTTTCGAATCCAATAATATATTTAATTTTTAATAATATATTTTTGTTAATTTTTAATTGGTATAAATTAATTTAAATTTCAAAAAATACAAATATATGTAAATGATTATGAGGGATAATTTTAAGGATGGAAAATTATCTTGAAGTATAAAAAAATGGCGAATCTCACTAGTCCCTAATATGAAAACTATAAAATGCTTATTGATGTATTTGTAAAATTATTCAAATTTATAATGATATCATATATATTTTCTATATAATTTTGGCAATTTTTAAGGTAAAATAATTTTATATTGTAAAATTTGGGTGAATAATTTTTATAAGAAAATGGAAATTGGAAAATCTTTGTTTAAGAAAAACCATGGAAAATTAGCCCACATGCGAATATTAGCCCCTAAATTTTTCCATTTATTTATTAATAAAATTAAGTGTGAGATATTATAACATATGTTAATAATTTTATAATATTTTAATGATATTTCAACGATTAATTTTGATGAATAGAAGTATATGATAAACTATCAAGCTCAAAAATGACATGAAAGAGATTATAAATTCTCTTTGTAAAATAAAAGAATAATTTCATTGCTTATTAATAAAAACAAGTGTGAGATATTATAACACATGTTAATACCTTTTATAATATTTTAAAGATATTTTAATAATTCATTTTGATGAATAGAAGTATATGATATAATATAGAGCACAAAAAGGACATGAAAGAGATTATAAATTCCCAAGAGAAAGAAATAAAAACATAATTTCATTATCCAAAGGATATAAAACTACATATTTTTTATACATGGCATGCATGAATTTTGGTATATGCATAGATGAGGCAAAACATTTGTATCTATTTACCTTTCAAGACAGAAGTAGTCTGTGACATCGCCAAATTTCATAATAAAAAAGAGAAGAAGAATAACAACATAAAAGCTTACCATAGTTATAAATTATGCAGATTCATGTCACTCATAGCTTCTCAATGAAAGGGAGAAGAAAATAAATATGTTACAGATAGTAAACTGATTGTGTGAAATGAACATAAGCCAAGAAATCTGTAATGGTGATCAGTCCCTTGGATACCTATCCATAAAAGGATGATGATAGAAAGTATTGTAAGCTTAATTATGCTCCTCCACAATTTTCTGGGTCCTAGGATCCATTAATATACCCCATTTTGATAGTACATCAACAACCACATTTAATTCCCTATAGATGTGTAAATTGGTGAAAATCTTAAAGACTCATTTGAGCCTTTTGAATTAATTCACAATGAGAAATAAGTGAATATTCTTGTATTGAAACTTGGCATTGATCCATTTGGTAACCAATTGAGAGTCTCCATAAACATGCAAGGCTATAACTTACTTCTTAAGAGTGAATGCCAAGAGAAGAATTAGAGCGAGAAACATTGAAAAGTTATTAGTACCATCACCCATTATAATCTTCAGCATGAAAGTGTGAGTCTCATTAAGAAGAGGTAGAGCCCCTCCTCATTATGAAAAAGGAGTACCTTGAGAAGCCCCACGAAAACAATCCCAGGGCATTGATTTATCGATAAGGACCTTAACAATAACTATGCAGGACTGAGGTGATTTCGGCTTAGGAAGGAGGTTGAAAATAACTAAAACCTTGGAAGTAGTGGCTAGTGAGGAAGTAAGCATATCACAAAAAATAAATTTTTTGCGAGCAACCCAGATGCCCAACAGATTAATAATGGAATTACCTTATAGAGTTTCACATCACGAGATGAGCACCACTATTCCCATAATGATGTAAGAGAGTTTCCTTTCCAAAAAACATGTCAGGCCAAGTTTTCTATGAAAAAAGAAGAAAAATCTTGAGTGTAAGGGCAAGAAATAAACATATCTTACATAGAATCCTCATGAGATATGTAACAACAACACCATCTTGGACTTATTGTCTTGCTTTTCTAAAGAAATTCCTAGGTGGGGATCTTATTCCCTAATTTGCACCACATAAATAACCAATTTTTTGTTGGGCATTTTTATCTCCAAAGAGCTTTCCACCACCCAAATTGTTTCTCTAGGACATGGTAAAAAATAAGGAAATCATATACAATCTTGGAAAATATTATTCATTCGTCGAGTGATGCTAAACCATCTCATCTTCCTCATATTTAAGTCTAATGTTTCTAATAATGAGGGCCCTTATATAATTTGTCCATATACCACTGAAAACTGGTGGTATGCAAAGTTGTTGAGGTGAGAGCCACCCTTGTGGGCTGAATATATTTACATCCATCCTCCCAATTAGTGCCAAGGAAAAAAATACCCTATCTTAGATCCAAATGGAAAGATCCACAGGTAATAAAAAAACCTCATTGCAACAAAAGTATGGATCAATACCAAGCCTAAAGCATGATCCATTCCTAATATTCCATACCTTAGGATTCTCAATAGTGGTAATTGAAGAGATAACAACTTTCAATATTAATGAACAAATGTGCATAATTTTGATTAGTAACTAGATCTAATCTTTAATGGAGAGAGTGTGTATATACTTCCAAGAAACCATAATGGACTAGAGAACTGTAGAGAAGATGAGTCTCTTGACCGATTAAAATTTCAAATATTTGGACAAGAGAGCTAAATGATTCAACCCCTAGCTCTGTGAGACCTGCAAGATGGAAATATGGTGCCATTTAACCCAAGGAAGAACATAATTATCTGACAATCCAACTCAAAGGAACTTATGGAAAATTATCTTCGTATTTTTTAAAATAATATTGGATATCCATGATAAAACCATATAGTAGACTGGATTGGCATCTAGTACCAACTTGAAATGAACCAAACTTCCAGCTTTCTATAAGAAATGAAGGCTCCCGTTGTTGAGTCATCTCTCCAATTTAACTAAATTCTGATTCTAGTATTCTTCCTTATAGGAGTATGGTTTAAGATAGAAACATAGATACTTAATACCTTCATCCAATATCGTTAGTTCAAATGGGAAAATATGTTGGATGTGTGTTAACTCATTTGCATTAAGTTCGAAGGAATTTAAAAAAGACTTCAACTCATTAATTATTATATCCATATTAGCTTCAAAGAAGGCAAGGGAATCCTTGATAATCGATATATCTATGTGCAAACCATCACAAAAGATACAAATATCATCTACGAACAATAGATGGGCAATTTTGTAACCTGTAGCCATAAATATGCCCAATAATAGACCTCTACTTTTAAAATCCACCAATGATTTGTTGTGACCTTCAAAAGTCAAGAGAAATAAAAGTGGGGATAATAGATACCCATGTCTAAGGCCACACTCACCTCTAAAGAATGTGGATGCTGACCCATTTATTAGAAAAGAGAATGAACTCAAGGAAATATAACTCATAATCCAATTGATAAATGTTAAATAAAACCTTATATATGTGAGGACCAACTATATATATATATATATATAAGCCCTTTGATAGGTCTATTTTCAAAATAACCCCTCTTAAATGAAAATTGTTCCCTAGAGATCACATTGGAGAGAATAGGATTAAGCATGCGAGCAATGACTTTTTGGATAACATTATAAATGCAATTTCCAAGGGATATATGGTAGAATTCATTAAGTATGATAAGAGAGTCCACCTTGGGTATTAGTGTAATAAAGGTATAGTTGAAGGAACAATGGATCATACCTGAAGTTATCGACTCCTAAACCACTGTAAGAGTATCAACATTGATGATATCAAAAATATCAATGAATAAATCAATCGACCAACTATCTATGCCAATATTTTTTTCCATCCAAAAACTTGATACAACCACCAAAATTTATTCTTTGGAAACCACTTCCATAAAATACTTAGTATCATTTATAAATGCACAATGAGAGAAGATAAATGTTATTCTGATGACTTCAGGAATAGAGTTACCATGTGCTGACTTGAAAAGGAAACTAAAATGAGAACAATCCAATTTTTTCACATTTTCAAATGTTCAAACATAAATATATTTTTTATTTTTTAACTTCTAAACGGTGTTGTTCTTCTACATTTTGTGGAAACACTTTGATTTCTCATCCCTTTCCTGAAGCGATACAACCATAATATTTAAATTTCAGATAGATTCTTGGTCATTTATAATTTATTTCTATTTCCTTCCAACTCAAAAACTATGGATTTTTTTCCTTTGATTTGAAACCAAATTCCTCATCTTCAGAGATGTTTTTGAGAGCCTCTTCAATAGCCCTAAGTTGGAAATGATCCTAAGATATTTTGGGAACTGAATAGGAGATTGTAGCCTATTTTACAACTTTAATATTGGTCACAAATTATGCAGCTATAGAAGATCCAACCAAGGGATCAAAAAATTTCCAAGAGGATTTTGCCAACTCTATATAGCACTCATCCTTTAGTGATCTAGCATTAAGCTTGAACGGGACCAAAGGTTTCCTTCCCTATCCTTTGAGCTCCAAATAAATAGGAGAATGATTTGAACCTCCATGCTCAACTCTCCATTACTGCATAAGGGCCAAGGCACCCACAATTTGTTCAAAAGGAAGGAAATAATAAAATACTTTGGTGATAATGGCTAGACAAGTTTTGTTGTTCCTCCAAGTAAGCTCGAGTTTAGTGGAGAAACATCAATAAGATGATGAGTCCTTAATTAGATAGAGAATAAGTATGAATTAGGATCAACATGTACTATGATTCCTTGGATATTTACAATCCCAATAGAGAATTTTAAGTCACAACCTAAAATAATATTGTTTTCAGTGAGAAATGAAGAATTAGCAAGAGCCTCCCAAAATTTAATCTTGTCCTGTTGGGGACCATAAAAATTTTGGACTAGAAGATCTATGTCCAAATATGAGGAGCAAAAGGAATCCATCAGAGTCAAATCCATTCCCAAATATTCAAGAAGTTTGTGTTCGAAAAATACTGAGAATGGGGGGTGGTTGGTGAATCAGTATTTACAATAATCAAAATCTTTTCTTTTCATTTTACCGATTTCTATATGAAATTATAATTAGTCAAAAAAGAGTATGCACGCGGATTTTGTAAAGGAAACATGCATATACAGAGATAACTTTAATGTTCAAATAAATCTTCAGAGACTTTACTTAGCCCATATCATCAGTTATGCATTATAAATTTAAGCCATAGATATGTGTTGTAATAACTGAGTAAATCATCACATAAAAGACATCACACATGAACACCAAGATTTTAAAGTGGAAACCCAAGTCGGGAGAAAACTACTGTTGTGATCGTCTTTGTCCTCAATATTTATTATATACAAAATTGCTTACAATGTTGCACTGATGCAGACTCATACTAGTAGGCAGGCAACCACCTACAAAAGGCTAAAACCTTCTCTCTTTCTCTAGCTGCTACTGAAAGGGAACTCTAACCCCCTGATCACGTTTACCAACTACTACTCAAAGGGAGCTTCAAACCCCTGAACAGATCACTAGATTTTACTAGCAGGAAGCTTCGACTTCCACACTTAAGGCTTCCGCCCTCAGAACCATTGTAGACCACATTTCATAAATTTCACACTAGATCCAACAACTTCAAGACAACACCATTTTTAGAACAATGTTGATAACCGTCAACCAATATTTAAATAGAACAGTGAGGTCACTATAACCATATCACATCATTAAGCCTAGACATTTGTATTAGCACACAGAATCAACTTCAACCCTGATCATTCATAAAGTAAAATTTATACGCTACTTCATTTATTGTAACCTGCATGTATACGTGCTTTTCTTTAGAGAAACCTGCATAGAGATATTTATATAATGAGATTAGATATATGAACAGACTCAGAACAAATCAGAGACATTCATGCACACTCTATCAAATTTATAGAATCCTTATTCAGTCAGCAACATCCATCATTCTCAATCAACTAGACATTGATCATCCTTATACATAATCAATTAGTAGTATAAATAGTATTCAAACAATCCAAACATTCATGAAGATTTTATTGATACACAACCGAAATTCTCAGACATTTTCTTCAGCAATCTTAAAAAAAAACCCTAACTTCCATACATGCATTTTCAGAAAGGAACCCACAGGTATGTGCGCTTTCACCATGATGAACCAACATATAAATATGTAAATATTACAAGACTGTGTAACACTTCAAAGCAGAAAACTTACTCAGATCATATCATTTACTTTAGCAAGTATGCACCAAACCATAGATCTAAACAACTCATAAACATATCATGCAAATACATTGTCATTTCAGGTCTAGAGATCATGATCCATGAGTGCATCAAAATTTCAGATTTATCTATTAAATATACCCAATCCATGCAGATATACTTTAGGCTGAACTATTCATTCAATTCTCATTCACATGCTCACCCTGGCACTATTATTTTCTCCTCCTTATATAGATTGAGCCTTAGCAAATACCATGATCCAAAAACTACACAAATGCTGGTGGTATTCTTGGAAGAGATCAAATAGGTGTTAATGTTCTCAATATGGTGGGCTAATACCATGGTAAAGACCCTTGGTATGGTTAAAATTAGTGCACCAACACATACATGACTTTTCTTCTTTGTAACCATGTGTATACATGAAATTTCTTGACCAAAATTGCGTATACACTAATTATGGATGTATAATCGGGTTCCCTTCATCAAACATACATGGGTTCCCTTTATCAAACTTATGTATACATCTTAAAACTTTACCTTCATAATTCCTCTGTCATTGACTGAAATTCTTTTCTCTGTCGCATATGAACTGACCTATAGATACATCAATTTTACATATTCAACAAATAGGTTGCTATCAAAAGTCAAATCATTGAGTAGGTTGCCATCAAAGACAACATATTACATCATAATGCCAAGAATATCCCCCTTTGAACTTGATGGCAAGCATGTTGGTGTTTGATCACCGCAACTTGTAGATACCTGATAGACGCGTCAATCATAAGCACTATTTAAAAACCAATTACTCTCCCCCTTTTACATCAAGAGAAAAGGGCGTTTGAAATCAAGAGGAAAGGCCAAACTCATATAGGAATGCTGAGTTCTATGCTACACTATACGTACCATACTCCCCCTGAACACATGTTGTAGCTTCAATACGGATTTGCAAGATTCTATAACCTTTCCTATCACCAAGGAAGCATACATACATCAATTACCCAACCAAGTGGGGTTACATATTTGACTCAAGCACCCAACCAAGTGGGTTTACATATTTGAACAAGTCCCTATATGAATGAATATGACAATCTTTACATAACCAAGACCAAAGGACCTCAATAGAGAGAGATCATTGAATGCACTTCAATAATGAATATAATTCCAATAATGTATTATATCCAGCAACACTAATGCTCCTCCTAAACTTGTGCATTCTGAACATTTTCTGCAACCAATTCATCAAAGCATCTTCATCAAATAGATAAATGAAATGAAATGTAAACTAGAATTGTAGACTATACCCATTAACACCTGAACAAAAAATCCAGACCATATATGTTACTGACAAATATTGTTCTAAAGGCTGACCCAGTAATTTTAAAACAGAAGGAGCCATACACGACTGTATAAAGTGAAAATCATGTATATACGTGACTATTTGTCATGAAACATGCGTACCGAATTTGATATTATAGAATCAAATAGATCAGATAAGTGAGGCAGAGACAACTCCTAGCTTCTCTCTCAGATATTCAAATGCTTCTATGGGAATATGTTTATTAAATATGTTAGCAACTTGTTCTTTGGAGGGAACATACTCAAATTTAACCTTTTGCTCAAGCACTTGTTCTAGTAAAAAGTGAAACTTGATAGGAATATGCCTGGTTTTGGAATGAATAGCAGGGTTTTTCGAGATACTGATGGCACTTGTATTATCACATAGGATGGAGATGGGAGGATAACATTTAATTTGAATATCTTGTAAGGTCTGGATGATCCAAAGAAGTTGTGTGCAACATAATGCAACAGCCACATATTATACTTCTACTGTAGATAAGGCAATGAAACTTTGTTTTTTGCTGAACAAGGATACTAATCAGGGCCCCATATAAAATTCACCTTCGCTAGTGCTTTTCCGGTCATCAAAATTTCCATCCCAGTCCGCATCTTTGTAAGCATGAAAAGTAATATCAACATTATTGGGATACCATAGAAAAAAATCTTGAGTTCCTTGTAGATATTTGAACATTCTTTTTACAACCTGAATATATGTCTCCTTTAGATTGACTTGGAATCGTCCAGTAATCCCAACTGCATGCATGATATCCAATCTAGTCCCTGTTAGATAAAGAAGACTTCCATTCATAGATCTATACTCTGGTTGGTTTACCATGGGAGAATCATCATGAGAACTAAGGTTACATCCGGTCACCATTGGAGTGCTCACAGGTTTGCAATATTCCATCCCATACTTCTTCAAAATATGCTTGAGATATTTTCTTTTGAGAGAAAGATGCCATATTTTTCTTGTTGCACTTGTAAGCCGAGAAAATATGTTAGTTCCCCAAGTAAATACATTTCAAATTCCTGTTGCATAAAAAATGCAAATTTCTTAATCATGGATTCTTCATTACTCCAAAAAATGATGTTATCAACATAAACAACAATAATTAACAGCTTATCCTCAATGTTTATGTATAATTACTGTCTGTAGATCCTTTTGTGAAACCTTTTTGTTGAATATATTTGTCAAGACGATAGTACCATGCTTGTGGAGCTTGTTTTAGACCATATAGTGTCTTTTTAAGTTTGAGAACATGTTTTTTTATCATTTCCCAGAATGAATCCTTGTGGTTGTTCCATATAAGATTCTTCTTCCAGACCACCATTAAGGAAAGTAGATTTTACATCCGTTTGATAAACCTTGAATTGTTGAAAACTTGAAAATGCAAGAAACATTCTTATGGCTTCAAGTCTGGCTACTGGTGCAAATGTTTCTTCAAAATATATACCTTCTTGTTAAGCATACCCTTTACAAAGAATTCTAGATTTGTTTCTAATTACATCTCCATTTTCATTTAACTTATTTTTGAATATCCATTTTGTTCCAATAACATTTTTATCATGAGGTCTTGGAACCAATTCCCAAGTATTACTCTTTTCAATTTCATCAAGTTATTCGTTCAGGTCTGAATCCAACATTCATCTTTACTAGCTTGATTTACATTTTGTGGTTCAATGGTGGATACAAATGCTTGATAACTAGGAGATCCTATAAGAGTTCTTCTTTTTTGTACCTGTGATTCCTTTTCTCCAAAGATTTAAGATTCTTGATGATTTATTTGAACATATCTGGATGGATCCTTTTCTCATTCTGACGTATCTTCTTCTACTGCTTCATTAGGTTCTCCTTCTATATTATTGTTATTTGATGTGGGAAAACATTCATAATCATCATCCTCATTTGTTTTTATTTACCTTTTGCAAGTTGTGGGAGATTGATCAATCACAACATCAATACATTAAAAAATATTCCGAAGTCTCTTATCGTAGCATTTGTACGCTTTACTTCTAGAAGAGTAACCAAGGAATATTCCTTCATCTGCTCTAGGTTCAAACTTATGAAGTTTTTGGTCATTATTTTTTATATAACATTTTCTTCCAAAAACTTTAAGGTGCATCATAGTGGGAGTCTTACCATACTAGAGTTCATAAGGAGTTCTATAACTATTTACATGAACATGAGCCTTGTTGAGAATTTTTACTGTAGTATGAGAAACTTCACCCCAAAAGGTGTCTAGAGTCCTATATTCATAAAACATAGCACAAGACATTCAATGAACTGTTCTATTCATTATTTCCGCCACACTATTTTGTTGTGGAGTTCCAGCTACAAAAAATTGTCCTTTCATGCCATTCTGTTCACATAAATCAAACAATTCATCTGATATATATTCTCCTTATCGCTCAGATCTAAGACATTTTATTTTTAGATATAATTCATTTTCAACTAAATCTTTGAAGACCTTAAATTTTTGAAATGTTTCGTCTTTATGTTTCGATAAATTGATCCAACATATTCTAGAAAAGTCATCAATGAATAAGATATAGTATTGTTCTCCACGAGGTCACTTTTTCCTTACATGTCCACACAAATCAATATGTATAATTTGAAGAGGCTTACTTGCTGATCCTTCTTTGGGATTAAATTGAACCATGTTTTTCTTATCGAATTGGCATGATTTTCATATGGCACTTTCGAGTTAAGTGATGTTGGGTATATCACGAACAACTTTGAGCCTGCATGATTTGCTTATTTGAGAAAATCTCAAATATGCCAATCTTCTATGCCATAACCAATTTTCTATAGATTTACCTAGATAACATTGCTATTGGCCACATTTTAGTATATACAGATTTCTTGGTGTTCTTATTCCTTTTATTACCCCTATTCCATTTCATTTTCCTTGTCTTCTTTTGTTCTTACCAGTCTTATGCTAGTGGTTTACTTGGTGGCTAACATAGTCAACTTCTTCTTTTGGCATGACTCGCCTCAATGTTGGAGAATATAAATTAAGTATTGAGTGGAATCATGAAATCCTTTTTTGACATAGGTTAAAAATATTCGCTTTATATATCAATTTTTTGAACAAATATTATTGGATCCTATTTACAGCCTCTCAAGAAAGGGTTAAATTTTCTAGCACTGTTTATTTTTTTCATATTTTCATCTTTGTTTAGTTTTAAGTTATTCTTTATTTTGTTAGAAAATTGAGAGAGAGAAAAGAGAGGGATTAAACAAAGAACATAAAACACATTATATTCTTATTGAGCACATAACAAATTACATATATAGTTGTACATCACCAACTTCTACATGATAATATATGAGGAACATGGATCTATGACTCATACACAATTCACACACATAGGGAAATAATTACATCTAGAATTACACCGGGGGACTCACGACCACTTGGAAGTCATGGAAGCATTACTTCTAATACCCTCCCTTAATGCTTAAATGACAATTAAAAAAACATAAATTATAACAAAAGATAAATATGTTTCAAATTTGTTAGATATGGTCAACCCTAGCACTCATATCCACTCTAAAATATCACAATTTATGCTCTTTTCTTCACCACATCTTCGAGCTTCCCACTTGATCCATTTAAGACATAACTGTTTCAAACCATTGTTGACGTACTTTGTAGAATTGATGCTTCTCAACCTCCCAGAGTGCAATGGGTCAATTTCAATACTGAACCATCCTATGGAACCACCACCATATGTTGCATATAAGGCCTTCTGCTATATTCATCAATTATCTAGGATAGCATTATGGGTACAAAATGTCAACAGAAAAAAATTATACAACCTGACCTGCATAAAATAGAATGTAGTGACACTCCCGAAGCATGACGCGTCACACCACCTTGACATTATTAAGAACTACTTGTGACAATCATATTAGTCTAAGTTTGTTCTTTGTGGTTCTACATCAAATTTCTTTCTACACACCAAAATAATTTTACATATATAACATCGACTCAAACCAATACAATTTATCTCCTCATTACCATTTATCTCCTCATTTATTTATTTTTTTATTGAAGAAAAAAAATTGTAAATAACAAACAAACACCAAAATACACCTAACATATTGAGACAAAATCCAAAATGGACTGAGTAAAACTAATGTTTTTTATCTACGCAGATCTCGATCAAAGCAGCACTGCCTACAGAAAGTCTATCAGTAACATGATATCGTTCCCAACATATCTTGCTATCACCTCTCACCTCCATAACCAAAACCAATTTTTATTAGCAGATCACTTTTGGGAGATCTTTGTCCTTCTTAGGTGTTGATTCCAATATAACATTCTCCAACTACTAATCGGAGTCACCACAATACGAACCACAAACGGCTCCACAGACTTCCTTAAATGGTATACAAAATTTCTGTGGCAACCGTACTTATTGATCATTTATCCATTAGCCATTCTCATTGGCATCGACGAAAACTCCATTATTAAGTAAATATTTCACTCCAGCAGACTGGATTTCAGACTTATCAACCTCAAGTGATGCATTCTACCAGCCTAGATCCATCTAAACTCCGGATCTATCAAGCGCCGAGAGGGGTCAAATCTCTCGAGGTCAAAACCTCTTTTTTGAGTGCAAAACTTGAGGAAAGGTTTTCACCTCGAGAGATTTGATCGCTATCGATCCGGAGTTAAGATGGATCTAGGCTAGTTTCAGTTGTGTGCGACCAAGGAAAATATATCGATAATATGAGGAACATATGCTTAATTTTATCAATAATATGTAAATACATCTAATATTAACACAACCATTTTAAATATGTTAAATATGTCTAAGATTTATTGAGTCATTTTACATCTAATATTAACATAACCATTTTAAATATGTTAAATATGTCTGAGATTTATTGAGTCATTTTAATTTTAAATTTGATTATTTACCTCAGTTTGTTGAGATGATAAATATTGTAAAATAACTTTAATGATGAAATAAAATTTTGAATGCAAAGTGACAATGTAATAATATTGAATGATAGAAACTGTGAATAATAAGAATGTATTCAATTACGAATAGTCTTCATTGTGATCGATTTCAAACTATTTTCTTATACTATTCTTATTTTCACCCATGTTAGTTTTGTCATATTTTCATATTGATTATTTGAAAAGGACAGTTGGAATCGTAAACCATTTAAATATTTAGCTCGAGCATACCTTGTCTCTCTTGCTCTCCAATATTAATAGGTTGAATTACTATAACACAAAAATCAATGTACATTGTCAATAATTTTTTGTGCTTACACTGAAATCATTGCAAACACACTATTAATCCAATGTCTTTAAAATTAATGTACCACCATACATCCAATTACATCAAATTAGAAATCAACATATACACAGAAATCAATGCAACTAATGCAAGAAATCAAATAATAATAGAAAAAAAAATCTACACTAAAATCAATGCATCTAATGCAAGTAATGAAATATGATTAGAAATCAACATCTACACTCAAATAAATGAGTCTAGTGCAAGTAGGAAAATAGGATTTAAAGCCAACATCTACACTGAAATCAATGCATCTAGTGGATGCAATCAAATAGGATTAGAAATCACCATCTACACTGAAATAAATGCATTTAGTGCAAGGAATCAAATAGGATTATAAATCATCTACATTTAAATCAATGCATTTAGTGCAAGAAATCAAATAAGATTAGAAATCACCATCTACATTGAAATCAAGGCATTTAGTGAAAGCAATCAAATAGGATTAGAAATCACCATCTACGTTGAAATCAATCCATTTAGTGCAAGCAATCAAATAGGATTTAAAATAATATACATTGAAATCAATTCATGTAGTGAAAGAAATCAAATATAACCAAAAATCAAAATCTACATTAAAATTAATGCATCGAGTGAAATCAATCAAATAGGATTAGAAATCATCATTTACACTGAAATTAATGCATTTAGTGAAAGCAATCAAATAGGATTAGAAATCATCTACATTAAAATCAATCCATCTAGTGTAAGTAATCAAATATCATTAGAAATCAACATCTACAACAAAATAAATTCATCTAGTGCAAGAAATCAAATAGAATTAGAAATCACCATCTACACTAAAATCAATGCATCTACTGCAGGAAGCCTTCTTCCCTCTCTCCCCCATATATATCTATATATCCATCCATCTCTCCTTCTTTTTCTCTTTATCTCACCCCACCATACACACACTCTCTCTCACTCCATATCTATCAATTTCCTTGTTCCTGCCTCCTTCTCTCCATCTATATTTTTTTATCTTCACCTTACATATATATCTATATCTCACTCTATCTCTCTACACCAACTCCAAAACATAAACTCTCTTTCTCCAATCTATCTATATATCTATCACTCCCTCCTCCTCCTCTTCTCTCTCTCTCTGTCTCCCTCTCTCTCTCTCGCTTCTATCTCTCTTCTTTCTTGCTACCATTTCTCCCTCTCTCTCCATCTTCTTTATCACTCCCTCTCTCTCTCTCTCCACCTTTCACCCTCTATGTATTTATTCTTACCTCCCCCTCTCTCCCTCTCCATCTTCATATCTCTTTACCTACCTCTCTTCACTCTCTCTCTTCCTTTCTCTCCCCCCCCCTCTCTCTCTCTATCTTCACCTTCCAACTTTGTTACCATATGCCTCTCTCTCTCCTTCTCTCCCCCCTTCTCTCCATATCTCCTTATTTGTTTCCTTATCTCACCCCAAAACATACACACTCCCTCTTCATCTCTCCCTTGTCACTCACCCTCTCTCTCCAATACTCACTCTCTATGTATTTATTCTTCCCTCCCTCTCTCCTCATCCAACTCCATCTCTCAATCCCTCCCTCTCTCCCCCTCCAAATCCATATTTTTATCCCTCCCTCTCTCCTCCTCTCTTTCAAGTCCCCTCTCATTTCCTTCCTCTATCTCCCTTTCTCTCCTACCTCCCTTTCTCTTCCTCCATCTCTCTCTCTCTCCATCTCTCAATCCCTCCCTCTCTTCCCCTCCAAATCCATATTTCTATCCCTCCCTCTCTCCTCCTCTCTTTCAAGTCCACTCCCTTTCCCTTCCTCTCTCTCCCTTTATCTCCTACCTCCCTTTGTCTTCCCCCATCTCTCTCTCTCTCTCTCTCTCTCTCTCTCTCTCTCTCTCCTACAATCCTCTCTTCCTCTCTCTTATTGTTCCTCTCTCACCTCGTTCTATTTGACCCCCAAAACTCTCTTTCTTTCTCTCTCTCTCTGTCCTCCAATCCTCTCTCTTCCCCCATCAATCTATCTCACTCTCCAACAATCTTACTATTTCTATCCCTTTATCCTTCTCTCCCCCCTTGTCTCCATCACTCCTCCTTTCTCCTTCTCTCCCCCTTGTCTCCATCACTCCTATGTATCTTTATCCCACCCATAAGCATACACACTCTCTCTCTATCTCTCCCTTGTCACTCCCTCTCTATGTATTTCTTCTTCCTTTCCTCGCTCCACCTCCAGCTCCATCTCTCTATCCCTCCTTCTCTCCTCCACCTCTCATCCTTTCTCCCTCCCTTTCTCTCCTACCACCCTCTCCCTTCCCCCTTCTTTCTCTCTCTCTCTCACTCTCTACCCTCCAACACTCTCTCCTTCTCCCTCTCTCTCTCCTTATCTCTCTCCCACCTCCATCTTTATGTCTCCCTCTCCCTCTCTTACCCTTCTCTCACTCTTCTCACTCTCTCTCTCTCTTCATTCCTCTTCTCCCTTCTCCTTCAATTTATCTCCATAACTCCCTTGTCACTCCCCCTATTTCTCTACCTCTATCATGATATATTAATATATATTACAATATAATAAATTTAATATTGTATTAATCTAAACATATTAAATTTAATAATATTAATATTTTAATATTGATTTTAGGGTTAATAATGTTTTTTTTGCATGGTATTAATAATAATTTGGTCCATGGTATTTGACCCTTATACTTCATATATAATTATATCTTTATTTCTACTGGTATTTGATATATTTTTATTTATTTATCTTACCTCTTTATACCTCTTTTATATTTACTTATTTACCATACCTATTTTATAAATATATTATTTGGCCCATGGTATTTTCCCATCGTATTATTAATAATTTGTCCCATGGTATTTGGCCCATGGTATTAATAATAATTTGTCCCATAGGCTTCACCTAAATAAAACCTGTTTTTGAGTTTTTGTAAATATAAAGTGATTTATTGAGTAAATATAAAAATCAGTTTTATTTATTTACCATACCTCTAGTTTATTTATATTTTTATTTATTTATCATATAAAAAGAGATTTTATTTATTTACCATGCCTATGGTTTATTTATATTTTTATGTATTTACCATATTTTATTTATTTACCATATCTCTTTTTTAAGTGTTAGTAAACTCTTCATATTTTAACTTTATATCGTTTAAATTTATTTTTAATAAATTTTAATTGTTCATTTATATGTTTATGTAAGCTATTGTTCAAACCCACATTTTTTTTGGCTTTCGACATACTTACACATCGGGGTCATACTGGGCTGTAGAATGCGCCTCTCGGCGCAATAATTGAACAAGATTCCATCTTACCTTGCTACCACGACTGCCCTTTCCACTCATCCTGCTTCAATTCATCGTGGAATATCGAACAGGGTCCGAATCGCGACGCGACACAATTAGCAATTGTTTTAGGTGTGGTCAACTGTGCAGTAATTACTTGACCATCAGCAGGTCTGTTCGAGATGGACAACACCTGAATTTCAGCTTCAATCTCCTGGACCTTCTTTGGAAAAATCAAAGTGATCCTTTCTTCAAACTAAGATGCACCGTCACCCTTATTGCGCGGTCAGCAATCTAGATGTCTATTTCATTACAGCTTCGTGGGAGTAATGAAAAAATATGGAAAAAATTCACCACAATGCTAGATAGCTCCACGTTCTACGGGCTCTACAACTCCATGAAAAGTATTGCAGCAACACAATGTTTCTACCATTCAGCTCTTTAAAAAAAAAAAAAAATTGTATATAGATTTACCCACTCTGCAATTTCCAGGATTTCTCCAATGGTAGATACTATTACATACAAGAATAATATAGCTTTCACAACACAATCCCTTAAATTAATCTATTTGCAAAGAAATAAAATTAAACCCTTTTTGGTTATTAAATTCCTGTAGTAATCATTTTTTGAGAAGCTTTTCTGATTATCCACAGTATTGACGAACATGTGTCGATGTTTCAATTCCCAACTGGGATCCATCATCAGGACAAATAGTCATTAGGACAAATAGGTCGTAATGATGGATCCCAGTTGGGATTTGAGACATCGACACATGTTCCTCAATACTGTGGATAATCTAGAAACCTTCTCAAAAAATTAAACCCTCCCCATTACCGACTCTAATACCATGTTAGAAAAATTAAGAGAAAAAAAATGTGATTAAACACAACACCAAACACACTATATTTTATTAAATATATAAATATAAATATAGTTGTAAATCACCCACTTCTAACTTTTATACAACAAAATTTTAAGAAAGTAGATTTGACTAACTGAAAAAATAATCTCTAATACAAAACACACTATATTTTTATTAAGTATATAAATATAGTTGTAGAAAACCCACTTCCAAATTCTACACAATAACATTTTAAGAAATTATATGTGACAACTCAAAGAAATAATCTCTCATAATTACTCCTAAGACTCACAATAACAACTTGAAAATCATGAAAAAATTACTATCTATATATTTAGTTATAATTTTTTTTAAATCCATGCAACAATGATTGTTAAACATTAAGTTATACTTTACGACCAAGGATAAACATCTAGCGTCATGTTTTTGTTAGTGTTTCACGATCACAGTGAGAGAACATTTATTACTCTCTCCCGATGGTTATGCTCAATTAAAAATATGAATGATTTGGTTGATAATGAAGTTATTTAACTCGTTCTCAACTATCAACACCAACTGGAAATGACACATATTTATGGTATGCTTGGAAACATTGGTACAACCACTAGAGATGGAAAAATAGGTACTAGGTTTATATTAACCGATGCTAATTTATTGGCATAAATCAGAGTGGTTGGCAGTTCCAAATGTAAAGTTGATGCTGGGAAACATTGGTACAACCACTGGAGATGGACAAATAGGTACTAGGTTTATATTCATTGACACTAATTTATTGGCATAAATCAGAGTGGTTGGCAGTTCCAACTATAAAGTTGATGGTTACCTGAATGAACATGTTTTCAGCTTGGGGTATTTTATTTAAAATTTCATGTGCAGGTTGGGATACTAATCAATTTCATGTGAAATTTCCATAGTGATCATTTTATTACGAATATTATAATGAATGCGAGTTTCTACTAGATGATGGTTAGGTCTGGTAATTGATAATATTGTTTTTTCATAATTGCATTTATGTTTTTGTAAATTTTGTTCGTTTCCACTTAACACAAGATTAGATTCATTTTAACTCAGGATCTATAAGCCTTGAGAGCGCTCCAGTTGCACACTTGTTTTTTTAGTGTAAAACTTGAGGAAAGGTTTGCGCCTCTAGAGATTTGATCCCTGTCGGCCTTTCATAAATCCAAAGTTAAGATGGATCTAGGTTGGTTTCACTCGTGTGTGGCCAAGGAAAATGTAGAAATTTGCTGAATAATGATTAATTATCCACCGAGACTATCCTGATCACATACAATTCGAATTTATATGCAACACATAATCTCTTCCACTCAGATCATCAAACATGCGGAAATAAAATCAAGCGATAACACATCAAATCATCATACACATTAACACAGTATGTATGGGGAAAGCTTATAGCTGAAAAACCCGTAGCTATTGTGTATATTATAATGGAGAAATCATGTAACAAACTCAGTACAATACTCCTCACAAGCACTCAGTACTTTCTCATGAAGTTACACACAAACTAGCTCAGTTTTGAACAGGTTACTGGTTCAAAACTCACCACTAATTGCCTTGCCTCTATTGCGCAATCCATGCCTGTCTATATAGAGATCCAAGGTTCGAATCTCCTTGGCTTGACAGCGCAATCATCATGGGCAATTCCTCCAAGTGTGGTGCAAATCTCATGCACAACTGATGTCGCCACTGATAGCTAACTCCACACTTTCATCTACCTCTTTCACTGGTCTTCACTGAACTGATCATGCACTGTAGTGAACTGATGTGTTCTTGAGTTGAATAATGAGTTACTAATTAATGAATTAAATAATATTTAATTCACTCCACTCATAACTAATTGATTATCTAGTTAAACTAATCTCAACCAGTTCAACTAAAATAAACAGAACACAACTCCACTAGCTGTCTCATTAACTCCACCAAACTTCAGCCACTGAAGTCCTAACTGAAGTCAACCATGCATGATGCCATCAAACCCTAGGAATAGCGTAATTCCTCTGTCAGATGCATGAGCCACTTCCAAGGCTCGAACTGAAGTGCTCCAAGAGAGTAAACTGAAGTTTATAGTCCAAATATTATTAAGGGTAAATAATATTTGACTTCCTTATTTTAAGGAGAGGCAGTCTAAAAATAGACTTCGACCTATAGGTCCAAAAAATAGAGTCCCATCTATTTTTACCAACATGACCAATACTCCAAGAATAACATACTGCAATCCCCGGACCATGCTCCATATGTGTAAAAATAGACATAGTCTAAAAATAGACTTTGCGCCAAAAATAGCCTGCGGGCCCACTTAGTGAAGGCGACTTCATTTCACTAAGCTCCATCATCTTGCTGCATTTTCAACACTCCCTCTCAGCAAGATATGGATTATCTGCAACCCCTATCATGCCTCTGTGGAATTCGAACTTGCTCCTGGTGAGCGCCTTCGTCAGGATGTCGGCATCCTGATCCTCCGTGGGAACATATGAAAGCATCATGATTCTCTGCTGAACACAATCTCTGATATGATGGTACCTGATGTCGATGTGTTTGGATCTATCATGAAATAATGGATTAGCCGAGAGTTTAATGCAACTCTGGTTATCACAATAGATCATTGTAGGCTCCAAATGCAACCTGAACAATCCTACGAGGATCTTCCTCATCCAAATAGCCTCGCATGCAGCCAAGCTAGTTGCCATGTACTCGGCCTCTGCTGAAATGAGTGCCACGGATCTCTGTTTCCTGCTGTACCAGGAAACTGCTGTCGACCCAATGTTGAAAACTCCTCCAAAAGTGCTCTTCCGGTCCGTTGGGCTCCCTGCCCAATCTGCATCACTGAAGCCAGAAAGCTTCACTTCATCCTCCTGTCTGTACCATAGACCATATCCCGATGTGCCTATGATATAGCACAATACAAGCTTGCCTGCCTTCCAAAAGAGCTTGGTAGGCTTAACCATAGCTTGCGAAAGTTGGTTAACTGCATAGCATATATCGGGTCGTGTATTGACCAGATACATAAGCGACCCCACCAACTGTCGATAGACAGTGGCATCCACTACCTCCGCTGAAGTAGCATCCTCCTTCCTCCAACCACCGGGAAGAGGAGTGTCAACAGGCTTGCAGCCTTGCATGTTGAACCTCTCCAGAATCTCCCGGGCATACTTGCCCTGAGAAACAAACAGTCCTCCGCTGCGCTGCCAAATCTTCAATCCCAGGAAATAATGAAGGATGCCCAAGTCCTTCATCTCAAACTCTCGTGCAAGATCCTCCTTGCATGAAAGTATCAACTGCTCATCGCCAGTCAAAATCGGATCATCTACATACAGTACAATGATTAACAGCTTCCCCTCCACCACAATCTGGTACAGGTTTGGATCCGCCTCACTCTTGGAGAATCCAAGCCCGGTGAAGTAGCTGTCTATCCGAGTGTACCAAGCACGAGGTGCTTGCTTCGGCCCGTACAGTGCTCTCTTGAGTCGGCACACATGCGACTCACTGCTGAAGATCTCAAAACCTTCAGGCTGCTCTATGTACACCTCTTCCTCAATAACTCCATTGAGGAGCGCAGTCTTCACATCCATCTGATGAATGTGCCACCCCATCTGCGCTGAGAGAGCAAGGATCGTCCGTATGGAAGAGTACCTTGCGACAGGTGCAAAAGTCTCCTCATAGTCAATCCCCTCGATCTGTGAGAAGCCACGGGCGACAAATCTCGCCTTGTACTTCTCCACTCTCCCGTCAGCCGCCTGCTTCACTTTGTAGATCCATCGCGAACCTACAACTGATTTCCCAACCGGTCTTGGGACAATCTCCCATGCACTGTTCCTGATGATCGAATCATATTCTTCGATCATGGCATCAACCCATGCGGGTTCCTCCACGGCTTCCTCAAAAGAGGATGGCTCCATCACAACACATTGACTCACAAGAGCCATGTATCCAGTGTACCGATCCGGTGACTGTCTCTGTCTGCGCTGTGCTGTAGGTGGTCCTACAACCTTCTCTGCATCTCGAGCCAGTCGCTCAGCTTCTGTAGTGCGCATGCGCCCTCCGATGGTTGGCGCTGCATGGGTGGTTTCTTCCACCTCCTGAACTTCCTCTTGTGGCTGATCCACATCCGGAAGCTCCTCCTTAGGAACTAACAGCTCCTCATCTGCATGCAAGTGTAGCTCCCTCTCAAGCGAACACTGCATGGCTTTCTCCTCCTGGAATTTTATATCCCGTCGCACAGCAGTCTTTCGGGTGAAAAATACACCGATGGTTGTGAGGTGTCGTTTATAAATATTCCAAGGAACCCGTGAGAACCACGCGGGTATCCTTACGTCACATGCATGAACTGCGTGAACCAAAATCCGCAAATGGGGAAATATCAGGGCCTCTTGCAGAGATAAGCCAGATCAGGTGTACTCAGCTGCCAAGAACCTTGTGAGGACAACGAGTCTTGCATATCTGCATTTGTGTATGTACCTCAAAACAAGTGAAGGGTAGGCTGATCTGTACAACATCGGCAAAAGTGTACTTGCCCACGATCGTTTTTATGTAAAAACTTAGCCCCATTCTGTTGTGGGTTATGGGGGTGCGATGAGGCGATGAATCTCAGAATCCTGCTGGCTACTTGAGAACTCCTTGAATTCAGCCGAGATGAATTCACCACCGTTATCACTCCTTAGAGCAATCACCTTCTTCCCCGACTCCTTCTCGGCCAGTGCTTTAAACTCACAGAACTTCGCGAATGTATCGCTCTTCTTCTGCATGAAGAAGATCCAGCACTTTCGAGAGAAATCATCAACAAAGATCACATAATACTTGTGCTTTGCTGTCGAAGCAACTGAGAAAGGACCACACACGTTTGTGTGAACTCTCTCAAGGATCGTTGTGGCGCGACTATCCTTCTCGTGAAAGGTGGCTTTCACATACTTCCCTAAAGTACACCCCTTGCACTGATCTGACTGCGCAAGGGTGCCCTTAGGAAGCCCAGTAGAAATCTGCTGCAGAATCTTCAAAGCTCCATGGTGAAGGTGGCCCAATCTTCTGTGCCACAGTTCGCCCTCATCATCCCGACTCACCACTTCTCCCGCCTTGCATGCCATAGCTGCGCAGCCATCTACCTACAACTGATAAAGGTTCTTGGTTCGAACCCCTATCTTCCGGGTCTCTCCAGTAGTCTTACTGCGCAGGAAGGCTTTTCCTTCGCTGAAGACCACATCATACCCCTTATCCTCCAACATCGCCACAGAGATCAAGTTCTTCTTCAATCCAGGTACATCCATGACATCCTTCAATACAAAGGGTTTACCAGACTCCCTCTGAAAGGATATGGTACCGATACCAGTCGCACTGTATCTACCATCATCGCCCATCTCGATGTGCACACCCAAATATTTGTCCTCCAGATCTGAGAACAAATCCCGATCTCCCGTCATATGAAATGACACACCGCTGTCCAAGAACCATACCGATCCCATCACACTTGAAACCAAGCATGCGATCAGTGAAAAGTCAAGCTCGAACTGTGAAGCCAAAGCTTCTCCATCTGCAGATCTTCCCCCTTGCTTGTTCTTCTTCTTCTTTGGACAATTGGTAGCATAATGTCCGTGATCATGGCAGTGAAAACACTTCACTTTCGCCATATCCTGCTTCTTGCCCTTTGCACCAGAATGAGAGGTTTTCTTACCCTTCCCCTTCTTTGCTTTGGCAACCAAAGCACATTTTTCTTCATCAGCTCCCTTTGATGAAGATCCATCTCGAGTAGTCCTCCTTATCTCCTCCTGCATGAGATCTGCCCAAAGGCGCTCCCATCCCGGCAGCTTCTCCCGACCATTGAAACTATCTTGATATGAGTGCCAAGCCTTCGGAAGACCAAGGAGAGCCAGGTCGACCATGTCCTCGTCTTCGACAGTCACCCCAACACTTCCCAGCTCATCTCTGCACTGAGTGAACTTCGTGAGGTATTTGGCGATACTGTCGCCCTTCTCCATCTTGATGTTCCTAGGCTTATCTTTGAGCGCCAGCTTCCTTTGGTCGCTCTTACTCTGGAATAGATCCGTCAAAGCTTTCCACATTGAATATGGAGTAGCCTTTCCATGCAGGCTGGATACAATATGATCCTTGACGCCCTCCAACAGGATCCTTCGACACTTCGCCATCTTCTTTTGCCATGCATCGACTTCAGCAGGATCGGTGGGCTTTTGGACATCCGTATCTACAAACTCCTTGAGACCATTATCTTCTAATACTGCTTCCATGCGATCCTTCCATGCAACATAATTCGAACTGCCTTCAAGAGCATATTCGAGTCGCAAACCGTTGAAAGACATTTTCAACACTGGCACCAAGAAAACAAAACTGCTGCAAAATTTCGAATTCTACCTCAAAGCTCAACCGCTCTAGATCTGTGAGAACAAATTATTTCTAGCATAGAGATTGACTGCAAGGGGCATTTACCGGACCTTTCACTTTCCGAAGAAAGATGAATCCGGAGGCTACCTGGCCCGCATGCAGACTCTGTCTACCGAAATAAGTTTGTAATCACTGTGATGATCAATCTCTGCTTCAATAGCTCCGATACCATGTAGAAATTTGCTGAATAATGATTAATTATCCATCGAGACTGTCCTGATCACATAAAATTCGAATTTATATGCAACACATAATCTCTTCCACTCAGATCATCAAACATGCGGAAATAAAATCAAGCGATAACACATCAAATCATCATACACATTAACACAGTATGTATGGGGAAAGATTATAGCTGAAAACCCCGTAGCTATTGTGTATATTGTAATGGAGAAATCATGTAACAAACTCAGTACAATACTCCTCACAAGTACTCAGTACTTTCTCATGAAGTTACACACAAACTAGCTCAGTTTTGAACAGGTTACTGGTTCAAAACTCACCACTAATTGCCTTGCCTCTATTGCGCAATCCAGGCCTGTCTATATAGAGATCCAAGGTTCAAATATCCTTGGCTTGATAGCGCAATCATCATAGGCAATTACTCCAAGTGTGCTGCAAATCTCATGCACAACTGATGTCGCCACTGATAGCTAACTCCACTTTTTCATCTACCTCTTTCATTGGTCTCCACTGAACTGATCATGCACTGTAGTGAACTGATATGTTCTTGAGTTGAATAATGAGTTACTAATTAATGAATTAAATAATATTTAATTCACTCCACTCATAACTAATTGATTATCTAGTTAAACTAATCTCAACTAGTTCAACTAAAATAAACAGAACACAACTCCACTAGCTGTCTCATTAACTCCACCAAACTTCTGCGACTGAATTCCTAACTGAATTCAACCATGCATGATGCCATCAAACCCTTGGGAATAGCGTAATTCCTCTATCAAATGCATGAGCCACTTCTGTAGCTCGAAGTGAAGTGCTCCAAGAGAGTAAACTACTGTTTAAAGTCCAAATATTATTAAGGGTAAATAATATTTGACTTCCCTATTTTTAGGAGAGGCAGTCTAAAAATAAAATTCGACCTCTTCGACCTATAGGTACAAAAATAGAGTCCCATATATTTTTACCAACATGACCAATGCTCCAAGAATCTCATACTGGAATCCCCGGACCATGCTCCATATGTCTAAAAATAGACATAGTCTAAAAATAGACTTTGCGCCAGAATTCGCCTGCGGGCCCACTTAGTGAAGGCGACTTCATTTCACTAAGCTCCATCATCTTGCTGCATTTTCAACAGAAAATCTATCAATAATATGAGAAACATATGATTAATTTTATCAATACTATGTAAATACATCTAATATTAATATAACTATTTCAAATATGCTAAAAATGTCTGATATTTACCTAGTCATTTTAATTTTAAATATGGTTATTTACCTTAATTTGTTGAGAAGATAAATATTTTAAAATAAGTTTATTGAGGAAAAATGATGAAATGATGAAATAATTTTTTGAATGCAGAGTGGAAGTGTAATAATATTTAATGATAGAAAATATGAATAATAAGAATGTAGACAATTACAAATAGCCTTCATTGTGATAATTCTCAAACTATTTTCTTTTACTATTCTTATTTTCACCCTTGTTAGTTTTGTCATCCTTTCATATCAATTATATGAAAATTTAAATACTTAGCTACATTTTTTGTATTAAACATCATAACTTGTTTCTCTTTCTCTCCAATATTAATAGGTTTAATTGCTATAACAAAAAATTCAATCTACATTGTCACTTATTTTTTGTTCTTACACTAAAATCAATGCGCATTATTAATCAAATGACTTTAAAATTAATGTATCATCATACATCCAATTACATCAAATTAGAAATCAATGTATCTAATGCAAGAAATCAAATAAGATTAGAAAACAACATCCACACTAAAAATCAATGAATCTAATGCAAGTAATCAATTAGGATTAGAAATCAAAATTACACTCAAATAAATGCATCTAGTGAAAGTAATAAAATAGGATTAGAAACTAACATCTACAGTAAAATAAATGCATCTAGTGCAAGTAGGCAAATAGGATTAGAAAAACAACATCTACACTGAGATCAATGCATCTAGTGTAAGCAATCAAATATGATTATAAATCACCATCTACACTGAAATCAATACATTTACTACAAACAATAAAATGGGATTAGAAATATTCTATATTGAAATCAATGCACCTAGTGTAAGAAATCAAATATAATTAGAAACAAACATCTACATTGAAATTAATGCATCTAGTGCAAGCAAACAAATAGAATTAGAAATCACCATCTACACTGAAATCAATCCATTTAGTGAAAGCAATCAAATGGGATTATAAATCATCTACATTGAAATCAATGAATCTAGTGTGAGCATTCAAATATCATTAGAAATCAACATCTACACTAAATTCAATGCATCTAGTTAGAATGATTAAATAGGGTTAGAAATCACCATCTACACTTAAATCAATGCATCTATTGCAAGAAATCTTCTTCCCTCTCTCCCCCCTCCATATATATATATATATATATATATATATTTGTCTGTCCATCTCTCCTTATTTGTCTCTTCATCTCACCCCCCCAAACACACACACTCTAATCTCATTCCATATTTGTCAATCTCTTTGTCCCTCCCTCCATGCCTCCATCTATCTATTATTTCTGTTCACCTTCTATCTATATCTCTATCTCCCTTTGTCTCTCTATATCAAACCCAAAAAATACACTCTCTTTCTCCAATCGATCTATACATAACTCCCTCCTCTCCTCTCCTCTCCTCTCCCTCCCTCTCTCTCTCTCTCTCTCTCTCTTTTCTCCTTCCCTTCCTCTCCCATGCTTCTATCTCTCTTCCCTCCTACTATCCTCTATCTCCATATTCCTTATCACTCACTCACTCTCTCTCTCTCTAGCTTTCACTCTCTATGTATTTCTTCTTACCTCCATCTCCAACTCCTCCATATCCATCTCTCTTTCCCTACCTCCGTCCAATCTCTCTCTCTCTTCACCGTCCAACTTTGTTACTATATGCTTATCTCTCTCCTTCTCTCCCCCATTCTATCCATCTCTCCTTCCTTTGTCTCTTTATGTCACCCAAAACTCAGACACTCTCTCCATCTATCCCTTCTCACTCACTCTCTCCTCCTCTCTCTCGTTTCCTTCCTCTCTCTCCCTTTCTCTCCTACCTACCTACCTCTCTCTCCCCCCATAAATCTCTCTCTCTCTCTTTCCCCTACAATCCTATATCTTCCCCCATCATTCTATTCCTCTCCCTCAAGTCCTTCCTCTCTCTCCCTTTCTCTCCCACCTCCCTCTATCTCCCCCTGCCCCTGCTCTCTCTCTCTCTCTCTCTCGATCGATATATATATATATATATATATATATATATATATATATATATATGTATGTATATATATATATATATATATTCCATTAAATCCTCTTTCTCTCTTCCCTCAAATATTGTCTCTTCCCCCATTAGTCTATCTCTCTCTCCAATTGTTACTATATCCATCCCTTTCTTCTTCTCTCTCCTTATCTCCCTCTTGTCTCCATCACTCCTTCTATGTCTCTTTATCTCACCCCTAAACATACACATTGTCTCTCCATCTCTCCCTTTTCGGTCCCTCTCTCCCCAATTCTCGCTCTCTATATCTTTCTTCCTCGCTCCCTCTCCCCCCCTCCAACTCCATCTCTCCTCCTCCTCTCCTCCTTCCTCTCTCTCTCTTTCTCTTCTACCTCCCTCTCTCTTCCCCCTTCTCTCTCTCTCTCTCTCTAAATTCCTATCCTCTCTCCTTCTTCCTCCCTCTCTCCTTCTATCTCTCCCACTTCCATATTTATGTCTCCCTCTCCCTCTCTTACCCTTCTCTGCCTCTCTCACTCCTCTCCCTCTCTCTCTCTTCATTCCACCTCTCCCCTCTCCTTAATTTTATCTCCATCTCTCACTTCTCACTCCCCCTATTTCTCCACATCTATTATATGTCTTTTTTCTTCCATACCATATATATCTAGAATTAATATATATGTCATGATATATTTATATATATTATAATATAACAAATTCTATATTGTATTAATATAAAGTTATTAAATTTAATAATATTAATATTATAATATATTAATATGAATATTAGATTTAATAATAATAATAATAATAATAATAATAATAATAATATTTTAATATGAATGTTAGGGTTAATAATGTTTTTTTTGCATCCTATTAATAATAATTTGGTTCATGGTATTTGTTTTATAGGCTTCATATAACATTATATGTTTTTTTCTAATACTGTTTGATATATTTATATTTATTTACTTTACTTTTTTATATTTATTTATTTACGATACCTCTTTTATAAATATAGTATTTGGCCTATGGTATTTGTTTCATTATATTAATAAAAATGTGTCACATAGGCTTTACCTAAATAAAATTTAATTTTTTAGTTTTTGTAAATATAAAGAGATTTATGGAGTAAATATAAAAAGAAGTTTTAATTGCTTATTTATATGGTTAAGTAAGTTATTGTTTAAGCTCACATTATTTAAATTTTATTTTAAAAAATTTCTTTAGTTTTTTATAGTACTTACCTATCTCTCATACTAGATTGTAGAATAAACCAATTAAACATGAAAAAGTTACTCCAATCTACTTTCTAAAAAACAATATGTTTATATTTATGTGTTGATTTGCCTCCCGTGAATCACTTCAAGACCATTTCAGGACGCTGAAGTAATCTAGTTGTGTATCTGACTAGTTCAACCCATTCATACAATATGTTAAATTAGTTTTTGGTTTCTTAATCTCCCGACTTTGATGAGCCATTAGTGTTGATAGTTCAACATCTTTGACCTTTCAAGAGCTAAGCTTAGTCGTCAATTTTCTAATTAAATGGGACAATGCGACATGAAAATCCTTAGTTTGCTTGGCACTTCGCCTTTATAGTTCAAACTCTATTCCATTTCAAAATTCTACAGTGAATAGTAAAATGAGTGATTGTTTTCATCTAGAATGCATGCAACATAACACTGATTATGAAGAAATTTGTAGCCCCTAATTAAGAGACAAAAGTATGGATAACACTGAATTTCCAATTAACTCTAATATCACAAACTGTAGATACCTATATATGCATATAAATGAAAACGCATGGACAAAAACATGCAAATGATGGTCAATTATTTGCAAGAATGACAAGAAAGGTTTCAAGCATAGGAGACTCTTATTATTAAACTAATAATTTTATTTTGTAAATATTGTACATATATTTATGCAGTTTGCATTTAGTCTAAGAAATTAAAACTAAGTATAGTATGTTGATAATTGTGGGTGGTCGTTATTTAAGAGCTGGTAATCTGGTTATTGTATTTGTCTTTCTTCCATCGGTAGTATTGCGAGTTTTATTTTTCAAAGTTAGCCATTGATTACACGATCTTTTAATATATTGCTTGTAGCTCTACAGTGGCTGGAAATGAAAGGGAACAAAGCTACGAAATTTTAGAGATAATATTGAGTGAAGTAATAATTTCCGTACACTTGTATTCTGACAATTTTTTTTGCTTTGGCCTGAAGACTACGTTCAAGATGCACTACTGCTATCCTGGACATTTAAAAGCTCTACGGAATAGTATCTTTTAGACACATATTATGTTGACCAGGTAAACATGCATTTCACGCATGCATTTGATGTTAGTTTGTTGTATTGTGCTCAGACTTGTGCTCAGACTTGGACTTGATGTAACTTATCCCTTAAATCAATATTTCCTTTGTGCCCATTGCAGTATAAACCTTTGGGCAAGATAAATTACGGCTAACAAGTTAAAAACAACAAAATTTCTGATAATGTTCCTAGCTTGTACCCTACAAGCCTAGGAATATGGTAGTTAAGAGATAACAAGAATGTTATTGCATGTACCTTTATGAAGTTTTTTAATCATATGTTTACTAGATAACAAGAAATAAATGTGTTGTTTTTTAATCAGATGTTTACCAGATAGAAAGAAATACATGTGTTGTTGAGATTTTGCTAATTTCAATTGTTTGTTTAAAAATTATAGCTTTTATTTGCATATAGGATTCTATAGTATGCTTCTAAAGAGGTATGCATGTTGAGTGGAACCTTGATATATTCTGTTTTTTTTTTTCATGTAATATTGCCCATAATCTTCATGGTCTTACCCGTGGCTGTTGCATTATTTCTAAAATGGTAGTTTTAACCGTGAGTCTATTATTTTTGCGAGTTATGGTAATTTACCTTTCGTTTTAGCTCTATCCAAGTTTATGTCACGTGGCCAGGTTCTAACAACTGTCTTATCGTCGTGTCAAACCCTCGATTGAATGAAGTGGACCCAAGTGTTTCGAAGCCTGGCTCTTTGAAGCTTTATTTATTGGTATGTTGGGTAGATGTTCTTTCCTCTGCTCATCTTTCTTATTTTGAGTGTAATTTAGTTACTTCTCATTCATATTTTTGCATTTTTTTTTTAACTGTGCAGAGTCAGTTACATTATACACGAAAACATGGAGTCCTGTCATAAACTAGCATTTGTTTTTGCTGTAGTCTTCCCAGGCAACGTTTTGGTCCAGAATCCGGCAGAGTTTTTTAAAAAATTTGGCAAAGATTTTATCAGAATCATGTTTACAGTTGTTAAACTTTACTATTTTGAGTGCCCTAAACGTTTTTGGTAGTGCTGAATCCATTTCCACTATCAAAACTGGATTCCAAGCACTCCAACTACCTAATTTTTTGAAATTTTTTTGCCCAGATTCTGGCAAAAAACTGCCTGTCCGGGCTATTTCTTTGCCTGGATAGACAACTCCTTTGTTTTTAATGGAGTCTTTAACATTTCAGACATACTATCGCTACCTACAGCTCTGGTTTTTTATAATAAAGACTTTCATAAAGGGTGTACGTTTCCAGAGTACACTATCCTTTCAAAATGTCAGGTTTATGTTTTTTTAAAGATGTATCGTGCATATTCAAAATAACTATTTGGTAATTGAGCTGCTGGCTACCAACTGTCAAATGCTAGCAATGTTCGACCAATATAGCATTAATCGGAAACAAAAGATTTTCCAGGAATGCAAATAGTGGAAATGACAAAGAAAAAAATTTAAAAAAAGGTGTTTTCCCAATAAAATTGCACATGTGTTATAACCTTACAAACCATAAACAAGTTTATTGAAAAAGCTGAACCATATTGAATGGAAAAAGAAGATACAAAAATTGGAGGATTTATTCGCAGACCAGTTCCTGTGTTAGGCAACTTCCTCAAGATAACACAAATAAATAGTCGAGAGCTAAACTGAAACTCACACATGCAATCCTTGAAGCAGGTATTGAATTATCTGGCAGATTGAATCCTCATGTCACCCAACAAAATATATTTGGACTACCCTATGTAAAAGAGAACCCCATCAAAATTCTTTCGTATCATGGACATCTCAAAGTGATACTCAACTGGATCAGATCATTACTTTCCTCATGTCACCCAACAGAATATATTTTGACTACCTTATGTAAGAGAGAACCCCATCAAAATCGTTTAGTATCATGGTTATCTATGAGTGATACTCAATGGTTCAGACCATTACTCTCATAACCAGAATTTGTAGAGAGACCCAAATTATTGTATCCATTGAGCAAGCACGTGCAATCCACACTGACTAATGAGACTGAAAAATAAAACCATCATAAATAAATATGAAGAGGTGAGTGGATTACAATTTATGGAATTAATTCATTAGGTATAAATCAGTTAATTTGTGTGAGATTTGGGTGGTTTATTTTTAGATAAAGTTTATTTGTGCAAGGTTTATTCTTCTTCCAGTTATATATATTCAAATTTTAGAAATTCAAGTGTTGATAGTGAGAGCGAATTGTGAGCCATGAACAATCTCCATAAAATAAGCATTACAAAACCTTACCAAAAAAATCTGAACAACATTTCAATGAACAAATCATTGTTTTATTTGTTACACATTATAGCAAAACCATCTGTAAATTACAAATTAAGTTACACCATAATAATGCCACATCATTATTCTTTCTTTATCGTAATTATGCTCTAACCAAATTTATTTGTTACAAATTATAACAAAAAGAAAACTTGTAACTAATTTAGAGGACGTCCATGCAAGGCGTCAGGGACACAGCACAGAGCACCATTATTTTGGCATTGATCTGGTTGCGGACAGTTCCACTCCCCGCACGGCGGTGTTACATCATGACAATGATCTTGAGGAATGTCATTATCTTGAGGAATTACTGTATGGCCCCCTTGTTCGCCTGCCAGTCAGCCCATCAAAACAATATTTATAACATACGTGGTTAAAACAACAAATCCACTAAATAAAACATAAAATGTAACCACGCATACCGGAAGCTGTTCGGTGTATTGCAGCAGCAGCATCATGAGATGCCTCCGCAACATTAACAATAACCAAAAAAAGAACCAGAGTGACAAGAATCGAAACCGCGGCCATCCTTCCAATCTCTCTCTGTCTTTCGGCCATTCTTCCCTTTAACTGTGTAATTGGGTCTTCCCTATTTCAGATTCCAAACTTGAATGAAGAGTCAAGCCAAGCCTCTATTTATTTATAGCCGAATTGTGGCAATGGAAGATAAAGTAACGGTAGGGTTTCTATTTTTATAAGTGGGGAATTTTCTGAGTAGGGAAAGAGCAGATATTCCCGAACAGCTTCTAAGTTTCCACCCAGACATGATTCCCTTATGGTATGTAATGTGTACGTTGGGTATGTAATGAGTTGTGGAAATTGCTGAGAAACTAATAGGAAAGTGTCTCTTCCTTAGTGGGAAACAGCACCACATTTCCTAACTGCGCATTCATATTAAGATGTAGGTTATTGAGTAGGTTGCCATCTTAAATCTGGCTGCCAGATTTGGCAATGTTATCTAAAATTTACTCTTTGTTCTTGGCTTTTCAAATGAAGAATAATAACAATGAACATGTCCACAAGTTCCCATTAATATCTTGAAACGCGAAATGGAACTATACAGTAGTGACAAATTACAATTGAAAACACAGCTTTGTAGGCAGAATACTACCACCTCTTACTAGATTGATTTTTTTGTGTTACATATATATATATAAGGATTCAACATGTTATTAAACATGTTATTAAATCAGAGTAATATTTTATAGAATTGTATGTTTTAAAGTAAAGTAATGTAAATGGTATAGAATTTTGTTTTTAAATTAAAGTTATTAACAAAATTATTAGTAGGACAATTTTTATTGGGTGTTATTAGAAAAATGTAGGTTAACTTGTTTCCTTGCGTTCCCAAAAAAATTAAGCTATTAACTAAACAGAAATAATAGTAAGCCATAATCCAAGCTTACAACAACAATATAAATACCCTTAAACTTATATATATGTGTATATATATGCATACAAGTATGTGTGTATATATATACATACATTTCTCCAATATTTTGTTCTCAACGATGCCTTCTAGCATTCAAAACAGAGAAACATGTGACAAACTTTTATCTCGTATTTATCTTTTTTCACAAGGACGGGCTTCAACATTCAGAACATATAAATATGTGACATGCTTGTATGTCTATATTTTTGTTTCAGATGGTGTGCAATATATTTTTATCCACATCTTCTTCTTTTTCACAGGTAGGGCTAGATATAGAAGTGGCATTTGATTGTATGAGTTATGAGTCAAGGGACATGCCTTATTTATGTATTTTGTTTCAAGTGGTGTTCAGTGCGTCACTAAGTTTTCATAGATATTGATGTTTTCTTTTGGTTGCACAGGCATATTGAAGTGTCATTTAACTTTATGAGCTTATTATAAGTTTTGGGTTGAAAGTGTCATTTAACTTTATTATAACTTTTGGGTTAAAAGTGTTATCTAGCTGTATGAGCTTATTATAACTTTTCGGTTGAGATTGTTGGGAATTGCACTATTTAACTGTGAGCCTTAGCGCTAAGAGAGAAAGATAATGAAAACAGTGGAATGTAATTTAGAAATAAAATAATATACTATAATTATAATTGAAAGTATATTTAGTTGTAATTTCTCTGCAATTTCCAAATTGACCTTAGTTGGTCATTCAAAACTAAATATCATTATGTAACTTTCTAACTTATTATATACTAGCAATTGCACCATATGTTGCAAAGGAAACGATGTAAAGCAGTAACATAGGAAATAGTAATATAGAGGAAAAAACCATAATGCCAGACAATTTTGGAAGTTTTCTGGGTTATTTCCAGGGCCTGAAAACGGAAATATTTTCTGTTATTTTAAAGATGAAAAAAATTGGAGAAAAGGAAAAATTAAATTGAAATAAAAAATGGAAAAAAATCATTAGAATGTTTACCACAAAGCATGGTCACAGTTTTTGTACCACTATGCATGCACCAGAATTTGGGGCAGTGTGCCCTAGTGTGAAGAAGTCATTTGCAATTACAGACAACTTCACAAATAAGGCTAACCATCTTATTAATCAATTAGTCTCTGTATCAAGTATTGATTCAAATGTTCACGCATCGTCACAAAACTTCCATGTGAAGCATTATTCTTACCATACCCAATACCTATCAATCACATTTCAAGAAATAAAAACATTTTGTGCTGAAAATTAACAAAATTCTTTGATCCATTTCTTCATATTAACTACTCTATCATCAACAATGCTTTAAACAGATTAAATTTTTGAAGACTCATTTTCTCAGGCTGTAGAAAACCTTTTTGCATTATCATTTTTGGTGAAGGATGGCAGTGTTGAACTAACCATCAATGAAAATGGTGAACATTTGATTGGTAAGGACATATTGCATGACTCACCTAAAATCTCATATTTGTTTTTTTTCCATCTCATATTTACCATAAATTAAAGCAACCTTGTATTGATTGTTTAATCAAAACTACCCCTATTTAAGGATTGTCACTGCTCTTTGCCATTTGAAGAGACCATCTTCAATCGCATTATTTTGACCTCCAAAAATATGTTAACCTTTGCTATCTGCAAGGTTTTATTTTTTATTTATATTGGTTTATCATACTTATAACACCTTGCAAACAATAGATTTATTTTTTGCTAACTGTAGATTACCCTGCTTATTTTATTTTTATATTAAATTAGTTGTTGGTAGATCGTTCATTGAGACCATACTATGATTTTGTTATGCAAGTTCCTAAGATTTCCCCAACAACCGGAGATAGATCAAGAGGTGTACATGATACACAAAGTTCTTGTAACTTTCTGTTTTACAGGCAGTTACATTCGATTCAAACAACTACCTGGTCGTGAGGAACTTGATTGTGATGAACATCCAACAGATACACATTACTTTCAAGAACTGTGTTGTGGTAGAAGCAAACAATCTGGAGGTGACAGCACCTGAACATAGTCCTAACAATGATGGCATTCACATTTCAGCTTCCACTTATGTTGTGGTTACCAACAGCATCATTGGAACTGGCATGTCTGAACCAACCATCTATCTCTACCTTCTTTCTCTGAAATTTCTAAACTCTTTCTAAAGAGTTTCAAGTTATCATTGTATGGTAACTCTATGCAGGGGATGATTGTGTAACATGATCTCTCTCAATTTCATGATATCACCTTTAAATTATTTTAAAAGTTTTATTGCCATCTTCTTGTAGTTGAGGAACAGCTTGATAACGTGGTGCTAACTAGGCTGACGAAGATTGTGGGACATGTGGATGTTCACCAAAATGGTCTGATCTCATTCTTTTTCTGATATGCAAGTGGGTTTACCAAACTCCATTTACTTATTGAGATTTACAGTTTAATACCAAGAATACAGTTTAAACACTTAAATGTTAAATGGTTGATTTGCAGTGTCGCATATTAGGGAGCAAATTTCAGATGCAGAGAAACTTCTTGGTCATACATCTTCATTGTTAACATGTCTCAAAGAGAGTATGCATTCTAAGAGAACAAGTCCTGCAGACTTTGTGACGGGTATATCGAGAAGCTTTGACATGAACATTATCAAGTTTGTAGTTAAAGAAAAAGAATATGGAGCCCAAAACAAAATGCCAAATATTTGTTGGGCTGCTCTTGGAGAGATGGTTACACAGATATTTAGGGATGTGCATTGTGGCTGCTGTACATTGTATGGTACTTTTATCCCTTTGGTCAGAGTCAAAAACTGCTGAATACCTTTATATTTTTCATCTCTTATAATATTTTACTGAATCTCTTTGTTTGAGTGATAGAATTGGTTCCTTGGAAATTAAAGTGAACCCAAGACAAAGAAAATCAAAGTATCCATGTAAGGATTTAATGTTGGAGAAATGTGAGCCTCTTGTAAGTATCTTTACTTCTAAATTTGGAAGAAGGTTAATCTGTTTAGCATAATCATGTTGTTTAAAATTTAAGAGTTTTGATCTTTTGAATGGATAACCAGGTACTGATAACCGATGATGTAATTAAGGATGATAGCATGGAAATAAAAGTTGGAAGTCTTTATGGGAAGTTATTAGAGAACAGGCTTCTTGCTTTAGACAATCTTCTTTTTGAAGACTCATTTTCTCAGGCTATAGAAAACCTTTTTGCATTATCATTTTTGGTGAAGGATGGCAGTGTTGAACTAACCATCAATGAAAATGGTGAACATTTGATTGGTAAGGACATATTGCATGACTCACCTAAAATCTCATATTTGTTTTTTTTCCATTTCATATTTACCATAAATTAAAGCAACCTTGTATTGATTGTTTAATCAAAACTACCCCTATTTAAGGATTGTCACTGCTCTTTGCCATTTGAAGAGACCATCTTCAATCGCATTATTTTGACCTCCAAAAATATGTTAACCTTTGCTATCTGCAGATTTTATTTTTTATTTATATTGGTTTATCATACTTATAACACCTTGCAAACAATAGATTTATTTTTTGCTAACTATAGATTACCCTGCTTATATTATTTTTATATTAAATTAGTTGTTGGTAGATCGTTCATTGAGACCATACTATGATTTTTTTATGCAAGTTCCTAAGATTGCCCCAACAACCGGAGATAGGTCAAGAGGTGTACATGATACACAAAGTTCTTGTAACTTTCTGTTTTATAGGCAGTTACATTCGATTCAAACAACTACCTGGTCATGAGGAACTTGATTGTGATGAACAACCAACAGATACACATTACTTTCAAGAACTGTGTTGTGGTAGAAGCAAGCAATCTGGAGGTGACAACACCTGAACATAGTCCTAACATTGATGGCATTCACATTTCAATTTCCACTTATGTTGTGGTTACCAACAGCATCATTGGAACCGGCATGTCTGAACCACCCATCTATCTCTACCTTCTTTCTCTGAAATTTCTAAACTCTTTCTAAAGAGTTTCAAGTTATCATTGTATGGTAACTCTATGCAGGGGATGATTGTGTTTCCATAATCAGTGACTCCTTTGACATTGTAATTCGGAATGTCAACTGGAGACCATACTATGATTTTGTTATGCAAGTTTCTAAGATTGCCCCAACAACCGGAGATAGGTCCAGAGGTGTACATGATACACAAAGTTCTTGTAAATTTCTGTTTTACAGGCAGTTACATTCGATTCAAACAACTACCTGGTCGCGAGGAACTTGATTGCGATGAACAGCCAACAGATACACATTACTTTCAAGAACTGTGTTGTGGTAGAGGCAAGTGATCTGGAGGTGACAGCACCTGAACATAGTCCTAACACTGATGGCATTCACATTTCAGCTTTCACTTATGTTGTGGTTACCAACAACATCATTGGAACCGGCATGTCTGAACCAACCATCTATCTCTACGTTCTTTCTCTAAAATTTCTAAACTCTTTCTAAAGAGTTTCAAGTTATCATTGTATGGTAACTCTATGCAGGGGATGATTGTGTTTCCATAATCGGTGACTCCTTTGACATTGTAATTCGGAATGTCAACTGGAGACCATACTATGATTTTGTTATGCAAGTTCCTAAGATTGCCCCAACAACCGGAGATAGGTCAAGAGGTGTACATGATACACAAAGTTCTTGTAACTTTCTGTTTTACAGGCAGTTACATTCGATTCAAACAACTACCTAGTCGTGAGGAACTTGATTGTGATGAACAACCAACAAATACACATAACTTTCAAGAACTGTGTTGTGGTAGAAGCAAGAAATCTGGAGGTGACAGCACCTGAACATAGTCCTAACACTGATGGCATTCACATTTCAGCTTCCACTTATGTTGTGGTTACCAACAGCATCATTGGAACCGGCATGTCTGAACCAACAATCTATCTCTACCTTCTTTCTCTGAAATTTCTAAACTCTTTCTAAAGAGTTTCAAGTTATCATTGTATGGTAACTCTATGCAGGGGATGATTGTGTTTCCATAATCAGTGACTCCTTTGACATTGTAATTCAGAATGTCAACTGGAGACCATACTATGATTTTGTTATGCAAGTTCCTAAGATTTCCCCAACAACCGGAGATAGGTCAAGAGGTGTACATGATACACAAAGTTCTTGTAACTTTCTGTTTTACAGGCAGTTACATTCGATTCAAACAACTACCTAGTCGTGAGGAACTTGATTGTGATGAACAACCAACAGATACACATTACTTTCAAGAACTGTGTTGTGGTAGAAGCAAGCAATCTAGAGGTGATAGCACCTGAACATAGTCCTAACACTAATGGCATTCACATTTCAGCTTCCACTTATGTTGTGGTTACCAACAACATCATTGGAACCGGCATGTCTGAACCAACCATCTATCTCTACCTTCTTTCTCTGAAATTTCTAAACTCTTTCTAAAGAGTTTCAAGTTATCATTGTATGGAATCTGTTTCTAGAAGTGTGGGATGATCAGGTTTCCATAATCATATGACTTTGACATTGTAATTCTGAATGATCAGAATGTCAACTGGAGACCATACTATGATTTTGTTATGCAAGTTCCTAAGATTGCCCCAACAACCGGAGATAGGTCAAGAGGTGTACATGATACACAAAGTTCTTGTAACTTTCTGTTTTACAGGCAGTTACATTCGATTCAAACAACTACCTGGTCGTGAGGAACTTGATTGTGATGAACAACCAACAGATACACATTACTTTCAAGAACTGTGTTGTGGTAGAAGCAAGCAATCTGGAGGTGACAGCGCCTGAACATAGTTTTAACGCTGATGGCATTCACATTTCAGCTTCCACTTATGTTGTGGTTACCAACAGCATCATTGGAACCGGCATGTCTGAACCAACCATCTATCTCTACCTTCTTTCTCTGAAATTTCTAAACTCTTTCTAAAGAGTTTCAAGTTATCATTGTATGGTAACTCTATGCAGGGGATGATTGTGTTTCCATAATCAGTGACTCCTTTGACATTGTAATTCAGAATGTCAACTGTGGACCAGGCCATGGAATCAGGTATAGAAACACATCAGAAGCAAAACAAGGAACGCCCCTGTATTTGATATATGAACAAGTTTAAAGTGAACATTTTTTTGTTACTGTGAACACCCAGCATTGGAAGCTTGGGCAAGGGAAACTCTGAAGCTCACGTTGTCGATGTCCTGGTGGATAGGGTTTTTCTTCATGACACCACAAATGGTTTCCGGATCAAGACTTGGCAGGTACAAGCTCGGACTCAAATATAATACTGTACTATTTTTTGTTCTTATTTGTAAGCTGAAATACTCTGTAGCTGGAAATCTCAAATAAAATGAATAATACTTCTTGACATGTATCTGTTATACATGTTAACACCACCCATCTAAAAATACAACAAACACTGGGCATGTGGATCATCTGAAGATGTATTCAAAATATGATGGTGTGATCAAATTTCACCTTTTAGTTTCTTATCTGCCCCTGCCTCTAGGCTAGCAATATAGTGGTTAGCTTGCTTCTGTTTCAATAAACATTTTTTTATCCTAACTTTTCAGAAACATTTGTTGGTTTTTGAATGAAATTTTATTATTAACCTAAGTTTTAACATCGTTCTCTTATTTGGTTTTATATTTATGAATGATAAATGCCTTTCATATCAAGAAACCATATGGTAGGTATTTAATTACTTTCTTTGTAATATTCAGTTCATTAAGCCCAAAGAGCCCCTACCTTGCTTTACTATTCATTTATAGTATGGTATATATTGAATAGCTTTCTTTGGCATTCTCCAAAGCTTGAGCAAGAAATGGTCAAGGCCTCCTCCTCCTCTGTGGGATTCGAACCGCGGACCAGCTCGGATTTCTCCACGAGGCTCCTCAACAGAGGATGATTCAGAAAGTTTGTGCTGATGACATATCGCCTCCTGGACTTGCCCACAAGCACGGCCTCGAAACCCTCGGGCACCCTTTCATCTTTGCAGCCTTCAAAGTCGCTAGTAGAAACCCGAGAGCGTAGATTGGTGCCCAGGAGATTCGAACCCTCGCTGGATCTTTTGGTATTTTTGGCAAACAGCTGCCATTTCTTCATCATCACGCATTTGATTTTGTTCATATTGCTACTATTGCCATGAGCCATGGCTTTGCTTCTAAGAAATTGAATTACTTTCTTTGTAATATTCAGTTCATTAAGCCCAAAGAGCCCCTACCTTGCTTTACTATTTATTTATAGTATGGTATATATTCAATAGCTTTCTTTGGCATTCTCCAAAGCTTGAGCAAGAAATGGCCAAGGCCTCCTCCTCCTCCGTGGGATTCGAACCGCGGACCAGCTCGGATTTCTCCACGAGGCTCCTCAACAGAGGATGATTCAGAAAGTTCGCGCTAATGACATATCACCTCCTGGACTTGCCCACAAGCACGGCCTCGAAACCCTCAGGCACCCTTTCATCTTTGCAGCCTTGAAAGTCGCTAGTAGAAACCCGAGAGCGTAGATTGGTGCCTAGGAGATTCGAACCCTCGTTGGATCTTCTGGTATTTTTGGCAAACAGCTGCCATTTCTTCATCATCATGCATTTGATTTTGTTCATCTTGCTGCTGCTGCCATGAGCCATGGCTTTGCTTCTAAGAAATTGAATTACTTTCTTTGTAATATTCAGTTCATTAAGCCCAAAGAGCCCCTACCTTGCTTTAATATTTATTTATAGTATGGTATATATTGAATAGCTTTCTTTGGCATTCTCCAAAGCTTGAGCAAGAAATGGTCAAGGCCTCCTCCTCCTCCGTGGGATTCAAACCGCGAACCAACTCGGATTTCTCCACGAGGCTCTTCAACAGAGGATGATTCAGAAAGTTCGCGCTGATGACATATCGCCTCCTGGACTTGCCCACAAGCACGGCCTCGAAACCCTCGGGCACCCTTTTGTCTTTGCAGCCTTCAAAGTCGCTAGTAGAAACCCGAGAGCGTAGATTGGTGCCCAGGAGATTCAAACCCTCGCTGGATCTTCTGGTATTTTTGGCAAACAGCTGCCATTTCTTCATCATCATGCATTTGATTTTGTTCATCTTGCTGCTACTTCCATGAGCCATGGCTTTGCTTCTAAGAAATTCCTTCCGACAAACACGAAACTGCTAGCAGGAACAAAATCAGTTTTCAAAGGCCGGAAAAGAAATCCAAGCACCTTGACTGCAGGTTTTCCAGGAGAAGAAAATGAGTCGGCAAGAAGAAAATGAAGTCGAGGTATGAAAGAAGAAACCCTCACTGAGTTCCTTCACGGACATCTGATATTCGTTATGCTGTATAAGTGATTAAAATAACAGAATTTAATCCTAAGGTTGACATCGTTTGAATCGTCTAACATTCAAATTAAAGGTGCATAATGGTACACATATTCATTTAGCAAAGTTGTTTTCAAATAAGAACGCTTTACAGCATAATGAGATTAATGTTAATAATAGATATACATAACTGTTATAAAAATTTCATAATAGTAAATTATTAGTAATGTAATATATATATATATATATATATATATATATATATATATATATATATATATATATATATATATATATATATATATATATATATATATATATATATATATATATATATATGATTTATCATATAGATATTTAATTTTTAATCATATTTATTTTATTTATTTTGAATTTGTATAAATTAATTTATATTTCCAAAAATACAAATCTATGTAAATGATTATTTTAAATGATTATTATTAATAAAATCAAGTGTGAAATATTATAATATATGTTATACTTTTATAATATTTTAAAGATATTTCAATGATTCATTTTGATAAACATAGGTATATGATAAAATATAGAGCTCAAGAATGACATGAAAGAGATTATAAGTCTTCCTTGTAAAAAAATGAAAAACATAATTTAATTGCTTATTAATAAAAACAAGTGTGAGATATTATAACACATGTTAATACCTTTTATAATATTTTGAAGAAGTAGCATGTGGCATCACCAAATTTCATTAAAAATAAAATAAAATAACAACATAGATGCTTACCAGAGTTATAAAGCATACAAACTCATGTCACTCATAGCTTCTCAATGAAAGAGAGAAGAAAATAAACTTGTTATAGACAATAAAATAATTGTGTGAAATGAACATAAGCAAGGAAATCTATAATGGAGATCCATCCCCTAGATAAATCTCCATAAAAGGATGATGATAGAAAGTATTGTAAGCTTACTTATGCTCTTCCACAATTTCTAGGTCCAAGGATCCATTAATATACCCCATTTTGATAGTACATCAATCCACACATTTAATTCCCTATATATATGTAAATTGGTGAAAATGTTGAAGGCTAATTTGAGCCTTTTGAATTAGTCACAATGTGAAAAAAATGGAGACTGTTGTAGTGAAACTTGTCATTGATCCATTTGGTAACCAATTGAGAGTCTCCCTAAACACGCAAGACTATGACTTAATGCTTAAGAGTGAATGGCAAGAGAAGCATTAGAGCGAGAAACACTGAAAAATTATTAATACCATCACCCATAATCATCTTCAACATGAAAGTGTGAGTCTCATTAAGAAGAATTAGAGCCCCTCGGCATGAACAAGGCATACCTTGAGAAGCCCCATGAAAAAAATCCCAAGGCATCGACTTATTGATAAAGACCTCAACAATAATTATGTAGGACTGAGGTGATTTTAGCTTACGAAGGAGGTTGAAAATAAATAAAGCCTTGGAGGTAGTGGCCAGTGAGGAAGTAAACATATCACGAAAAATAAGTTGTTGCAAGCAACTCAGATGCCCCAACAGATTAATAAATGAATTACCTTATAGATTTTCACATCATGACATGAGCACCACTATTCCCATAATGATGTAAGAGAGCTCCCTTGCCAATAGCATGTCATGCTGAGTTTGAGTATGAAAAGAGACCAAAAATCCCGAGTCTAAGAGCATACAATAAACATATATTACACAAAATCCTCATGATATATGTAAAGACAACACCATATTGGACCTATTCTCTTCCTTTTATGAAGAAATTCTTAGGTGGGGACGTTATTCTCCAATATGCACCACATAGATAAATAAGGTTTTGTTCGGCATTTTTATCTCCAAAGAGCTTTCCACCATCCAACTTTCCATTCATTGAGTGATGCTAGGAGATTTCCACATATTTAAGTCTAATCTTTATAATAGCTAGAGCCCTTATATAATTTGTCCATATACCAGTGAAAATTGGTGGCAAGCCAAGTTGTTGGGATAAGAGCCACCCTTGTGGGCTCAATAAGTTTACATCCCTCCTCCCAATCAGTGCCAAGGAAAGGAATACCCTATCTTGGATCCAAATGGAAAGATCCACATGTAATAAAAAAAGCTCATTGCAACCAAACTATGGATCAATACCAATCCTAAAGCATGATCCATTCCTAATATTTCATAACTCAGGATTTTCAATAGTGGGAAATGAAGAGATAAAAAATTCCAATATTAATGAACAAATGTGCATCATTTTTATTAGTAGCTAGATCCAACCTTCAATGGAGAGAGTGTGTATATACTTCTGGGAAACCATAATTGACTAGAGAACTGAAGAGAAGATGAGTCTCTACACTTATTTAACTGTAAAATATTTTGAGAAGAGACCTAAATGCCTCAACACCTAGCCCTCTGAGGCCTTCAATAGGGAAATATGGTGCCATTTGACCCAAGGAAAAACATAATTTTCTAACAACCCAACTCAAAGGAACTTATAGCAAATTCTCTTCATATTTTTTAAAAGAATCTTGGATATCCATGATAAAACCATCTAGTAGACTGGAATGGAATCTAGTACCAACTTGACAAGGAATAACCTTCCAGCTTTATATAACCAATTAGGGTTGCAGTTGTTGAGTCATCTCTCCAATTTAACTAAAAACTGATTCTATTATGCTTTCTAACAGGATTATGGTTTAACATGGAAACATAGATACTGAAGAAGTTCCTCCAATGTCCTTAGTTAAAATAGGAAAATATTTTGGCTGTGTGTTAACTCATTTTAATTAAGTTCGAATGAATTTAAAGAAGAATTAAATTGGTGAACTATCATACCTGTAGTAGCTTCAAAGAGAGTAATGGAATCCTTAATAATCAGTATATCTATTTGAAAGCCATAAAAAAAGATACGAATATCATATACGAACAATAGATGGGTGATTTTGTAATCTGTAACCATAAAGATGCCAAATAATATACCTCTGCTTTTAAAATCCACCCATGATTTGTTGAGACCTTTGGAAATCAAGAGAAATAAAAGTGGTTGCTATCACTAGAAAATCAGACAAGAAAAATGACAGTTTTAAATTTCAAGAAAAAGGATCTAGAAGGCTAAGGAATCTTAGAGGATCTGAAAATTTTTAAATCTCTAAGATCAAGAGGCAAAAGTAAAATTTCGCACTAGAGACACAGGCAAGATGTGCCTTGCATGCATTTTTCTTTGATAGGCACGCTGGTCTATGCGACTTTCCCTCAAAAAGTCACGCAGTCCTCGGAGTGGCGGAAGTCACCATCCGAGACCACATGACACACTTCAGGAAATGATCCTCCACTTGACGTTGCCCAAGGACAAGCGCCTAATCCACCTTGGGACCTATTGTACTATACAACTTCCCACACATCCCCCCCCCCCCCCCCCCCCACCATTTACTTTCACTAAATGGGGACCCTTTTAAATAAATATAAAATTTATAAGCTTGATTTTATCTTAGCCTCAACCTAAAAAATTTAGGAAATAAGGTTATTTCCCTTTTCTTTTTTATTTCTTAGTGCTAATCGCAAGTCAAATAATTTACAAGTGAATAAGTTAAAACATAATAAAGTGTTGCGAGCTGTGATATGCACTAAAACATTTTTTTTCAAGTCATATAAAATTCCGATTACAAATGGTTTAAATGTTGATTTAAAAAGAAATTGAATCGCGCCTTTTAAAAAAATCAACTTATGAAAATTTGGTAAGGTTGCGATGAGTCAGACCTGATGAATTAATAAAGCAGCAATCATAAAACAACTTATGACAATTTGGTAAGGTTGTGATGAGTCAAACCTAATGAATTAATAAAGCAACAATCATAAAACTTCAAAGATCTGATAAAGAGAATCAACATAATTCCTTAGCACACTTCACATTTAGCAGCGAATAACCAAATGTAAGTTTTATTACTATATGAAAATTGCGATTTGCTATTTCCGAAGATTGCATTTCGTGAAATTCATTGGTGACTGAAAACATAACTAAAAAGAAATGGTTTAGAATTGTGATATGTGATATTGATAGTTATTTTTCAAGTGCGTGAAATTATTCATATCTAGTCAACTGGATATAAGATCTAACGTCTTAAATTGATAGAATAGACATTTTACATAAAATTGTGTAAGAGATTTGATAGGAAGAATTATGGGTGATTAACGACATTTAATGGGAGTAAGGTTTGAAAGATTGATATCTACTTCAAGTGTGTTTTGAATTATTGAACGCTAGGTTTTTTATTATATCATTTTAACTCTATCCTTTTTTCCATTCATCTTAGCTCTAAAGCTTGCTCTGTTCACTTGAATTCAGGAAACCACCTAATGGAGTAAGGATAACTGGAATGAAAAAGAAAGGAAAGGAAATTTCCCAAACATATGCTATTGAAGACTTAGACATGTCAGCCTTATTCTTAGATACCACCTCCAACAAGGATTGCGATAGGTACTCATTGGAGGCAATGCACCAACTCTTAAAGAATGAACGACCAAGGGTAATAACCAAAATTGATACAGAAAATGCGTCAGTTCCCTCAGACCCATCTTATTTTGACGTTGCATGCTCATTCCTTCAAAAAGTAGTAGCGAGACCGAATATTCTTCCCTATACAGATATGGTTAAGTGGGTAATTGACCACCTAAACATAGCAGATAGGACATTTAAGAATTCAAAAATGGAGAATATTGGTTCATTCACAGCAGAATATTTAAGGATAATATATCACTTACCCATCTCGTAGCAGAACTATGACAAAGATTTGTCCAAAGAATTATAAAGAAACATACAGACCTGGTGAAAGCTATAAAGGAATGGAAGGATGGCCAAGGCAATCTGAAACGAGACAAACTTGATATGTACCCGATAACACCATTACCTGCCCCTTATTTCTATGTTGCTGGAATGTTGTGTAGATTGTTTGCAAAGCTAGATACTACTAGGTTCTTTGTAGACTAGGTCTCGTTAATTGATGCAATCGTTAATTCTTTAATTCTTAATTGGGAAAATATCTTGTCTGATAATTTGGCCAGAAATATCATGGAGTATAGGAGTAAAACAAGTCTTTCCTCTAAGGCAATACCCCCTTTTACATGAGTGCCTATGTTATGAATGCAATTTTATTTTGTTCAAGTTTTCCTACCATGGGATGGAAGTGGACAACCCAAGGCCCCACTCCAGTCCATATTTACCACAGAGCCCTTTTGGAGCGATATTTTCATTTAAATTTTTACAAATTTGCAATGGATTCATGCTACCTATGCATCAAATTATATTTAATGAGAAAGTCCCTAGGATTTTCAAAGAGGCTAGTACAGACATTTTTCTCGTTACAAGATGGTTTGTTGAATGAAATTTCACCTATGTCAATTTTTTTGGGAGTTATGCTTCTCCCCATGACTTGCACTATTATTTTCCTAACAAGTTATTTGCTAAAGAAATTTCTTACTAACTTGTAGTAAGTGGTATTTCTAAGCAACTCAAAGATGCCAAGAAGGCCATTTGGCCTAATTTCCCTTTGTAGTGCGGTACTTCTTTACTTTTTTATATTGGTCATATATTCAAGGAAGTTTCAAATATTAATCTATTAAATTTAGTTGTAATGCCAAAGTGGCCATACGACCCCAATGATGTTATTAAGAATTTGACCATAGAGTTGAACTTGGAACCTTTTCTGAAAGAGATAGATATGTTTCATGATTTATTTCAAGGCATTGAGAAGTTCTGAGATCCACTAAAAAAATTCATCCAGTCAGCTCAATCAAAATGACTTTGAAGCCTTCCAAACATACAGAAATAAGAGCAGGGAAAATTTTAAGGATGGAAGTTTATCTTAAAGTTTAGAAACCTTGGTGAATCTTACTAGCCCCTAATATCCAATTTTTAAAATGCTTGATGATACTTTTGTAAATTTTTTTATATCTCTAATTATTTTATATTATGAAATATATAATATTGGCGATTTTTAAGGTAAAATAATTTTATATTATAAAATTTTGGCTAATTCATTTTTGGAAAAATAGAAATTGACAAATATTTTTTTTGGAAAAAGCATGGAATATTAGCCCCTAAAATTTTCCATGAATAAGAGATTGGAAAGAATTCCTTTGGATTTATTGTTTATTGAATATTTCAACAAACCGACTCCAAGTATTAGCTTGGATAATGAATCCAAAGGCATGTCTGAAGATGAATCCCAAGAAAAATCTAATCATGATTGAAGGAAATCAAAACACAAATCTCCGAATTCAGATCACTCTGATAATGAATCCAAAAACAGAAATGAGAGCCCAGATAAGGTAATTGATAAATTAATCAAAGATATTGAAATGCAAGAGAAAGAAGGAATTAATGGAACTGGATCATCTTCCGAAGAAATTCAGCACAACAAAAATACACTTGATCAAGCAGAAAAATCTCAACCAAAAGATTTGAAAAATGAATGGGAAATTTTTTATAAAGCACTTCAAATGCCACAACCAAATCCTAATATTGATCTATCTACCATTTTTCAAAACTTATCATTAGTACTAAACTGTGCAGTCATTAATTGATTGAACAAAAAGGTCGCAGGCAATACTTTCAAATGCAGTACTCAAGGGCCAAATCAAATCAGCAATTTCACAACTAGATTAGCTTAAACCTATGCTAGATATTTGTCAACTTCGAGATCAAATTCACAAGGAGGATCAACATTCATAGTCATATTGCTCCTTTATTTTCCTAGATTGTAGTTGAAGTTTTCTCTTTATGAGGATGGTTTTTTGAAACCTCCTCTACTTTTTTGTAATAATATATTTTGAAACATATTGTAGTTTAGTATTTAAACCCTTCTCATGCATTTAGATAAGGGTGTAGAAATTTTTTGAAAACATTTGCAAAGAATTCAATTCTGTAAGTTTGTAAATGCTTTGATAGATTAATGGAACAATAACTATTATCTTTTGACATTTGAAACTATTTAACTAATGTTGCACTATTGTACTCTTCAAATTGCTTGAAAGTGAAGAGGAGTAGAAAAATCTTGTCATTTTATATGAGTAGGACTTCATATATATGGTAGTTCTATTCATTTGTATTAATTTTTTCTTTCTAGAATGATAGTTATCCATTTACATGAATTATATATTTGAACTGTTATCATAAATGAATGTTAAATGCACTTCTGTACTAATATTTGTCTATGATTTCTTATCTGATATATAATCACATATATGAAAGCGATATACATTTCACAATTATTTTAATCAAACTATTTTGTTAAAAGAATCATAGTTACACAATTTTCATCTCTTTCAATTGTTAAATAATCTTCATTACTAATAGTTGAAAGATATCTTTTAAGATCGCACAAAGGAGGAAACACCCCTTGTATATACTAAAATATATAGTTTTAGATACATGAATGTGGTAGATTAAAATCATTTCCCATCACATGTTATATAAAAAAAAGACACCTCGAAATCATCCTTATTAGGAAATTGCTCCCTTCATCCCCATTTGGAGCCACCACACCAAACAGAAAAGGACTTTCTCTAAGGTAAGGACTGGGTGGTTTTCTTCCATTTTTGTGGCAATGGAATTTTGGGGTCTCAAAATTTTGGAACTAGAAGGAGGGCGAATTGTGAATGGAAAGAATAATCTGAAAGTCAATATAAGAGTCTCTCTCCGTCTAGATCCCCTTCAACTTCTAGAACATTAGCTATATCTAAATATTTAAGATCTGAAGTTGAGCATCCTTCTCCTAGGTCTCCCAGTGATACTCAACCCATATTATCTCATGATTTTCATCAAAATTCCCCTAAATTTCATTCTTTGATAGAAAAATTAAAGAGAGTATCCATTTCTACTGAAAGGTCTAAAATTTATCAATCATCCAAGATTATTTTTTTATCCTCTTTATAACCCACAAGAATATTAAATTGATTAGAAACTCAAAATACATGAATTCTTCCTTTTCAATTTCTCATCGATACTTCTTGAAGGGAGATAAAGAAGACTGAATCAGAGTCAATCATCGGCAAAGTATTATCTAATAATCCATCCCATTCACTTACATTACCTCCACTCACCTCCACAACTTCCATTCCAAAAATTAGTGTTACTTTAAATAGTTCCAATACTTAGAATACTATTCCTTCAACTAGTTTTAGCACTCAGCCTGCCTCTTCTTCAACTTAAACTCAATCCATCACATCCAATCAAGATCCAATGGCAATCCAAGTACCTCCACCAAATGTACGACCATGGAACAATCCAGAGGTTGTACAAATGCCTACTCCTCTTCATCCTCTCCCAAAATACCCTAAAAGATGGTTACCAAAATTTAATCCTGATGATGTTCTTCCAGCTCAAGAACACATTTATAATTTCATGTTAGCCATTAATTTAAAGGAGGCATTTGAAGAAGATTGTGTTGTATGATTATTCACTCTCAGAGGATCTGGAAGATCCTGGTATTTCTCATTACCTTTCCGCTCTATAACTAGTTGGAATATGTTAGAAGAACAATTTTTAGCTAAGTTTGGAGATGACAGAACTACTACATCACTCATCAATGATTTATCAAATCTAAAGGCTAAAAAAGGGTTGAAAAAAAAAAATTTAATTCAATATTTAATAAATTGCTCAATAAAATTCCTGCTACAACAGTTCCTAGTGTATAATTTTAAATACAATGGTTTATTTCATCTCTCCGATATAATATAGCCATTTTTGTTGATAGAGAAAAATTGCCTACATTGGCAGAAAATATGAAGGAATATTTATCTGTAGAGAAATGCATAATCGATCTTGAAAAGAAGAATTCTGAAGAAGATAGGAAATCAAAGAAAGTATCCTTCAAAGATGATTCAAAAATGAATTCATCCAAACACCCTTTTGATGTAGAAGGTCTTCAGAAATTTCTAAAGACTGTGACAAATGAAGTAGCAGATATTAAGAAACAAGTTGTTGAAAGTTCTAGTTCAAAAAAGTCTTTCAAAGCCTTCAAGAAAAATCAGTCTTCTAATTCTCAACCATTGAATATCATATCTAATGCTGAGTCTGATCAAGATATAGATGAAGAGAAAATAGAAGAAGAAGAAATTGAAGTAGTAGAAGAAGTTGAACTAAATGGAATGTGGGATTTTATCCTACTAATTGAGGAACAAAAAGAAGCTTTACTTGTGAGTACAAAGAGAAAGATTACTACTAAGGATGAAAAACCAAATAAAAAACAAAAGAATTCAATGCTTGCTAAAGATAAAGTAGTAAGTAAAATGTCTGCATCTAAGACTACACAAAAAAACCTTGCTACTACAGATGTTCCACCTACATCAAATACAATGCTAGTCTCTGACACTATTGAGTATAATGTAGTTGAGGATATGAAAAATACCAGGGCCAACATTTCAATTCATGACCTTACTAAATTTAAACAACAACAGAAAATATTACTTAGAGATTGAAATACAGTTCCCGCTTCAACCTTACCTGCTCTAGTAGTAGTCCAAGATGCTAATTAAATGGGTAAACCTCCTTCTACTTCAAATACAATAGATGCTACATATTTGATTATGATAGGTGATTGATCCATCTTTCATACCCTTTCATTTCTCTTAACCTATGAGATCCATAAAAAAAATCCATAATTGCTTAATAGACTCAGGGGCTTCCTTTAATATCATGCCAAAATTAGTATGTGTTAAGTCGAACATAACTCCTCATAGTTCTCTTGTTCATATAGTATAACTTGATAGAAGTAAAGTAGAGGTTGTAGGAGAAATAAATTTTGTCTCTATCAGATTGTCATAAAACCCTAAGGTTACTCAGATAATTGATATATTGGTGGTTGATATCCCTGAGTTTTATGGTTTAGCGTTAAGAAGAGACTGGCCTGAAAGGCTTCATCGTTATTTTGCAACAGACTGCTCACATAGGTGGCTACCACACAATCGAAAGCCAAATCAAATCTGGGTAGACTAAGAGAAATTCATGAAGAATACAGTCACCATTATTGAAGGGATAAATGAGCCACTAACATTCAATAAAAATATTATTGTAAATTACTCGGCAGAATTATTTCTTGGAAATTTAACGCTCAACCATCACCCTTTTTCGATAATGCAGTTATCTCTCAAATCTAGAATTTTTTGCAAATAGTCACTTCTAAATGTGAAATTTTGTAGATAAACCAGTAGTTAATTATTTATTTTTCATTATTTATTTTGATGTTTCTAAATCAGAAGATGGTGCAAGAGCTAGTTGTATTTTAACAAGCCCAGAAGGAGAAAAAACCATGTTAGCCTGCACACTTGAATTCGATTGCACAAACAATATAGAAGAATAGGAAGCATTAATCCAAGGTTTGTACAAATCAATTAATATCGACATCAAATATCTGAAAGTTATAGGAGATTCGGAAATCATTTTCAAACAAGTAAGACATAACATACATTTTCATTCCTGACATTTAAAGCATTGCCAATCATTAGCCCGGGAATTGACTACTCATTTCTTAGCTTTCAATATTTATTTTGTACCTAGAATACATAATGCTAGTGTAGATTTATTGGCTAATGTAGCATCGAAATTAATTCTATCTCAATAATTTAGTCCCTTATACATTTTCCATTGAATTCATCTTTAGACCATATTTTCTTGATAATATTACCATTTGGAGAGTATTTAGTAAGGATTCATATATCATAGATTTCCTTACATCTGAAGGATATTATGATAATCAAATTCTATTTGAAAATTAACATGACACTCAGATAAAGGATGAACAAGATGAAAATCCAATTCCTAAGTTAGTTGTCAAATTAGAAGAACTTTGTGATCTAAAATATAAGTTTAAAAGAGTTACTAACTCTAAAACTCAAAGTCTGGCCTGAAGTTTTGAGTTAGTAAATCTCGGGACTGATGATAAACCTTAAAATTTCAAATTAGGTCTTGGTCTATCTTCCGATGAGAGATTATCATTTGTCAAGTTATTAAGGACTTACAAAAGTGTTTTTTCTTGGGATTACACTGATCTTAAAACATATGACACTTCTATTATTGAACATACTATTCCTATGATTTGAGATGAAAAACCTATACAAAAAAAGTTGAGGAAAATTCACTAGAATCTAGAAAATAAAATCAAAACAGAGTTGAATAAACTCCTCGAATAAAAGATCATCTTTTGAGTTAGACATTCTAAATGGGTTTCAAATTTGGTCCCTCTCATGAAGAAAAAAGGTGATATTAGGATTTGTATTGATTTTAGGAATTTAAATAAAACATGTTAGGACAATTTTCCATTACCAATCATGGAACAAGTACTGCAAACAGTAGCTATTTTTGAACTTATGTATTTTCTAGATGGATTTTCATGATATAACCAAATCCTCATACATCCAAATGACAGATTAAAGACTACATTTAGGACTAAGTGGGGAGTTTATGCCTATCAAAAGATGCCATTTGAGTTAATCAATGAAGGTGCCACTTTTCAAAGAGCCATGGACAACTTTTAGAGGACTCATCAACAGATAAATCGTTATTTATCTAGATGACATTATAGTCTTTTCTACACAAGCAACCAATCATGTGAATGTCCTAAATCAATTATTTCAGTTATGTAAAAAATATTGAATTTCATTAAACCCAAAGAAGTCATATTTTTCTTTAGATGAAGGGAAAATTTTAGGATTCATTATGTCTAAGAGAGGTATCTGTATTGATCCTGAAAGAATCGAAGAGATTAAAAAAAATCCTTTCCCTCATAACAAGAAAATTATGCAGTCATTTCTTCGACACATAAATTTTGTAAAAAGATTTGTTCCCGACTTTTCGCAAATAGTTTTACATTTGCAAACCATGATTAAGAAAAAATCAGTCCTTAAATGGGGACATAATGAAAGAGAAGCATTTAATTTAATCAAACAATCCATTATCAATTCTCCATTCCTAACTACCCCCAATTTTCTTAATCCTTTTACTTTATATACATTCTCATCGGATACATCTTATGCTGATGTTCTTACACAACTTAATGACCAACAAATTGAAGCACAAATATCATTTTTCAGTTTCAATTTGCAAGGCACAGAATGAAATTATTCATCTATTGAGAAACAAGAATTTTCCGTCTTTAAAGATATAAATCATTTTAGGCCATTTCTCATCAAATCTCACACCAAAATAATAGTTTTTTTCTTTGTAGTGAGACAACTATTGATGTAAAGAGAATAAGGAGAGAAAAGGGATAACTCGGTTACTGCTTTACAAGAATACGATGTAGAAATCAAACCTTATAAAATTGTTAGAGGTCAGGGTTTCTACAGAATGCTGACAATAGCATCACATTTATCATTAGAGGAAGATTCGGGTAATAGTGTGCTAATATCAAAGGTAAGCCTCAACGATGTGTAGTCTCAATACGCTAATCTTGAGTTTTATTTGAAAAATGGATATGCCCCAATCGAACTTAGTTATAAAATAAAATGTTCTTTTAGATTAAAGGCCAAGCAATATGAAATAATTAATGACGTGTTGTTTATAAGAAACTTTGATTCTTTGTTATTAATATGCTTAGAGAAAACTAAACCAAAGAAAGTTTTGCAGGAACTCCATGATGGACCATGTATAGGACATTTTGGAGGAAATACAACAACACATAAAGTCCTACATGCAGGTTATTATTGGCCTAAAATTTTCAAATATGATCATGAATATGCAAGAAAATGCAAAATTTTTCAAAGTGCATCTGGAAGACAAGGGAAACCAACCTTCCCACTACAACTAGTTAATATCGAGCAACCATTTGAACAATGGTCATTAGATATAATCGGTGACATCATTCCTAAATATTCCAAATAGTATAAATATATTCTCACTGCTACAGATTATTTTACTAAATGGGTGGAAGAAATTCCATTAAAGGTATCCAACTCTGAGAATATTATTGAGTTCATTGATCAATTTAACATAACTAGGTTTCGTTTACGTACTAATTTAATGTTTGATAATGCATCTTATTTCTCAAGAGATGCTATGATAGAATTTGAAATCAAAAGAGGTTTTAAAGTTAAGTATTATGCTAATTATTATCTGCAAGGAAATGGTTTATCATAATCCATAAATAAAAACTTTATTAGAATCATCAAATGAATTGTTGACCAAGAAAAATGAAATTGGTACAAGTCATTAACATTTTCTCTTTGGGAAGACCGAATAACTCAGAAGGCCTCCATTGGCATTCTCCAGTCAATCTTGTCTATGGAAAAGAAGTTTTTCTTCCTAAAAATGTATTTATTCCTTCTCTTGCCTTAGTTTAACTTATTGATGAATCCCCTTCTTCTTCCTTGCAAGTAAGACAATTTCAAATTCTTAAGCTCGAAGGAGAAAGAGAAAAAGCTAAAGTTACTCATGCATATCATCAGTAGATTGTTGAAAATTCCTTTGATTCAACTTCTGTCACTCCAAAAAACTTTCAAATTGGTGATCTAGTATTGAAATGGGACAAACCACATGAGGAAAAATGTAAAAACGCCAAATTTCAAAGACTGTGCCTAGGTCCATTTTAGATCATTGAGGAAATAGGCCCATCAACATTTTTATTACAAGATCTATCAGGAAAAAGAGATTATTTTCCTGGCAGTGGGCATATTTTCAAGAAATATTTTTCATGGGAGGTAACCCCTTCTAGTCCATGTATATTCTTGTCTTTTCTTCTCCTTAGCAAAAAAAATGCTACGTAGTATTGATTTTTGGCTTCTCAAAAAATATTTTTTTATTTCTCGCTTATAGAAATAAGATTTTTTAAGGGAACAATTGAAAGATTCGAATATCAAATAGATTTTATTTTACTAAAAGATTTAATTTCAGTAAAGTTATTTATTCTCTGATGAAATATCATATTTATAAAGCATGGTTACTGTGTTACCAGTCAATAAAATAATATTTAACATAGTAAAAACTCTTTTACAGATAAGCAATCTTAAAAATATAAAAATTATCATCCAGAATCTTCAAAAGGACCAATGATTCACCCCATTCGGGAAAACCTATCAATTTTTAAAAAGAAATTCAAAAAATTATGCTAAAAATATTAGAAGATAATAAGTCTCATCAAGAGCTTGTTTACCATGTTCATAGGGAAATATTTGAACTGACATTACCAATACCACCTACCAAAACAGGGTAATGACTTGAGATTATATCAAAAGGACAAGGGGTCTCATCAAGAGCCAGCCTAATCAGTTTAATTATGGCCTATGAATGACATTGTCAATATTTGGATACGAAGCCAATAAAATGGCTTTTAAGTAAATAAAAATACAATAAAAAATATCTATAGAAAATAAAGCAAGCTCCAAAACAGATCAAGTATATAAAGTTAAAATTTATTTTTGAATATTCTAAGAAAGATATGATGGGACAATGAATCATTCTTGGGTAAAAGGTGACCCTGCGAAAAGCTTAAATTTCCTATTGGATCAAAGGCTCTATTTGTGATGAAAGAGTATATATTTATAAAGCTAATCGGAAAGGACCACCTACTTCATCTTTTTGAACTCAGTAAAGACTGATATAGATACTCATAATTTTATTTTTAAGAGAGGAATTCTTATGAATTATAATTAAGAGATATTTTATTGCTTAGTGAAATGTTATTTATTGAAATTCATTCATGCAACTATTTTTATTTTGAAAACATTTTTAGAAATTAAAAAAAACTAATCATAGATAGTTGGTTCTCCCAAGTGAATCGCCAATTGTTGTATTATGCAACATCCCCCATTTAATTTCACTAAATGGAGACCCTTTAAAATAAATAGAAAATTTAGAAGCTTGATTTTATCTTAGCCCAAGTATAAAAACTTTAGGAAATAAAGTTATTTACCTTTTCTCTTTGATTTCTTAGTGCTAATCGCAAATCACATAACTAAAAGTGTATAAGTTAAAACATATTAAAGTTTTGTGAGTAGCGATATGCACTATATTATAATATTCCTAAATTAGAACATAGCTAATTAAAATTTTATTTTTTTATTTTTCTTCTTGGGTTGAAGAATAAGAGGGTATGGAGACCCATAAATCTCCTTAGTAGGAACAAAAATACTCCTAATGTCAAAGTGTTTCATCTAAATATCTAGATTGAAGACCCTTATGTGTGAAAAGGGGTTCAAGCATGAAGACTAGGTCAACCTTGACCAAATCAAACAACGCTGGTAGGGAAGGAGTGGCATTCATTGAGGGAAAATACAATTTTAGAGGGAGATTCCATGCATGGAAGTAGTGGCTTTAATGAGTGAGACCCAAGGTGAGGAAGCTCATGAAGAATATAAGGAAGATGATGACATCCATTGTGGGCATGATTGGATTATTATTTTGATTGATGGGCTATCTAGACTTGTTTCTCTCTTTAGTTGTTTAGCTAAGATTGTAGTGTTGTTTAGGACAGGGTGTTCTCAAGTGGGATTCCCACCTCTTTCCTTGAGGAGCCTCTAGGAAGAGTATTGCATTAAATTTATACAGTCAGACATTAGGCTAAGCTTCAAATTTCTTCAACAATGCAGTTTCCTCTTAAAGTTGTGTTGTGTTGCAGGGTGCAGCAGTGGAGGTTTGCATTGGGTGTTTCCTAAGCTAGTTTGGCAGTGGATGAAGGTTTCCTTCCATTGGGAGGCTAGTAAAGAATCCCCTTGGGATATACTCACATAAATGGCATCAATCAAAGGAGTATTCACCCCCTACAGTGTAGTTTCAGTCCAGATCTGCATTATTTTAGGGAGGAGCTGCAGGGGTGGTTGCAGTATGTGTTCTGGGAGGTGATTTCTTCAGTGGAGGATACATTCTTTCATCCAGAGGATCTACTGGAGAATATATGTAGGATTATACATCATCTTTAGCCACATCTCATTTATTTTGTTGCAGCATACTTTTAGCCCTAGGGCTACAGCTTACATTTGTATAGTTTGTACATTTTCAGGAAACCCACTTGGGTTGTCATGGAAAGGTGATATATTGCCTACATTTGTTGGTATAAAAAATTTTGAGGTATATATCAGTATTTTTATCATTGTATGATATCCAACTGTAGCTATGCATGTTATGACTGCGCTGTAGCAGATCATCGACATTTTGTTTAGTAGCAACATCTCACTTTTTAGAGTGGTAATTATTGGGAGGCTTGTTTGCTCCTATTGTATGATTTGTGCCTCAATGTATTATTTGTATTTTCTGCTAAGTTTCTGAATAAAGTGGTTCCATACTGGTCTCCTATGTTTATGCATTGATGTACACTACTACTTCCATTTTTATGTAATATATTCCTCCTTTTCCCATTTGGGAATATTACAGTGGTATTAGAGCATAATCTTGGCTCGACCTATGGATCTCAGACATTATGCTATCAGGAGAATAAGAAGAAGGAGAAAGAGATTAGAATGATGGAAGGAATGAGTTTTATCTCATATTTTTTCAGATCTACGAGGGACCTCAACAAGGATTTCAAGCAAAGAATAATGGAGAAAATACATGAAACCACAATAAGGTTTCAATATGAGGAAGGTCCTTGTATTTCCTATCAGTAGAAGAAAGAACCGGTATTGCATAGAGCTCCAAAGAAATATACTATACACTTTTATTTTGAAGAAGAAAAAAGGAATGGAAATGGAGGACACTTAGATCATGAGATTCTAAGTGAGTATCTTGCATAATATAGATCTCAATTAAGATCTTTAAAGGAAAATCTAACTCTCCCACAGTTCATTCAGCTCAAAGAAGAAAGAAGACCTTGCATCAATAGATTTCTATTGTCTACATTTGATGGGTCATCCACACGCACAACAAAGTCTTGGGGAATGGAGTTGGATGCATTCTGCCTGCTACATTGTGTAATAGAAAGAGAAGTTGTTGAGATTGTAGTGCTGCACCTTGAGGGTGAAGAAAACATTTGGTGTTTCATCCATTTGATTCATGCAAGAGTGATTACTTATGCACATTTTACTCAAAGGTTGATCAATAATTTTGATAGAAGAGAGCCAGAAGGAGAGAAAATTCCACCACCACTTTCTGCAGGAGTACTTGTATCAGGAGAAGTAACACTTGCACTATTGCAAGGTGGTTTTGATATCCTGACATTTAGAGTCTCATTCACTATTCAGGAGATGCATGAGGAGGAGGAGACTTACACCAGCGTTGGTGTAGCAATAGAAGAGCAGCCATCATCATCACTAGTAGTTGGGAAATTCATCACAGTGGTGAGAGGAACCCTTGTATCAGTACATGATGTTCCCAACCAAAACCAAGGTATGCAAATGTTTCCACTTTCTATTATTTGAACACATCTTATGCAAGGTTGTGGGGATATTCCGTTGCATGACCTAGGGTCAAGACACACTGTTGATTTGCAGTAGTAGACTATCACTGCACAGAGGACCATTGACAGGATCAAGGAGGAGATGAAAATTCATTCTAGTATTTTATTTTGAGTTGCACACAAATCTTGGGGTTGGAGTGTATATTTTTGGAGGATAGGATGAGTATTGCCCTAAACAATCCTATGCAAAATTATGTGTTCAGCATTGAGCATGATCATGAGACAACAGATGCACCATTATGGAGATCAACAGCACTTTCATTGAGTAGCAGTGATGAGTTGGGGGCCCAAAAATTATTGGGGCATTCCAATGACCATTGTACATGTGTAGCAAGGGATAGGAAGATGTTTGATGAGAGACATCTTATCTCCCATTATTATGATGGATCCTTATAGATGAGCACTTCACAAATTTATGAGAATATTTTTCGTTCAGTATACTAGGATCCTTATGGATTCGACATGGTCATTGATGAGTGGTCTTCATACGAAGATCTCCAGGAGGTTTCACTTGAACATCCCATGAAGTGTAGAGATATTGATTTGATTTGGGAGGATGGTAATCTCTATTGGAGGAATACCCATTGGGAGCATGGCATTAGACACTCACCATTGGTTGGATGGGTGATGTTGATGAGCAAGAGGCTGGTGAGGCACTTGCAGATCTATGACATAGGACAGTAGGAAGAAAGGCTATGTTGGCTACTCTTGAAATAGTTTGTTCAGCATGTGACATATCTTACTTCAAGGGGTATGTTGGTGGTTGGGACTTGGCATGGTACTTGCGTCATATGGAAGGAAGTAGTTTGGGTGCATTGTGATGATGTGGCATTCTTCATGTCAATCATCATGTTTTCACCTCATGGTTCTTATGATGGACATGTCAGGAGGCAACAAGATCTATTGTTTCTCTGGTTACTCTTGGGAGAGTATGGGCTGATTTTCTCCCATACTTTGCACTATGATTCAAAAGTGGTGGATGGAGACATCTATCACCAGGGTATGATCTTATTGACTTAGACATCCAATCACAAGAAGAAGGATTCGCATGCAACACATGGGGATTTTCTCTCTACTGACAATAATTTCATGAGGACATACCATGCTATCATAGAGATATTCACTTGGGGAGGAATAAAAGAGGAGATGCACCATCACATGAGGAGATGCATGGATTATTTGGAGGAGGGACATAACTCTTTTATAGATTTAACACAACCACTTCCTTCCTCATTTGGGAAGAGAATAGGTTCATCTATGAGCCACTTCACCAACTTGTTCAAGGTACATGGTAAGGATTGTGTTTATGAGCATCATGATTCACTTACTATGTGATTGTATTTTACCATCCATGTATAGGTTATTGCTCCAGGATGGGAAATTATTTCATATGTACCTCATGATCCATTTGGGGACATGAGCAGTGATGGTGATGGCCACTCCCTAAGAGATGTTGGGGAGATTTTATCTTTTTCAGGGTATGCTCAATGCGCACCTCACATCATACACCTTCTCCAAGCATGTGAGAGGATCGGGGCAACAAGAAAGTGGTTGGTAAACCACTCATCATATCCTATTCTGAGGCATTTTGGAGTAAAAATACCCTGGTTTCACTTGAGGGATCATTATCCTTCTCCATTTTTATATATGGCAGCCAATATAACTCTAATTATGATCCCATATGTTGATGATGTTATTATCATTGTTTTGGGCATGGTTGGAGAGATGACACATGGATTGGATGTTCTTATTAGAGATGATATTCTCCACATTACTTATGTTTCCTATTTTAGGGAGAGCATTCGACCATCCATGATTGCTACATTGTATCTCTTGTATCCTTAGGGGATGAGCCATTTGGGTAACTTGACCACTTGGAAGGTGCCTGTCATGAGCAGATGAGAGGGGTTTCTCTATGAATTACCATTCTAGAGGGTGATTCATTTTGTATGGATGATAGCTTGGAGATTGGAGCTCCATATGGGAATGAAGGTTTCCCACACTTTTCAGTTCTATCCTTGCAGTTGCTTGGGGATAAGAAACACTTGGGAGGGGAGGATTTTAATATTCCTAAATTAGCGCACAGATAATTGGAATATAATTTTTGAATTTTATTCTTAGGTTAAAGGATAAGAGGGTATGGAGACCCATAAATATCCTTAGTAGGAATAAAAACACTCCTAATGTGAAAGGAAGTCATCTAAATAGTTGTATTGAAGACCCTTATGTGTGAAAAGGGATTGGAGCAAGAAGACTGGGTCAACCTTGACTAAATCAAACAACGCTAGTAGGGAAGGAGTGGCATTCATTGAGGGACAAAGTAGTTCTGGAGGGAGATTCCATGCGTGGAAGTAGTGGATTTAATGAGTAGGGCCCAAGGTGAAGAACCTCATCAAGAATATAAGGAAGAGGATGGTAGCCATTGTGGGCATGATTGGATTATTATTTTGATTGATGTTCTGTTTAGACTTTTTTCTCTCTTTAGCTGTTTAGCTAAGATTGCAATGCTATTTAGCACAGGGTGTTCCCGAGTTGGAATTCCACCTATTTCCTTGAGGAGCCTCTAGGAAGAGTATTGTACTACATTTCCACATTCAGGCATCAGGCCAAGCTTCAACTTTCTTCAACAACGCATTTTCTAATTATATTTGTGTTTTGTTGCAGGGTGCGGAAGTGGAGGTTTGCATTGGGTGTTTTCTGAGCTAATTTTACAATGGAGGAAGGTTTCCTTCCATTGGGAGGCTAGTAAATAAGCCCCTTAGACTTTACTGACATATTTGGCATCAGGCCAAGGAGTATTCACCCCCTACAGCGCATTTTCAGTCCAGGTCTGTGTTATTTTAGGGAGAAATTGCAGGGGTGGTTGCAGTATTTGTTTTGGGAGGTGATTGCTTCAGTGGAGGAGAAATTATTTCATCTAGAGGATATATTAGAGAAAATTTGTAGAATTCTACATCATCTTCAAACACATTGGGTTGTCATGGAAAGGTGATATAGTGCCTAGATCTGTTGGTATAACGTATTTTGAGGCATGTATCAGTATTTTTATTATTGTATGATCTCTAGCTATAGTTATTCATTTTATGACTGCGTCATAGTAGCTCTTTGGAATTTTGTTTAGTAGTAGCATCTCACTTTTTAGAGTGATAATTCACAGGAGGCTTGTTTGCTCCTATTGTATGATTTTTGCCTCAATGTATTATGTGTATTTGTTGTTGATTTGTTGAATAAAGTGGTTCCATATTAGTCTCCTATGTTCATGCATTGATGTACACTGCTATTTCCAATTTTATGCACTATATTTCTGACTTTCCCATTTGGGAATATTACATATACCCTTTTTTTCCGAGTCATATAAAATTCCATTACAAATTCTTTAAACATTGCTTTAAAAATAAATCGCACTGTGCCTTTTAAAACAATCAACTTATGACAATTTGGAAAAGGTTTTGATGAGTCGGACCCAACGAATTAATAAAGAAACAATCATAAAACTTCAAAGATCCGATAAAGCACATAAACATGATTCCTTAGCGCACTTCAAATTTCGCAGCGAATAACACATTGTAAGTTTTATTACCATATGAAAATTTTGATATGTTATTTGTGCAGATCACATTTAGCGATATTCATTGGTGACGAAAAACATAACTAAAAATAAATTGTTTAGAATTGCGATATGTGATATTAATAGTTATTTCTCAAGTGCATGAAATGATTCATATCTAATCAACTGGATATAAGATCTAACGTCCTAAATTGATAGAATAGACATTTTACATAAAGGTGTGTAAGAGATTTGATAGGAATAATTATGGGTGATTAGTTACATTTAATGGGAGCAAGGTTTGAAAGATTTATATCTAATTCAATCATGTTTTGAATAATTGAACGCAATTTTTTTTTTTTATATCGTTTTAACTCTATCCTTCTTTCCATTTATCTTAGAAATAAAATTTTCTCTGTTCACTTGAATTCGGGAAAATGCCTTACGTAGTAAGGATAAATGGAATGAACAAGAAAGGCAAGGAAATTCCCCAAACATTAGCTAATGAAGACTCACACATGTCTACCTTATTCTCATATACCACCTGCAACAATAATTGTGACAGTTCCTATGGGAGGCAATGAACCAACTCTTCGAGAATGAACAACCAAGGGTAATATCAAAAATTTCTACAATAGACACGTCAGTTTCATCAGACCCGTCTTATTTTGACGTTGCATGTTCATTCCTTCACAATGGAGCAAGGAGGATGAAGATTCTCCCCTATAAAGATATGGTTAAGTGGCTAATTGACCACCTGAACATAACAGATATGAAATTTAAGAATTCAAAAATGGAGAATATTGGTTCATTCACAACATAACATTTGAGGATAGTGTATCACTTACCCATCATGCAGCAGAACTATGACAAGAATTTTGTCCAAAACTTTACAAAGAAATATACAGACCTGTTGAAAGTTATAAAGGAATGGAAGGATGACCAAATCAAGTTGAAATGGAATAAACTCGATATGTACCAGATAGCACAATTACCTTCCCCTTATTGCTATGATGTTGGAATGTTGTGTAGATTGTTTGTAAAGCCAGATAATACTGGGTTTTTTGTAGACTGGGTCCTGTTAGTTGACACAATCATCAATTCTTTAATTCTGAATTGGGAAAATATCCTTTCCGATAATTTGGTCAAAAATATCATGGAGTATAGGAGTAAAAGAAGTCTTTCCTCTAGGGAAATACCCCCCTTTACATGGGTTCCTATGTCATGGATGAAATTTTATTTTGTTAAATTTTTCCTACCATGGGATGGAATTGGACAACCCATGACCCCGCTCCTATCCATATTTACCATAGAGCCCTTTGGGAGTAATATTTTCATTTACATTTTTATACAATTTGCAATGGACTCATTATACCTATGCATCAGATTATATTTAATGAGAAAGCCCCTAGGATTTCCGAAGAGGCTAGTACAAACATTTTTCCTATTTATAGATGGTTTTTCAAAGAAAATTTCACCTATGTCAGAGTTTTCAAGAGTTATGTTTCTCCCCACGTCTTTCCCTATTATGTTCTTGACAAGTTACTTGCTAGAGAAATTTCTTACTAACTTGTAGTAAGTGGTATTTCTAAGCAACTCAAAGATGCCAAGAAGGCCATTTGGCCTAATTTCCCTTTACAATGTGGTACTTTTTCACTTTTTGATCTCGGTCATACAGTCAAGGAAGTTTCAAATAGTAATGTATTAAATTTGGTTGTAATGCCAAAGCGGCCATATGACCCCAATTATGCGATTACTAATTTCACCATAGAGCTGAAATTGAAACCTTTTCTAAAAGATATCGATATGTTGGATGATTTCTTTCAAGGCATTGAGAATTTTTGAGATGTACTAAAAAATGAATCCAGTCAGGTCAAGCAAAATGACTTTGAAACCTTCCAAACATACAAAAATAAGTGATTGGAAATAATTCCTTTGGATTTAATGTTTATTGAATATGTCAAAAGACCGACTCCAAGTATTAACTTTGATAATGAAGCCAAAGTAATGTCTGAAGATGAATCCCAGGAAAAATCTAGTCATGAGATAGGGCAATCAGAACATAAATCTTAGAATTTGGATCACTCTGATAATGAATCTGAAAACATAAATGAGAGCCCAGATAAGGTAATTGATAAGGTAATCAAAGACATTGAAATGAAAGATAAAGAAGGAATTAATGGAACTGGATCATCTTTCCAAGAAATTGAGCACAACCAAAATACACCTAATCAGGCATAAAAATCTCAGCAAAAGGATTTGAAAAATGAATGGGAAATTTTTTCTAAAGTACTACAAATGCCACAACCAAATCCTAATACTGATCAATATACATGTTTTCAAATGCTAGAGAATTAACGAAAATTATTGGAAACTATAATTTCACTACAACAGGTACCTAAAACTCATGATCAAGAGATCATTCCGGCCTACCCTACAGAGCATATAGTTTTACAAATTGAATAAATTCCTTCACCGGATGTCTTCTACAATCCTAGTAATAAGGTTGTAGTTAAGAGAAGAAAAAGGAGAGGAATGGATGATACATATTCAAATCTTACAAATGAATCTATTGACGTTCTATGGAAGGATCCTCTAACTGATGCTACTGAACATTTGACCAAGCTATCGCAGTTTTCAGGGTATATGCTATTGCCACTATTGACAAGGACACTGAAGTTCAATTGTTACTGAAGCAAAGAGTGGAAAAGGTACAAGAGTTAGAGAGACTGTTAGAGCAAGAAAATTTTAACTCCAGTAGGCAGATGGAATTGAAAATGTCTCAATTTCAAAAGTATTTTGAAAGATTAAATTTGCACCATCAGGTGCAACTTATAGAAAAGGAAACAGAAGTAGAAGCAGTAATGAACAAATAAAAAATATAGCCATAGGTAGAGAAATTCATAAAAGAATTATTGGACATGAATACAAAGCTAAAGGAGCAACAAAAAGTATTTTTTCAACAAGCTTCAATCACAAACTCTTACCGTGATTCAAGTAAAATCAGGATCGAGCAAGTGGCTAACCGGAAACTTGAGTATGATAAAATTGAAAAGAAGATGAATGAGTTCATTCAGTGCGAATCCTATGTCTTAAGAAAGGAAGTTGGTCTACCCCATGTAGATAAATTTCAGAAGGAAATTTTATTTAAGGATTGGAAAGCATAGCTAAGACAAGAAGACAAGGCAGTAACAAAAGCATCAAGGTTAACAAATGAAATTATTTAATCTGTCTATGAACAAATTTTGAAAGCTAAACTTATCAAAGAGTCCATGTTTGAACTTCTCTTAGAAATAAAGCCATTAGAATCACAGTGGAAACAAAAGATAGAGACGCAAGAAAATGATTTAAAAAGTAAATAAGTTTGATCAAGAAAATTTTTGCAATTTTCTGATCAAACCTTATCATCAGTACCAAACCCTGCAGTCATTAACCAATTAAAAAAAAATGGTCGCAGACAACACTTTCAAATGAAATATTCAAGGGCCAGATCAAATCAAAAAATTTGTAGACAACTGGGCCTAAACCTATGCTAGATATTTGTCAACTTCAAGATCAAATCCACAAGGAGGATCAACATCCATAGTCATCTTGCGACTTTATTTTCCTAAATCGTAGTTGAATTTTTCTCTTTACGAGGATGGTTGTTTGAAACCTCCTCTAATTTTTTGTAATAATATATTTTGAAACATATTGTAGTTTAGTATTTAAACCCACCTCATGCATTTAGAGAAGGGTGCACAAATTTTTCAAATTTTTTTGCAAAGAATGCACTTTTGTAAGTTTGTAAATACTTTGATGGATTAATGGAACAAGGTCTTTTATCTTTTGACATTTGAAGCTATTTAACTGATGTTGCACTATTTTTATCTTTAAATTGATTGAAAGTGACGAGGAGAAGAAAAATACTTTAGTTTATATGAGTAGGAATTCATATATATGGTACTTATATTTATCCGTATTAAATTTTTCTTTCTAGATTGACAATTATCTTTTTAGTTAGAATATATATTTCAAATTTTATCATAAATTAATGTTAAATGCACTCCAGTACTAATATTTGTCTAAGATTTATTATCTGATATATAATCACACATATGATTGCGATATACATTTCACAATTATCTTAATCAAACTATTTTTTTAAAAGGATCGTCTTTACATAATTTTTACCTCTTTCAACTCTTAAATAATCTTCATTACTAATAGTTTGAAGATATGTTTTAAGATCGCACAAAGGAAGAAACACCCCAGGTATATAGTAGAATAGATAGTTTTACATAAATCCATGTGATAGATTAAAATAATTTCCCACTGCTCTATAAAAAACACACCCCAAAATCAGCCATATTGGGAAACTTGTCCCTTCATCCCCAGTCAGAGCCACCACATCAAACAGAAAATGAATTTCTCTAAGGTTTGGACTTGGTGGCTTCCCCCCATGTTTTTCAAACAAAATTCTGAGGCCTCAACATGACCTCAATTGAGCACACAAAGGAATCAAGTGTACCAAGAGAGGGAAGAAGGATTTGAATTTGCTTATAAATTTCCACCCTGAGAATAACGAAATGAGAACACATTGTTATGCTGGCCAAATTTCCCATGAGAAAGACAATAGTGTGTAATCAAGAGAAGCAGTAGAGTTATAGGATTCGGTTGTTGGTCACCCAACAACTTCAATCCATTTGTAGAAGAGAGAGGTGTTACGACATCAGCTCAAGGGTAAAAAAATTCCTTGCATTGGGTCTTAGAACTCCATAGTTCTAAGGATCCTTTGGAAAATGTGTAAAATTTTATCTTTGTTGCTAATAATAGTCAATAAGAGGGGATTTTATTCCAGCGTTTGCATTATTGTCTCATTTGATTCATTGTGAGCTTTTGATTTTGTTTTAGTTTAGTTGTGTTTCTTCTCCTTATATGCAACATATTAAATTCCTAATTTAGTGTGTTTTATATATATTAGCATGTGTTCAGTAACCTACTAACCATATTTTATTCATGTGACCATAGCTTGTAGGCTGCAACCATTCCTACCAAGCATCGGTGGATTGGTACACTTGTGCACGATAACCACCACTACAGGATTGGCGACTCCACTTGTTTTACCCTTTAGTTAAGTTTTTGCGATTGTTGCAGAGGCCTTCTCTCTACTGTGGAGTGTTGCTGGGACATCTCCCCTTCTACTCCTATCTCCTCATTCACCCATAGTGAATATTTGCAGTTTAGGAGTTTCAAAAATTTTACTTCGAGGAAAGCCGCATGAGGCTTACTCAGACATACATGACAATCCGCGTGAGTTCAGTTGTGACCTGCATGTAGATTTGCGTGCATGTGTGAAACATTTCCATGCGGAAACAAAAGAACATATTTCTCAGTGGTTTTCTTCAGTTTCCCAATTGTAAAGTGACTAGTAGCCTAGAGAAAAATTGTGAGCACTGTGTTTGGTGTCTCATTATTGTTTAGAACTTTCTTTTGGTTGCACTTTAGTATTACTAGTTTCATAGTTCAAAATTTTAAAGTTTGTCTTCACAAAACTCACATAGTTCATGTAGGGGGCAATTGAGTGGCAAAAATCCACCTTTGGAATCTAAATTAACTTGTTTTGTGAAAATAGACACCAAAAATAATTAGAAGGAGTAAGTGGTCGTACTCCACATATGCTAGTTAGTTTTCATTTATTTTCTTTCCTATTTAGATCATTAATTTTAGTTTAAATTTTTTCACTAGGAATTGGGACCAAGACTTAATTATCTTAAGAGAAGCAAGTAATATCTACTACCCTTACACCTTTTTGGTGACCCTGGGCATGCGTATGAAAGCTCTCTTTTAATAATTTTCGATCTTCCCTTAGTTAATCATTTAGTTTAATTAGGCAAAGTTGTAAGTGGCCCACTATCCGCATATCATTTTTTTTATCACAAGGAACAATAAAAACATAGATTAAAAGGGGATGTGTAAAGGATCATCGCATATCCACATCTTAAAAATGTGTGATTTTTCACTTTTTCTCGCACACTTCCAGACCATAAGCAAAACAAAGCCTCCTTAAAACTAACCTAAGTGAAATCATTAAATTTCCCCACAGAGGCCACAAGAAAAATAATATTTCAGGTTAGGACCATGGGGGAAGGCATCCAATAAGCCACCATGGTCAATTTACATCTTGAAACATAGAATTTGACCTAATAGGGAGCTTTCAAACCATCTATCCAGCCACGAAAAAGAAAACCTGAGTGCCACGGAGACCTGATCCAGAGGGGGATAAGCTTAGGCCCAGTGCATGCAACATTATTTGGGGTTACCTAACCCATTTAATGCTCGATACTGGTAGCTTATTTAACAAGAAGCCCAAGAATCGAACACTCACGTAGGACGATGGTACTTAGTGGCCAAATCTAGGGCATCCTTCCTTATAAGTGATGGTGTAGGCAACACTAGATCCTCTACCCATTAGCTTGGTCGATTCTTTGGCTACTGGAAGGCATCACCAGTTCTTTCATTATGTTAGCCCCAATACCCACCGGAAGATATCTTTTCAGGGCCTAGTTACAATTGAGAGTGTCAGGACATTTAGGTATTTAGGATTTTGAGTATCATGGGCAAAAACAACCAAACAGATTTTTTCATTGATTGATCACATAGAACTAATATAAAGGAAAATTTAATTTTTATTTTCAGTTTTTTAATGTATGTGGTCACCTTATTTGATTTGATATATAACTCTCCCTCCTCTCATACAACTAAATAATTTTTCCAAAACCATACCTAGTCGACACCATAACAAACCCAACGGGACCTCGTTGATCTAGAAGTCTTTTGGACCTCCCCACATTAGCAGGAGGAGTTCCAGGTCTTTTGTCATTTAGGCATCAAAGATAGAGCATCACCACCCTTATTGGTTCATCCTTTATCGGGGCATCTTTAGTTGGGAACCCCCAAGGATCACCTAATGCCACACCAGTGGAAACCCCCATAGGGTCACAACATACCACTCTTCCCACAACCCCTATGGGGTAGAGGAGTGCTATCCATTCAGGGAGCCAATTGAACACACATCTAGGTATGTCATAGACAAACCCCATACCTAACCTAAACCTTTTTTTTTCATAGTCTTCAATGGCGCTCAACACACAGTTATCATTCTCATCATCGTTGAATTTACCCGATATAACCAAGTTAATGAATGACCCCATTGAACACAACCCTATGTGGCCCCCCCATGACCATGAAGCTCCCTTCAGACATTCCAAAATTCTAAGGGAAGCAAGCGAAAGACCCCAGAAATCATATAATGACTTTCCACTTGTGTTGTTCATCGAACAACATCGTCAGTGATACTTTTCGGCTAAGACTATTTCAGCGCACCCTAAATAGACAAACCGTGAAATGGTATGTGGAGAAACCTTCTGCTACACATGGAACCTTTAGTGCCCTCGCTAATGCGTTCCTCACATATTTTCAGTTACCCATCCACTATGATTCAAGGATGGAATTATTGGCACATTTTAGGCAGACACTAGCTATCCATCTCTCAGACCATCTCCATGAATGGCCGCAATTTTGTGGTTTGTGTAAAGCCAAACTCGATGATCGAGTCCTACTGGACCTATTCTTGAAAACTCTCACTACAAATATTTCAAAATATATAGCAACTCAAAAACCTACATCCAAATAGGATGCCATCAGCAAATCCCAACAACTTGAGTTGATTTTCATGCAGTCATGATACATTTCTAATATCCTGCCTAATGCCCCAAGCCTGCAAACTTATAAATAATTTCTAGGTAGGTAGTAGTATTTCATACCCCAGTTACATGTATGATCCTAATTATAAAATCTCGCTATTATGCAAATTAATCCCTCTTGCTGACAAGATCGATCTCCCTAGTATTGAGCGAGTAGCTAGAAACAAACATCCATCTGAAAACATTTTTATCTATATTAATTGCATTTCATAATTATTATAAGAAATTAAATAGGACATGCCCCTACCTCAAAATCCAAATTTACGATGTAGTCTTTTATCTTGTCTCTCCAAAGTGGCTTCTTCAATAAGTAGAACCTACAATCAAAGACAAGACGAAAGAATCAAAGCATATGCAACATATAATAATCAAGAAAAGCTAACCCAACTTGGTGATAAAGGAGTCTAAGTATTGATGTTATTTTAATAATCATAATAACAACTAAATGATAAAAATAGATCCATATGTATTATGTCAAATAAAAAGAGTAATCTTACAACCTGATGCCTTGATGTCATATAGATTTCTCTCGGGGTCCTGAACAACTGTTCCTCTAGTTTGATAATCCTTCCTCTGTGAATACCAACATATATTTATGTACACAAGGGTGTGATCATTATCATGCCAATAATGACTTACTAGTGTAGAAAGTATGACCTCTTGGGACTTTCTTCAGCAATTAACTTGTATGTCTACCTCAATGTCTACCCTTCAACCTGAAACTTGAGCTAAATTTATAGGGAAATGGAGGTATTTTGAGTTCCATGAAGACAGGGATGGATTCCTCACATGAAATTATTTGAGCTCCATGGACCAAGGGATAAGCTACATGAGTGGAGGTATAAATCTCGAACTGATCGCGACTCTAAAAGCTTCCAGTTGGGATAAAATTTGACTAGCTAGGCTTTTAGAACTTAATTTTTATTTTAATTTTCCTTTTGCTAGGGTTCCCAGGTAATAATAGCAAAAAATACAGGGGTTGCCACAATTTATTGACCAAACATCAGCAAATGCACAAGGAAAGGCTATAAGAACTGCGCAGGTAGACGTTTAATGGTTTTAAAGAGCTTTTCTCCAATTCCAAGACTTCATTCAAGAACTTTAAGGTTTTTGACTTGTGAATGAACATGATATAGGTGTTGATAGACCTATATGAATAGTCAAATGTCACGGTGACAAAATAACGTGTAACATATTTCCCCCTAAAGTGTGAAGTCTGAGGTTATTCTGAAGAGTGAATTGCTTTATCATTTTGAGGATTGGATTGGAGACATTGGTCAAAAACATGTAAAAAAAATCAATATATATATATATATATATATATATCATCGCCAATGTAGGAATTCCCATACTCAAATCAAAACTAAATAAATGTTCTCGTACATATATGATTTCAATATTACATCAAAAGTAGTCAAAGTATGGGTGCATCCATTTGTGATGAGTAGCCTACTGTATCATGAATAATAGAACTCCTGGCAGCCTGGATGGTGGAAAATAGATCAAGGGTCTTGATTTTTGATTCTTGAACTAGTACGAATCTATCCATGCGATTGATTGTGTCGAAGTCGAACATGGTACCAACCACTTGATTACTAGTCAATTATGTGAACTGTTAACAAGTGTGAGAGAAACCACCAATAATGAAAATTGTTCTCAAAGTACTCCAGTACAATCCATGAAGTGTGACTGAATGATTTGCATTTGAACACTTCATAGAATCATTGGATCGAAAGTCAATGATGTAACCTATCATCGAAGGCGAGAAATCTACCTTTAGGGCTTGTAGATCCCAAGGTATTGATAGGATTCTAGATCAAATTTCTAGATGAAGAGATGATGTCGATAGAAAGTGACCCATCATAGGAAATCCCACGACAGGAAACCATTAGACCAAGTTTTGAAGAAATATTTGCTAGGAATCACTTAGGGATGGTCAACGTCAATGGAGACAAATGTTTGCAATGAATGGTTTATTTGAATTCTCCCTTGAATGCATAACGACAGTTAAGATGGCTTGGAAGAATTTGAGCTAAATCTAATACCCAAAAATGGGCTGAAGACTTTCATTTTGGTTTAATTAACCGTTAGACAAAAGATTTCCCAACCCACGTAGAAGTGTGACAAAGTGTCATGTTCAAGAGTGACATGATGTTTTTTAAACAAGTGTGACAATTGGATTCTTTTTCTCTCTTTTTCCCCCACCATTACTGGAAAGTACCTCTTTATTTTTGACAAGCTTGAGGAGGATAGAATTTTCTTGTTTATGTCAGCTCATCCTTCAGATGAGTCCATCTTAGTATTAAAATCCAACCCTAAGAAGGAGTGGTTTGTTCCTGTTTTTAATCGACATGTCCTTTACTATCAAATTTTAACGAGTCCAGTATAGGAGAAACTCAGTGTTTTTCAGTTTTAGGAAGTCAAAAGAGAAGCATAAGTAAACTCCATGGTTATTAATTTTTGTAAATTTAGTCTCTCAAGCCTGAAAAGGGATAAAATAATGCAAGAGAGAACTCTATTGACCATGATTAGTCAACATATACCTTTTTCGTAATTAGTCCATTTCAGTCCAGAAAAGGGGTAAACTTATACTGAAAAGAAAACTGTTCATTTACTTTAAGGAATTTGAATAGTCAAGTACTAAGCGATATTTTCATATTTTGAGTGTCTGAAAAGGGCTAAAAATAGAACTCCAGGGTTTCGCTTTTTCTTAATTCTACAGAGCCCAAAAAAGTGATAAAAGTATTCTCAATGTAAAAATAATTATTTTCACCCAAAAATCCCGTATCCTGCACAAAAACTCAAAAGGTTACACATACTGTTTCCAAAAAGTAAAATTATTTAAAAATGATCTTTTAAAGTGAAAAATAAATAAAATAATAATATTTTTTTCATTTAAAAACTATAAAAAGGTGTTAAAACAAATAATTTTCACCTTTTGTATTCAGATCAGCACAGAGAGAGCTTTTGGCTAAAAGTTTTTAGAGAAAATATCGGTAAAAGTGACCGTACATTTCTTTAATCGTCAGAACTAGGTAATCAACATCATCATTTTCTTCATTTCTATCCATTTCATTTTTCATTTTGAGTCTCAATTTCATTTTTTAAGAGTATTTTATGTTTTAATATGTGCCCTCGGGGGTTCGTGAGTAATGTAAGCAATAACTACGGACCCCGATAATTGTTTAAAAAAAATATTATTGGGCTGCCACGGGTTTTGTGTGGAGCACATACGAACGTCAGCACTGTCTGTACACAGAACCTATAGAGGTGCGTTGAACGTTTTAAAAATATAATCTTCTCTTAAAAAATGGTTCAATTTCTCTTCCAAATGGTTCTAATTGTTAAATGTGTTGATTTGTAGGTTTTTACACCATTTTGTAGTGGCGAGAACGTGAACATGAGCTCATAGACAATGAAGCTATGGATGATGATACAACTATGAGTGCATTGAAGAATTGTGTCTTATACAAATTCTGGGCTATCCAAAGGATGAAAGCACAAGTGGAGATAATGGTTTGGCTTGTAAACACATGGGATGGTCAAGACCAATGCTTCATAAGAGGCGATCATCAACTTGAAATTGAGCTCGAGAAAATTTATTTCCTTACTGGATTTTCCCAGAGAGGATGAATCATATCCTTGTTTGGGGCCAAACAGGGATGTATACCCATTGCCATTTACAAAGAGAAATATTGTAGTAATGAGGCAGATTTAAAGGATGGTCACATAGATATTAAAATTATTTTGTGATTGGATCTCAAAGTGATAGCATTTACAGTCACTAGATTGTGTGAAAGTGCTGCTCCACATGTGGCTACTAAGTCACAGATTAAAATAGCAGTCAAGTGCCTTGGAGGAACCATATTTAACTGGTTTGAAGGAGTATTTCCGAATATGAAAGACAAACTAACTAGAGAAAAAAATTTGAAGTTGAAAAACTTTGGATATGGTGCCATTCTCATTTCATTTTCTTTAGAGCGAATTCCACTTCTTTCTCCACCGTTGATTCCAGTAGATAGTGGGGCTCCTTAGGAACCTCGGATGGTGTGATGGGTGGCACTAATGGCTCGCCATGGAGGTGAGGGTAGATCAATATTTTGGTTTACTATGACATACTTTATGTGGCTTAGGAACTAGGTTTTCACCATTAAAGACTTCCCTTATGCAGGAGTGGATTACAGGGGTGATATTGAAACATCGTTGCCTCCAGGGGCTCAGTGGGATGAGACAGGTAAGCGAATAATTTTGATGTTTTAAATATAATTTTTATTTGATTTTTATCATCCAGTACTGAAAAAAATAATTAAATGCAGATGTTGGTCCACAACGAATAGCTACACTTCACCATTTTGATAGGCAAGAAGCACAGCCTGTAGCACCTCCATAGGACTAGGCGACAGAGATCCTAGAAAACATGGAGCACAACCTTGAGAGGTTGACTATACAAATTCTTGAGACAGGAATAGATGATATTCCTCTCAGGCTTCAAAGACACGTGACAGGTGTTCCAGGTCCATTTAGGAGATTTATGCGCAAAGTGGCGGGTGCTATAGTCTATTACCATGATCATCATCGTAGATAGTGGATGACCATTGTTGATTGAATTTTTGTTTTTTGTATCAGTATCTATTAGATCATAATGTGTTTGAACCTATGATCACAAATGATGTAATATTTTTTGAAAAAAAACTAATCTATCCTAATCAAATTACTACTTTCGTTATTTGAGTATCTTTTTTAACATGGATTGAATGTTTTTTTTGTTTACTATGTTGATGCTGCAAATGTATATTTAGAACATTATTAGCTAATGCATTAGACAATGTGTTTACATTTCTTGAAATATTTTGATATTCAATATAATCAAATTGTCGTTCCAAGAGATGAACCTTCAAAAATAATCTCAATAACACTAGATTTCTAATTGCATATACTCTTTTTAAATGTAATACAATGAGTTTTGAATCAAACGAAATGATCAATCGTCAAATACCAAATGAAATGACATCACATAATAACGCAGTGACTGCGTTATATTCTGAAATATTGTTCGTTGTTTGACCAAGGAAAACCCCATGAATAGAAACGAACTTATCGGTGGGTGAATAGATAACCCAAGCCGCGGAAGAGATATTCCGTGTACTGCAACATGCACCATTAGCCAAACCAATGTATGTTTGAAGGGATGTTGACATCTACAATATTAAGAGTAATAAATATAAGCAATGATAGTAGTAACAACAAAAACTAATCTAGGCACACTTATCTACTAAGGCACACTATTCTAAAAAGTAACTATTGTACAAGAGAGATCTTCACATGAAATTCAAGCATAATATATGTTAAGATAAAGACCATTTTTGGGCTTATCTAAAGAGACCTTGTCATAATCAATTAATTCATAGGCTCCTTTTGCAAGCACACGCTTGAATATATAGGGACCATGCCATATTGGTTTGAATTTTCCAGCACCCAGCTTATCGTTAGCATGATTGTATACTAAAAATTGGTCACCTTATGAAAAAAACAAGGGCTAACACTTTGATCATATTGAGCTTTCACATGCTTCTTATGAGATTTGGTAGCTAATGTAACAGTGTGTCGAGTCTCATATAATTGTGCTAAGTATAGAAAGCATTTTTCCTCTTTAGAGGTAGCTGGTAAGAAATCAATAGCTAAGTTGAGTGATGTTATTTTGCATTCAATGGGTAACACAACCTCTAAACCATAGAAAAGTTGAAAAGGAGTGAACCATGTAGCAGTTCTTACAGAGGTTTGGTATGTCCATAGTGCCAAAAAAAGCATGGTATGCCAATTTGATTTGTGAGTTCCGATAATCCGTTTAATCATGGTGTTTAAAACCTTGCTGATGAATTCAGCTTGACCATTAGCCTGTGGGTAATATGGAGTAGAATTATCATGGCATAGGCCAAGTTGATTGGAAATTTTGGTCATCATAATATTTTAAAAATGACTCCTATGGTCTATGATAATAGTTTGAGGTACACCGAAATGAGCAATCACGTGATTGAATATGAAAGTAGCTGTAGTTTTTTTATCTACCGCGACTGTAGGCATCGCCTCGGCTCATTTAGTAAAGTAATCTACTGCTTGAATAATATACCCACCTTGCCCCCCAATTCGAGTGAGGGTTTCATGTAATTGAATCGATTCCCATTTCGTAAAAGGACCGATAGCAATGATAGGGTGAAGAGGAGTTGGATGTGCACACATATTTCGATCAAAAAATTGGTAGTTGTGGCATTTTTGGACCGCGAGGATACAATCTTGAATAACAACGACAAAAAATAACTAGCGCACAATATATTTTTGGTTGTGGAAAACCTACACATATGACCACCACCTGCTCCAAAGTGGAAATCATTCAAAACTCTTTCAGCCTCTGCATGAGTTATACAACGTTTAAAAGAAGAATTTGCACCACGATGATAAACAATGTCTCCAACAATATTGTATTGCTATGATTGATATCGGATTCTCTGTCGATTTGAACATGAAGCTCTGGGCGAAAGTTTTGGGTTTGAAGATATATAATGGTATCTGCATACCATGGATCTACTATACTAATGATAAATAGAGATTCATCTGTGATGGGATTCTCTACCACAGCTTCTATCTCGGTATTGGGAAAGTCACACATAAGCTCTGCAAACACTAGTGATTTATTTGATTTAGATTTCTCAAATTCCAAATTAACCTGTTGTAGGATGACAATCCATTTACAGTATTTTTCCATGAGTAATTGTTTTTTCAAAATATACATCATTGGGTTTGAATTAGATATCACAGTTGTTTTACGTAATAGTATGTAGTGAAAGAATCGTTGGACAACTTGCACTGTTGCCAAGGCCAATTTCTCCACATATGAATATTTGATTTCCGTCAGATTGAGATTCCGACTTTGATAGTAGATCACATGTTCATTGTGACATTCATCCTCCTGAACTAGAACCATTCCAATGGTGGAATCAAAGGAAACTAAGTATAAAAAGTAGTCCTGGTGGTAATTGGGTGGATGAAATAATGGTGCATTGGTCAACGCGTGTTTTAGTGCATCAAAATATTTTCAGAAATCTCATCCAAAAAAAAAGGAACATTTTGTTTCAAGAACCAGGTAAAACCTTTTTTTAGCTCAGCATAGTTTGGGATAAGGCTACGTAAAAAAATTGCTTTCCCTTCAAAACTTTGGGATTTTCCGAAGCATGGAAGGAGGAGATAAGTGGATGATAGCCTCAACCTTCGAGGGGTCAACACGAATGCGATATTTAAAAATGATGAATCCAAGTAATTGTCTCGATTGCACACAAAAAAAACATTTTTTCGGGTTCAAATTAACCTTGTAGTGCCTACATCTCGTGAATATGGCTCGTAAGTGTGTAGGATGATCATTTCTGCATAAAAAGTGAGCAGGTAAATCATCTCGATAAGGCTGTACAATATGTTTGATATCATGAAAATCATAAGACATATCCCTTTGAAGATTTTCCCCAACATTTTTTAATCTTAAAGGTAGTTTGCAATAAGAAAGTGTTCCCCAATTATAGATAAACGTTGTTTTTGGTTGATCAGCAGGGATTATGTTGATTTGATTATAGCTATAAAATCCATCCATAAATGAGAAAATTTCATTTTCGGCACAATCATTGATAATTTGGTCGATATAGGGTGTAGGATAATTGTATTTTGGATATGCTTTATTAATTATATCCCTATAATGCACGCATACTCTTATAGTCCCTTATTTTTTCGTGATGGGAACTATACTAGATATGAAATTTGTGAATGGAATTGGATAGATAAATCCTGCTCGTAATAGCTTCTGAACTTCAACTTTTTTAGCTGTAGCTTTTTGCGGATGTATTAGATGTAAAATTTTTCTCATAGGCTTAGCATCCGGGTATGTTTTAATTTCATGAATGGAAATATTAGGGTCGATTCTTAGCATCTCTTCGTAAGACTAGAAAAAAAAATGTCTCGAAATTCTTGAAATAGGGCTTTGTAAGTGTTAATATCTTCAATCATACAAGAAGCACCTATATGAATTTTTTCAATAATTCTAGGTTTGATTGATATGTCTATAGGAACTATTGTAGAAATATTTCCCAAATTAGTCTCAGTATCTGAATGTGTAATCAATACAGAATTTTTTGGTTCCTTGAGATAATAAATTGTGAAAATAGACGATTTTTTTTTTCAAACTTATCAAGATCAAGTAAAAATGAAGATCTATGATGTAGATCATCCCAAGGTAATTCATTTTATGACAAAAATTCTCGAATACTTCCATCAATATGAAATACATGTTGAAAGGGGTCAGAAAATGATGTCAAGGATGAGCTTGATAAAGAATATGATTCTTTGGTGATCACATTCATTTAATTGGAAGTAGTTGAAAGTGTGTCAGAATATGACTGCACTACTACATATGTCATCTCAAAAGGACTCAAGGGCATCTTGCCATTGAAAGAGTCTAATTTTGATTCTGAGGGAACTACCCAAGTGTCCTGGAATGGTATAGTGATTAATGAGATCATATTGATGTTGGAAATTGCGTGAGGTACATTGGGTGTAGGTATAGAGAAAGTTCCCATGAGAGCGGAATTATTTACTAATCCTACACCAACATCTCCATATGGGATAGTCGTTTTTCCAACATGTTTGATACTGTTTGTAGAAGTAGGGTCTGATGAATAATATGACAACTGATCGATTTTCACAATATTTCCTTTATGAGGAAACATGATTCGATGAAATACAGATGAAACGACAACAATCATGGCATAATACCAACTATGACACAAAATAAGGTTGTAATCAAGAGGGGCATCAACAACTTCCACATCTAGATTAACAAATTTTCTTTCTACTTTGCTAGGTAGATCCTGGAGTATTCCATATGGATGAAATCCTCTTCCGTCAAAGGCTTTAAGAATTTTCAATGATTCATTGTGTGTTGGATAACTGAGAGTTTTCCAAATGTTTGACGAAATTATGCACATGGATTCCCCCTCATTAATTACAGTATGAAAAACCTATCTAGATTTGACTAATACTGGAATCTGGAAAGCCATCTGATGAGGGAGTCTCGATGTAAAATTTTCTAGATAAAAGACCATTAGGTTGGAATCCTGAGGATTGATATCTTCGATAGCTGATAATAGTAATTTCCTTTGTTCTGGATATGATTGTAGCACTTCTAAGGCCAACATTGTTGAAGGGGATATCGCCAAATCTTCAACAATGTTGTAATTATGAGAAGCTCTCGCATGTGGATTGAAAGCTGAATTTTGAAGGACACCTTTAGTAGGTGGTTTAATCACTATATCAGGATTAGGTTTCTCAATTTGAAGTGGTTTGGAAACTGTAGGAGATATAGCTAGAGTTTGAATAGATTTTTTTTTTTTTATTTTTTTTTTTTTTTTATTTTTTTATTTTTTTCTGTTTACCAATTACATGATTTTTAGTTCCATAGTCTTGAGATCGTGTCACAACCATAACTTGAGACATCGCTAGAATATCTGCCCATGAATGTGAATAAGATCATATCATTTTACTATCTTGAGTGGGAAAAGGATCCATCAAGACAATGAGTGTGGGTGAACCTTTAACAAAATTGGAGACCTTGGAATGATGTGGACACTCTTTGGTATAGTGATCCTCATCACAGATAAGATAAGGATAAAGAGGTTTCCATTTTTCATCAGCTGGTTCATTATTTTTGGTTTTGTCTTTCGGAGATGTTGTTTGTTTTTTTCATTCTTTCCTTTCTTCTTATTACAGGTTTTATATTTAGTTGTGTATGAGTCTACAACATGAATGTCGGTAGAATTTTCAAAGGAAGAATTTCCTTTCAATGAATCTGGTAAATTTATAATCTGAGAAGTAGTTTTGGATGACATTTTATTACTCTTATTGGTGCTAACTGAACCAATTACACTGTCTACAACATGAGAATGAGGAGGAGTTGAAGTTATTTGACTTGGACGGGGTCAGTCAGGAATTTTTTCATATAAAGTACCAGACTGTGTATATACATGGTCTAAGTAGTGTGCTTGAGCTATGACCTATTATTCCGTAACAATGCCTCCCTTAGCCACATCTTCAGTGATATTTGGAAGTAATGATTTAATAAACCATTCTACTAAGATTTGATCCCGAATGAAAAAATTCACTAAATTTTTTATACGTCTCCATTCATGTATGTGATCTGAAATGTATGTGGATGTATAATATTTTAATGAAGTTAAGAGTTAAGTGACATTATCTTAATGGAAAGGAAACTGAAAGTGTGTTAAGAACGTTGTTGCTAACACATTTAAATTGTTGAATAAGCCACGTGGTAGTTCAATATACCACTTTGCAGCTAAGCCTATCAATATTCTTTGAAACAATCTCAATCGAATGGAATCATAGATTAAAGAGTTGGATGCACACCAAAGGTGGTAAGTCATGAAATGGTTGGAGAGGTCATCTCCCAATTTACCTTCAAATTTGGGAATATCATTGGGAAAGTTATTAGGCATTGGCGACCAAAACAGAAGATAATAAATCAGATTGTTCGTGAGATGCGACAAATCTGGCAAATCCAAATTTGCAATGAATGGTAACCGACGATCATGATCCTGTTGAGAAAACCAATAACCTTGAGAAACAATTCCAGTACCAGGAGGAGGATATCCAGGATAACCTGTAATAGCCTGTGTAGTTGGACTCCGGGATAACCAATATTAGCCATACCATATTGAGGTTGATTTGGTATCTGATATGTGTAACCAGGGTATGGTTGATGCTGGTATACTGGATTTTGTCCTACAGGTCCATATTGATAATTCCCTTGATACGGGTGATAAACAAATTGACCTATATAAGGTTGGATCTTTATAATTATACTTATACTGGGTTGTCCTGCAGATGTCTGAACAGTATTCTGAACCGTAGATCTAAGTTGATGTACAATCATTTGAGGGATTCGTTGTGATACAGGTGTCAACGTTACTTGAGGAGATGTAGAAACATGGGATGTAGAAACTCTAGGAATAGGTGTACTAGGCTGTTGAATAGAAGTTGATGCAGCAGTTTGGATAGGGGGTCTAGGTGTACTCAGACCAGGTTGTTGGATACTACTAGGTGAAGATACCTGAGGTATAAGTTAAAGCATAGGTTGGATAGGCTACTGGACTTGAGGATAACCAGTTAGTTGACCAGGCTGATTATAAGGTACTTACATGGTAGGTTACAAATTATGTTGATTCAATAACAGATTCGATATGGTGTTTACTCCAGGATAAGTGGCTCCTATTGAATTTTGTGATGCGTAAGATGTATCATAACTAGGTTGATAATTTAGAACGTAAGTTTGATAGTTTGCTGGATAATTTCCACTAAAATATTGAACTCCTTCAAAGAATTGTTGTTATTGATAAAACTGCTACCCCAAAGGAGACTGCTATCATTGGAAAGGTTGTTTCCTTGGCATAAGGTACTGCCCTTGAAGAGGTTGTGGCTCTTGAACAAAGTATTTCCCTTGAGGTTGGTATTTTCGTTGAGGTATGTACTGCCCTTGAAGTATGTAATGACCTTGAGGTATGTACTGTCCTTGAGGCTTCCCCCTAGGTGGTAAATTACTACCTTGAGGTTTCCCCCCAAGCGGTAAATTGCTACCTTCAGGGTTAGGGTTAGGAATGTTTCCAGACATCATGTATACTTGTTCCATTATCAAATTTTTGGTATGAGATTCATTGAGGCCAGGTGATTGTACAAGTTTTTTGAGAGAGGGAGATGCTCTTGAGAAAGTACTAGAAAGCGACTGGTATCCTGAAGGAATAGATGGACCACCATACAAAAAAAATTCTAGTGATGAAGAAAACATGGATGAATCACTAGAAATTTTTGATGAAGGTGTGTAACTACCTCTAGGTAAGGCGTAAAAAGGAATACGGGGTGGTGAGTAACTAAGACCAGAATTATGTAGAAAGTTGGTTAGCTGAGAATACTAAGGATATTTATTGAAAGGGCTATAAGAAACTGATTCACTTTTCCTTAGATCTAAAGATTCTTAACGTGAAGGAAGAATAACCTCTTCTTCCATGTCAGTAATCTCTTCGATACAAATGAGGCCAGGAGGAAGGTTCTCATTGATGCAAAGCTTGAATCGAGGTGAACGACCAAGGGTTTGGGTTATGAAATCTTAATCAGACTCAGATGAAGCATATTCAGTTTCAGGTGCAAAAAATTTAGGTTGAGTAGCTGATAATTCACTAGTTGTAGATGAAACTTCAACTAGTTCGGAAATTTCTAGTTGTCTTTGGTAACTTTCTGATGTGTGAGTTTGATCTACTTCATAATCAGGATGTATTATTATAGATGTTTCCTCTTTCTCAGTTGATCTGGTTCCTCATGGTTGGCCTCTTTTAGATTTCAGTTTTTCTAACTAATTTGGTGTGTACTCAGGGGGTTTCCCCTGCATTCTATGAGAGTGTTTTGGTAATTCAGCCATGGTTAAATGATTAACACACAAAATTCAATAAAATGTTGAAAAAATAAACCTAAAGTCACTAAGGAAAAAATCAAATTGAATGCACGCCTAAAAAATCTAAGAGACAATCCACATGTAAACAATATATTTCCACACTAAAAGCACTAGTTGGTGATGAAATCCAACCTCATAGAATTCTAATGTGGAAAACATAGTGGTTCGAACAATTACCCCAACAACATGCTTAATCAAACAATCTGGTGCAAGTCACTCCATTAATTCCATCTCGAAGTGAAGAGTACCCTCGGGAAAGTACAAGTGAGTCGAGCTGACGTCTATTGCAGGTACAGTGGGACCTTCCCTCCACCATCACCTTGGGAAAAATCCTGAAGATTATGGTCACTAAAGTCACTAAAGGAAACAAATGTACTTGGGGGAACAATCTACGATCCGATATACATGCAAGGCAAGAGAAAGAAGCTCAATCTACTTGAAGGCTCCTCGATATGGGAAATCTGAGGTTTGCCAACAAGTGACCCCAGGTTCCTTGACAATGGTCTATCTGAGGTTTACCATTTTTATTACGTGTACATATGCTATCTTTCCCAATGAGATAGGTATTATTACCTCACTAGTTCAGACATGATATTGTGATTGACTCTTTTAAGAAGAGCTTCTGAGAGCACAAATGTTACAATTGGATTTTCCTACGGCAAGATGCTACTTGTTTGTTTAAACTGTCTTAGAATGTTAATTACAACATGTTCGAGAACACTAGCCTAATCTATGTTGGTGAAATGAGCCCTAGAAAATGTAAAATATCTAGATTGATTTTATAAATGCATTTTTTTTTTAATTTGGTTATTTCTTAAGACAAAAGGTACGGAGTTGAACTTCAATGATGTTTGTGACCTGACTCAAAAATACATTAAATGAATCTAAATGAGAAGTGAAACTCTTTTCGTTTCAATGAATATTATTCAAGGGAAATATTGAGAGATTTAACAATTTTCAAGGCACCAATTCTTTCATTCATAAATAAAATCCTTGAAAAGAAGACGTTTTCTTAAAGAAGTCAATTCACAAAAAGATCAATTACTCTTTGAAATGAAATTCCTTGAACAATCAGATCACAAAATAAAAATAAATAAACAAACCATTTCCAAAAGAAAAAAATGTCTAAAGACTCTGAAAACATAAATTTTAAAATCAAAGAAAAAATCTAATTTTGAAGTCTATCTATAATATTTCTGGACGTTTTCTCCTAGTTTGTGATCAAAGTAAGAAAAAATTCTACTTATCTCAGCAGAAATGAAAACATACAAAAATTCTTTGGTGATATTAGGCTTCAATAAGCTAGAAGATCTTCCAAATTTTCAAATGAAGAAGGAATCAATTTTCATAAAAGTAAGGTTTGCAATGATCTTAATGGCTCAAAAAGACAATATCATCATACCAGTAAGCTGAGGTAAATGAAGGTATCTTATATGGATCAACAATAAAGTAGGGAAAAATCTCACATATAAGATGCAAATAGGATGATAAATAATACAAATGCAAAAGTTGTTGAAAATAAGTTCACACACGAGATTTGATAGCTAGGATAGATTGGGTAAACACAAAGGATAAGGTGATCTAGCTCTAAAAGTGAGAATTATTTTTGTTTTTAAATTTCCATGGGTGCACAGTTTATAGAGGAAGATAGAGCGCATGCACATTGTTTTGAACTAGAACCTACGCAGGTTGCCACACTGTTTTCTACTGAAAACCGCGGAGGCAAGGAAAAACTTGGAAAAAATAAATAATCAGCTTTCTTTTTTAGGGATTCTTAAAATTTATCTACCCAACCCATTTTCAAAGAATTCGAAATCATAAAAATCTAAATTTCTAACTAAAAATAAAATAAAGAAAGTTAAGTTCTAGTTTCCCAGCAGATTTGCCATTTTGTTATGCAGATTAATCCCCATTGGTGACAAGAGCGATCTCCCTAGTACTTAGCGAGTAGCCAGAAACAAAAATCCATTTGAAAACCTTTTTCTCTAGATTAATTTCATTTCAGAATTATTATAAGAAACTAAATAGGACACGCCCCTACCTTTAAATCCAAAAGTTCGATATAGTCCTTTATCTTTTCGCTCCAAAGTGGCTTCTTCAATAAATAGAACCTGCAATCAAAGACAACATGAAAGAACCAAAGCATCTGCAACATATAATAATCAAGAAAAGATAACCCAACTTAGTTATCAAGGATTCTAAGTATTGATGTTATTTCAATAATCATAAGAATAACTCAATTAGAAAAAGGGATCCATATGTATTATCTTGAATAAAAGAATTAATTTTACAATGTGATGCCTTGATGTCATACAGATTTCTCTCGGCGTCCTCAACAACCATTCCTCCTTCAGTTTCATAAGCCTTCCTCTCTGATATTAGCATAGAGTTATGGACACAAGGGTGTGATCATTCTCTTGGAAACAATGACTTACTAGTGTAGAAACTATGCACTCTTGGTAATTTATTCAACAATTAACTTGTATGTCTACCTCAGCATCTACCCTTCAACCTGAAACTTGAGCTCAATTTATAGGGAAATGGAGGTAGTTTCAGTTCCATGAAGAGAGGGATGGATTCCTCACATGAAGGGATTTGATCTCCATGGACCAATGGATAAGCTCCATGAGTGGAGGGATAAAGCTCGAATTGATCGAGACTCTAGAAGCTTCCAGTTGGGAAAACATTTGACTAGCTAGGCTTCTAGAGCTTACTTTTTCTTTTAATTTTCCTTTCCTGACGGCACACAGATAATAGTAGCAAAAATTATGGGGTTTTCCACATTTTATTGATAAAACAATAGTACATGCACAGGGAAAGGCTAGAAAAATTGCGCATGTAGACTTTTAAGGGTATTAAAGAGATTTTCTCCAATTCCAAGACTTGATTCAAGAACTTGAGGGTTTTAAATTCTAAAGGAGCATGATATAGGTGGTGATAGATCTATATGAACAGTCAAATGTCATGGTGAAACAATAACGTGTGACACTTGCAACCAGGCTACCATCAAATTCATCATGCACCTTTGCAGAACATGACCAATAGGGTGCAATCATACCATCATCAACAATGAGGACCATACCCTCCTACGAAGTGGACCCAGTACACAGCTAGAAATGCTGATGGAAGATCTCTCCCCCAACAGTCATTCCCAAACCAGGGACATGGGACCATGGTTGCCTCACTCTCTTGAGTTGTTGAAATTTCCACTCAGGGAGGTTCCTCGTACATTGAATACTGTAGATGGTTTGATTGGGTCTTTGGCCCAAGGTCACCTACGCACCAGTAATGGTACCCTGGAAACTTAGGGACTTACCATGGACGTCAATACTGCAGATGGTTGATCTGGCCTTTGGCCCCAGGCCACCTAGGCAGTAGTAGTCCCATGTTCATTGATAATTCAAATGGTTTGATCTAGCCTTTGGCCCACGATCAGCTAGGCAACAGTATTACCATGTGATTCGATACTGTAGATGGTTTGATCTGGCCTTTGGCCCAAGATCTCCTAGGCAGAAGTAGTACCATGTGCGTCGATATGTAGATGGTTTGATCTGGACTTTTGCCCAAGATCACCTTCGTAGTAGTAGTACCATGTGCGTTGATACTATACATGGTTTGATCAGGTATTTGGCCCAAGGACACCTAGGTAGTAGTAATCAATACCCTGGATACTCATACGATTCTACTTAGAACATATCACAACCTCGTTATCATGAAATTCACCCCAACACTCATATACCAACCAGGGATAAAGGAACAAATATCCCCCATTCCGTGCATAGAATTGACCACCGCCATAGCGTAATGTGTTGACCAGTCTAGTGCAACCTTCCCTAGCTCATCAGCAACCATACAACCAAGAGAATTATGAAAATCCTCCAGATCCTGCAAAAAAAAGCCAAGGAGAAAATAAAAGGGAGATCCTAGATAGGGGGCAGTAACCAGCAATGCCCCCCACAATCTCCGTCTGGGGGCAACCCCAACCAAAATCAAAACTAGGAACCAAGTCACAAATACCAAGGGAAAATTGGAGCTCAGAGTATCTGATCACAAAACCAAAAGAAACATGGTGATCAACACCTTATAATGCCTAAAGGAGGCTCCACTCATTCATGCCTCTAAAAAAATAAATTTTCAATCCTAATAGGTATGGCCTCTCTTATCCTTTGTTCATTCAACACATGTTTTCAATAATATTTGAATGAGGAAGATGCTTTCACTTGGGGTATTTTGTTGTAGGTATAGTATGACACAACAAATCATCCATTTCCCCATGCACCGAAGGTCCGAGAGCAGGTATCATCCTACCCTCAACATGATAGTGTCCCATAAAACTCTTCATATCTTTACATCATTTATCCACAATAAACAAACCATAGGTTCCAAACACCCGACCATGTTTATAATCTCCCCACCTTTCACATGATAAACATCCTTGTTGGTTGATAGAGCCTCCCCTCCATGGCGTCCATCACTGAAAGTAGACCATGCATTAGAAAATCATGATGCCATGGCCACACCATCTCAGTCCGAGAAGCACTTCATGTCCATTCATCCATCGTGCATCAAGTGAATTTTTATCATATCGAAATAAAACCCCTTTCCCAGACTACCGTTTTTTGCAAGAAGATCAAATATGCACCACTATGTCTCACATTTGGCCTACAATCCCTGCATCAACATAGCCCATCTGCTATATCTTCCATCCGCTTCATCATCCCCACACATAGACCAACCAATGGGGGCCCCACGCTTAGCAAAAACACCCTCCTCCCATCATCAGTGAGCGAGCATTTTCATGTTTTTGGGGCACCTGTCTTTGTGTTTTATACAATCCAATCCCATTTTTTCATTCTTTTGGAAAGTGTACAAATATCTCAAATGGAGAATAGTCCCCCACTCATCCATCCATATTTCTCCCATGGTAGCAGTCCCTAGTCGCCCTTGGTCAAAGCATCACACCTTTCACACAAAGGCACCACGACATTCACAACCAACATATACTCACCCTACATGTCCTACTGACTCAAGGGATTTCTTTATTAGAAATAAGTTATGACTACTGCCAAACTTATTTTTTCATGCTTTAACCTTGGGCCACTAAACTCCCATCATCAGTTTTCATTCATCCCTTGCCATGATGCCTATGTTAAACCTATCAAATCAAAGACCCTTTTCCCTTGAATCAATAGCTCTCTCATTTGTTTGAGGCTTCATTTTTGTCAATTTCAACACCCATTCTCCAAACAGGAAGCAGTATCTTTGATGGATCCTCACGTCAATAGGGGAATCCTCGGGTGGCACTTTGGGAATCATCATTACCCATAGATGTCATTGATCCTCCTTACATTCGACTACAACACAAGATTTCATGTCAATATGGTATCATACTTACAACCATTGCACTCTGCTCAGATTCATTGAAGACCTATGCCATTATAAACATCTTTTCAGCAATTCTTACACCGGAAGGTACCAGTCATACACGCATGCGTACAATGAGAACTTATATGCCATACCAATTTTATGCATGTGGGCACCACATTTAGCCTATTGTCAAAGAAAAAATGCCCCTGAGGGTGTCAGTAATCATCGTCATCAACCAAATCAGTAGATCACTACCATATTAGTGATACAGGAAGAACCTTTATCTGTCAGATGGATTTTTTTAGCTATCCAAATCATTGTGAGCATGGAACATACTCGCCTAGTAGAAAAATTGTATTTATTGTATCATACTATTTCTTGCCGGTTTCCGACAGAACATGGTCTGTCTTCTAGCCATTGTAAGCGGTTTCCAACCTTGCATTGTATGGAGGTCTCTCTCTCTCTCTCAACATAGGTTAGACAAAAAATAAACTATAATGTATTTCAGCTATATATTTCTTCCTAGATGTCACACATTAGGGGGAAACTGTTATCACTGGAAAATCGGAAAAGAAAAATGACAATATTAAATGTCAAGCAGAAGGATTTATAGGGATGAGGATCATTAGAGGATCTGAAATTTTTTAAAATATCTAAGGTCAAGAGGAAAAAATAAAATTATGCACTAGAGAGAGATGCAAAATGCACCTTGCGCGCATTTTTCTTTGATAGGCACGCTGGTCTACACAGATTTCCCTCAAAAATCAGCAAGATCTTGGTAGTGGCGGAAGTCACCCTCTTAGACCACTTGACACACTTCAGGAAATGATCCTCCACTTGAGGCCACCCAAGGACAACTTCCTAAGCCATATTGGTACCTCAAGTGAGCACACAAAGGAATAAAGTGGGCACACAAAGGAATCAACCCTCTCTCTTAAGTCACCATCCACAAGTGTACCAAGAGAGGGAAGAAGGATTTAAATTTACCTATAAATTGCCAGCATGAGAAGAAAAAAATGAGAAGACATTGTTATGTTGGCAAAATTTCCCATGAGCAAGACAACAATGTATAATCCAAAGTAACAGTAGAGTTAGAGGATTCAATTGTTCTCCACCCAAAAACTTCAATACCTTTGGAGAAGAGAGAGGCCTTGCAACATCAGCTCAAGGGTAAAAACCTTCCTTGTGTTGGGTCTTAGAACTCCATAGTTCTAAGGATCCTTTGGCAAGTGTGTAACGTTTCATATTTCTTACTAATATCAGTTAATAATAGGGGATTTTATTCCATTGTTTGCATTATTGTCTCGTTTGACTCATTGTGAGCTTTTTTTTTGTTTTATTTTAGTTTTGGCTCTTCTCCTTATATGAAACATACTAAATTTCGTAATTTAGTGTGTTATATATATATTAGCATGTGTTCACTAACCTATTAACCATATTTCCTCCATGTGACCATAACTTGCATGATGCAACCATTCCTACCAAGCACTAGTGGATTGGTACACTTGTGCACCAAAACCACCACTACAGTGGGGAAAATAGAAACCCCTGTCTAAGGCCACACTCACCTATGAAGAATGGGGGTACTGACCCATTTATTAGAAAAGAGAATGAAATCAAGGAAATATAACTCATAATCCAATTGATGAATGTTAAATCAAACACTATATGTGCGAGGACCAACTATATATATATATATATATATATATATATATATATATATATATATCAAAGGCCTTTGAAAGGTATATTTTGAAAATAACCCCTCTTAAATGAAAAATATTCATGCTATGGATCCCTTCCTAAGCCAACACTATGGCCTCATGTATCTGTTTCCCATCCAAAAATCAAAATTGTTCCTTAGAGATCAGATTGGAGAAAATAGGCTTAAGTATGTTAGCGGTGACTTTTGCAATAACCTTATAAATGTATTTGAGAAGGGATATAGGTTAGAATTAATTAAATGTGATAAGAGAGTTCACCTTAGGTATTAATGTAGTAAAGGTATAGTTGAAGAAGTAATGGATCGTACCTGAAGCTATCGACTTCTAAACCACCCTAAGAATATCAAAAATGATGATGTAAAAAATATCAATGAAGAAATCAACTGGCCAACCATCTATGCCTATACTCTTTTTCATCTGAAAACTAGATAAAACCACCAAAAGTTATCCTTTGGAAACCACTTGCATCAAATTCTCATTATTAGCTACAAATGCATCAGGAGAGAAGATAAATGTTGTTCTTATTACTTCAGGAATAGAGGAACCCTCTGGTGACTTGAAAGGGAAACTAAAATGATAACAATACAAATTTGTCATCTCTTTGAATGATGAAACATAATTATCTTCTTGATTTTTTAACTTCTAAACGGTGTTGCCCATTCTTCTACCTTTTGTGGAAAAAAAATTTAGTCATCATCTCTTTCCTCAAGCGAGACAACCAAACTATTTACATATCAAATAGCTTCTTGGTCATTTATAATTTATTTCTATTGCCTTCCAACTCAACAACTATGGAGTCTTTTTTCCTCCAATTTGAAACCAAATTCCTCATCCTCAAAGATTTTTTTGAGAGCCTGTTCAATAGTCCTAAGTTGAAAATAATCCTAATATATTTTGGGAACCGAATAGGTGATTGTAGCATGTTTTCCAACTTTAATACTGGTCGTAAATTATGTAGCCACAGAAGATCCAACCAAGGGATCAAAAAATTTCCTGGAGGATTTCACCAACTCTATATAGTACTCATCCTTAAGTGATGTAGAAATGAGCTTGAAAGGGACCAGAGGTTTTCTTCCATGTCCTTTGAGCTCCAAATAAATAGGAGAATCATTTGAACCTCCAACCTCACCTATCTATTATTGCACAAGGGGAAAGACACCCACAATCTGTTCAAGAGGAAGGAAACAATCTAATATTTTAGCGATAATTGCTAGCCAAGTTTTGTTGTTCCTCCAGGTAGGCCCGAGCTTAGTTAGAGAAACATCAATAAGGTGATGAGCCTTTATATATTCAAATAATAAGTATGAATTAGGATGAACATGTACAGTGAGTATTTGGATTTTTTTCAATCCCAATAGAGAAGCTTAAGTCCCAACCTATAATAAGATTATTTGCATTGAGAAATGAAGAATTAGCAAGAGCCCCTGAAAAATTAATTTTGTCCTGTTGTGGACCATAAATATTTAGGACCAGAAAGTCTATGTCCAAATATCAGGAGCGAAAGGAATGCATCAAAGTCAAATCCATTCCTAAATATTGAAGCAGTTTGTGTTGGAAAAATACAAAGAGGGGGGGTTGAATCAGTATTTACAATAATCACAATATTCTATTTTCATTTTACTTATTTCTATATGCGACTATAATTAGTCCAAATAGCGTATGCACGTGGATTTTTTAAAGGAAAAATGTGTATACCCAGATAACTTTAACGTTAAAATAAATATTCAGACACTTTACTTAGTCTAGATCATCAATTATGCACTAGACATTTAAGCATTAGATATGTCAATTAATAACATAGTAAATCATCACACAAAAGACATCACACATGAACCCCAATATTTTAAGGTGGAAACCCAAGTCGGTAGAAAACCACCGCTGCTCTCGTCTTTGTCTTCAATATTTATTATATAGAAAACTGCTTACAATGTAGCATTGATGCAAACTCATACCAGTACATAGGCACCCACATGAAAAAGGATGCATCATTCACTCATTTTCTAGCTGCTAATGGAAGGGAGCTCCAACCCGCTTATCTCGTTTACCAACTACTACTGCAAGGTTGATTCAACCCCTTGAATTGATCACCAACTTATACTAGTAGGAAGCTTCGATTTCCACACTGAAGGCTTCTGCCCTTAGAACCACTGTAGACCGCGTTTCATAAATTTTCATACTAGGTCCGACAACTTCAAGACAACACCATTTGTAGAACAACGTTAATAGCCATAAACCAATATTTAAAGAGAACAATGAGATCACTGTTACCATATCACATCATTAATCCCAGACATTTGTATTAACACTTATAATCAACTTCAACCCTGATCATTCATACAATAAACTATATACGCTACTTTACTTACTATAATTTGTGTGTATACACACTTTTCTTTCGAGAAAATTGCGTATAGATATTTATACACTCAAATTAGAGATTTAAAATGACTTAGAAAAAATTAGAGACATTCAGGCACACTATGTTAGATTTATAGAACCCTTATTTAGTCATCAACATCATTCATTCTCAATCAAGTAGACACTGATCATCCCTATATATAAGTAATTAGCAGTATAAACAATATTCAAACAATCCAAATTTACATGAAGACTTAATTGATAGACATCAGAAACACAACATAAATTATCAGACTTCAGAAAACCCCTAATTTCCATATGCTCCTTGTCTTAAACGAACCCGAAGGTATACATTCTTTCACCATGATGAACCAACGTATAAATTTGTAAATATTATAGGATTGTGTAAAACTTCAAAGAAGAAAACTTTCTCAAATCATATCAATTACTTCAACAGTTGTGCATCAAACCACAGATCTAAAAGACTCATAAACTGATCATGCAAATACATAGTCATTTCAGGTCTAGAGATTCTAGTCCATGAGTGTATCAAAATATCAGATCTATCTATTGAATATATCCCAATCCATGCAGATATACTTCAGAATAAAGTATTCAATCAGTTCTCATTCACATGCACACCCTTGCACTATAATTTTCTCCTCCTTATATAGATTGAGCCTTAGCAAATACCATGATCCAAAAACTACACAACTATCAGTGGTATTCTTGGACGGGATCAAATATCCGTTATTGCGCTCAATTTTTCGGGCTAATACCATGGTAAAGACCCTTGGTATGGTTAAAACTAGTTCGCCAACACATACACGACTTTTCTTCTTTGTACTCGCATGTATACATGACATTTATTTACCAAAACTGTGTATACACTAATTCTGCATGTATACTCGAGTTCCCATCATTAAACCTACATGTATACATGGGTTCCCTTCATCAAACATACGTATACATCTTGAAACTTTACCTTCATAATTCCTCTGTCACTCATTGTAATTCCTTTCTCTGTCACATCTGAAATGACCTGTAGATATATCAATTTTACATCTTCAACAAATAGGTTGCTACCAAAAGTCAATTAATCGAGTAAGTTGCCATCAAGGACAACATAGTACATCATAATGCCAACAATATCCCTCTTTGGAATTTATGGCAACCATTTTGGTGTTTGATCACCACAAATTGTAGATACCAGATAGGAACATCAATCATAAGAATAATTCAAACACCAAGTTACTTTCCCCCTCTGAAATCAAGAGAAAAGGGCCTTTGACATCAAGAGCAAAGGGGGAATTGATACAGGAATGTTGAGATATTTACTGCACTATACAGACCATACTCCCCATGAACACATGTTGTAGCTTCAAAACATATTTGTAATACTCTATAACCTTTCCTTTCACCAAGGAAGCATGCATACATCAATTACCCAACCAAGTGGGGTTAGATATTTGACTCAAGCACCCAACCAAGTGGGTTTACAAATTTGAACAAGTCCCTATATGACTGAATTTGAAAATATTTCCATAAAATGTCTCAACATGACCCTTACATCAAATTACATATATGAGATTATAACCAAGACCAAAGGACCTCAATACAAAGAGATCATCGAACACACTTTAGTAACCAACAAAAGGCCAATAATGAATTATATCCAAAAAGGCTAATGTTCCCCCTAAACCTGTATCCTAAACATTTTCAACAACCAATTCATCAAAGCATATTCATCAAGTATATAAATGAAAGAAAATGTAAACCAGAACCAAAAACTATGCCCATCAATACCTGAGCAACAACGCTAGACTATATATGTTACTAACAAAGACTGTGTTGGGCCACTAAATTGTCATTATTATTACAATTTCTAACATTTATTTCATCCATTTCTACCATTATTTAGCACATTATTAATCGTAATTTATCAATTAATTCCATTTTATAATAATTTATCCTCTTATGGATAAGTAATACGTATTCTCCTTTATTTCTTATAAATTGATAATTATTATGCATTATTTTGTCAAATATGGTTTATTAATCTGTTATAACATCACTCATGCTTTTAGCCTCCAAGATCTCTTATAGATTGGAGATTCAATCTCCAACTATTCCAACTCAGAAATTCATTGGGATAAAAAGTGACGGTCTTGCGTTGGCTATTTTGGAAAAATGAAGATGAATCTTGAAAATTTGAGACATGGGTTTTGTGCAGAAATGAGCAATTTAGTTTTCAATTGAGAAATTTTCCAAAATTTGGTTTCGATTGCCATAAACGGAAGGTTCTCTATAGACGATTTTCTCATATTTATTGTTGTGGTTGTTTTCCAAATTCTTCTAATTGCAATACCATATTCGAGTTATTCCAACTGAGTCATGATATTTAATATTTGATCTTCCTGATAAATTTATTGTAGACAAACTCTAGTTGTAAAGGTATATCATTTTTTAATCAGGTTAGTTATAATTTCCCTTTTCTCTCTATGTATTTAAATGAAAACATAGATCAAAGAAGGGGGAGGAAGATATGAATAATTGATGGATTAACGGATGATTTTTTTTTGAATACGAGACGAATAATTGTTGAACTTGAGACAAATTCAAGAGATCCAGTCTAATGTAATTATTTCTCTTATATATCTTAATGAAGGATGTTATCCATTGAAATCTACATCTATTACTTGTAATCTGATCTGAATTATTTCTCAAGGCATAACCAAGTCTTAAGAAGTTGGGCCCACTACCTTGGACGAAGTGTTGCCTTGAACGTCTAAAGTAGATTTGTTGCATGCTTGTTTATTTGAATTTCAATTCTAATTCCTTAAAGTAGATTTCCATTATTTTAACTAATTTTTTGTTTGTTGCAATTTTCAAATTGTTATTTCTTGCAATTTCTAGATTTCATTGAATTCACTGCTCTAGGTTAGCATTTGATTTATTTTGAGTGTAATAGGTTAAAATTTCAATTCAAAAATGTGTCATTTAATGTAGTATTGATTCAATCCATGTGATTAGCATAATTATTTTCCTGTCATTTACTTTCTTTTTTTGATATTTAGTATTCTTTTTCAAGTCTTGCATTTTATTTATTTTCGAATGAGCTTGATAGTGTAGAACATAATCATGTAGAACTAGTGTTAGCTATTGGTATTTTTGATGCAGATATTTTGATGATTGCCTTGAAATAAAAAGACTTTCCTTGGTCGATAATTAATGATTAGGTGATTAGTTGTTTTCATTAAGAAATTAATTTTACCCAACATTTTGGCATTGTTGTCAAGAAGGGAGTCAAATAGTATTACCACACTAATATCTGGTTGTAGATGCATTCCTGACTACGAGAGGATTGGATATTGAAGACAAAAGGTAAGAACCTACAGACGCATTCTAGATAACTTGTGGTGACGTCTACCCTCAATAGTCAGGATTAGGTCATATAACATGCATGATTAAAAGTAGGAATCTTAGAGGTATAAATTTGAATAAATCTTATCATTTCACTGAAGTGGTGATGTAAGCACCACCCATTTCACTAACCTATTGACAGTAACATTTGAAGGAGGATCTTTAGAGTAGAATATGAATAACATCTGCTATTTTGGGAAGAAATGACACACACTGCTAATTTTGAATTTCCTATCAGAGATCTAGGAGGAATGACACAAATGCACATAATTCCCCCATCTTCTCTACCAAAATTTCATGGTTTGGAAAATGAAGATCCGGATATATTTTATTTTGAGTTTAAAGTACTTTGTATAGGATACGATTATTTTACTAATAATAAAAGGTTGAAATTGTTTTCTCTTACTCTAAAAGGAGCAGCTCTGCGATGGTTCATGAGCCTTGGTGGGAACTACATTGAAACATGGGAGGACATGAAGAATGTATTCTTGAAGAAGTACCAATAATATTGCAAGGCCAGTGAAGATATTTTTAGTATGATACAAGGGGAAGATGAAATATTGGACGAATATGGAAAGAGATTTCAATACAAACTTCAAAAATCAAAGCATAAGCATTTGAAAAAAGAGACCTTGAAAACACATCTACTCAAAGGAATCAAAGACAAATTTTTAGGGCTCTTAAATCTTATAGGAAAAAGTGATGTTTTTTAGCTATCATATGATGATGTTTTTTATTTATGCATAAGGTATTCAAGAGGAATCTCCAAGGCTGGTAAGAATTCTAGAGAATTTTCTTCTTTCATTTCCAAGTCTACTACAATAACAGGAGATATAAGAGCTGAAATCAATGATTTATTTGAAAATTTTAAATTTGATTTTATTAGCTCTCTAAAGTCACAATTACATGTTTTGCAGGTAAAGAAAAATTAGGAAAAATTTGAAGAAGTGTTTTTCCCTCATTGGTAAAATGAGCATCCCATGCATAGATTATGTTTCTTATCTAGGATGAAAGTAACATATCAAAGAGATTGAGAAGATAAAAGCTCACAAACATGGAAACCATGGCCTAAATGGTTCATCTTATGATTACATGAATACTCTCCCTCATCCTGTAGCAGAAACATAGCATCCATATTCTTTACCAGATTTTCAACAACATCTTACTTGTCTATCAAAATCATCGACACAACCCAATCAACTACATCATCAAAATCCTCCATGTCCTACACAATTTCCTGCTTAATACATTCCACACACTGACAATAATAAACTAGTACATCATGCTTACAGTGTTGAACTGCAAAATTTTCCCACTCTTACCACCCATTCTATCTCACACACACCATTACAGAAAACTTATATTGAGATTGGGAAGGCTTCAAATCCAAAAATTGCAGAATTCATGGAATAAATTCATGATATGAAAACCATGGGAAATCAAGAGATTTAAGGCTATATTGAAGATTGGTTTCACTCCATCATTTGTTTGCAATATCACTCCATACATCAGCAATTTTTTGCACCATCGTTTCAAGGGAACATGGTCTCTCCTACCCTGGTATTTATTAATGTATATTTTTCTAATTTGGGTATGTATAAACTTGAGGCCTTGTTTCGAAAATGGTTCCATTGGAAGTACTCTTATACATAGAGATATTTCATATTTTCTAAGCTATGTTGGTTAGTGTAGAAAATAAATAAATAAATTTATTTTATGTAAAAAGAGTTATGTTTGCTGCAACATGCTGTGTAAATCGATATTGGTGATATATATTTGAATTTATATGTGTATGGAGAAATATTATATTCAAAATCATGTTTCTACAAACACTCATCACCATTTTGAAAAAAGGGTTTCTTTATCATATTTTATGGCTTGTGGGCTTTAGAAATTTCTGGAAAAACAGTTGGAACAGTCATGTTTTGAGGGGAAAAATGGGTGTATTTTTAAAAATTGTTTCTATATTAAGTAGCTATTAATGTCTAATTCACAACCAAATTTGAATCATTCCATTTGGATTTGAAATGTATAAGTTATAACAAAGACATTGACAGAGTGTCTAGTAGGAAGCTGAGGAACAAAATTGTGATAGTCCATTTTTGGAGGCCCAAATGGCTAGATTTTGCAAAAATAATTCTATGGTATATTCCCCCATTAATATGGTTTTCAAGCCAATTCAAATAAATCTATTTCTATATCATATGATAAAGTTATGGCCAAAATACTGACTGCCTATTGTAAATCAGCATTCTCAAAACTCTGTTTTTTCGGTTGTTCACTAGCATATTTGACATATCAGTTATTCTTGCATCCAAAACCTATTTTTATTGGAGATACATATATGAAAATAATTTAATCTCCAATTTGAATCAATTCAATCCGTCATCAAATGAAAAATTTATGCTTAAAATATTAATTGTTGGTCTAAGTTGGGAAATTGAAAATGACTTTGTTATGTAGGTTGTTCTAAGTAAATTTGAAATATCATATCATGGAATTTTTATAAATTGTTTCAATTGGTGATATATTTTTGAAAAATATTTCATTTGGCTTTAGAATCACTGAAATTAGACAAAAAAATAATAATTTATTATTAAAACATTGTTGGTTAGTATGGTCGACTGATACTCTCCTGCAGGTAACATATAAATTTTGCTTTGTTTATATTCCTGTGGATTTTTTTTACAGAGTAACTACTTGTTCTTTTTTCATATTTATTGGATTAATAGAGCTTGTAAACCTCTCTTCTTCCATGATTTTATGTTTTATTGTAGGTAGATGCTCATTTTTTGCAAGTCCAAGGAGAATAAAAGAAGTCCATTTATGAAAAATGGATTCTTGAAGACAATGTTAATGAGAAAAGGGCATTCCATACAAACAGATATGAAGAAGTTTAATATCATATGATGTTAAATTTTTTTAGTTTTCATGGTCTAAAATGTCTTATTTGATCTTGCCACAAATTTTCCTCTAATACCTTCCAACAAGAAAATTATGTGAAGATATTTTCATTACTTGACAGATTCACACGAAAAACAAAGAAATGAAAATTCAAGTCATTTTCACCAAAGCATTTTTTTAAAATATAGTTTTTTTCCATTCATTCACCATTGAAAAATTGTTGTTCCTAGAAACATATTGATGTTCCCTCAAGAAACAACATTACTGCAACTGAAATCACACTTGTCGTAACTTAACTTATTTATTTATTTAGTCTTTTTAATAAAGTTTTGTTTCTTTAGAGATTTCTCTTATGTTTTTGTGTTTCAGGTGTTGCTTCCTTCAAAGTTGTGGTTGTCATTTCGTTGGCGAATGCACAATGCTACAAATCAACAACTGTTGTTTTGTCCAATGAATAATTGTTATTATATCAAATGAACAAATGGTGTTCCATTCCCAACTGCACATTCGTTGTCCCGTCTTCAACTATGTAGTTGTTGTTTGATAAAACAAATACCTTTGATTTCTTTTGCCTGTTTTTAATAATTGTTGTTCAAGAAATTGAACAGTTGTTGTTCAGTCAATTGAATAGATGATGTTCGATAAAATGGACAGTTGTGTTTCTTTTGTGTGTGGTTAATAATTGATGTTCAATCAATTGAACAACCACAATTGTATGGTGTTTTTATGTTGTTCAACCAATTGAACAGTTGTTGTTCAATCAATTGAACAGTCGCAAATGTTTTTGGTGTGTTTTTGTTGTTCAATCAATTGAACAACCCAACCTTTTTTGGTGTGTTTTTGTTGTTCAATCAATTGGACATCTGTTATTCAATCAATTGAACAACCACAACGTTTTTTGTTGTGTTTTTTTTGTTCAATCAATTGAACAACTACTGTTCAGTAAAATGAACATCCACGATTTATTTTTGTGTGCTTAATAATTGTTGTTCAATAAAATGAACTTTTGTGAATTTTGTTGCCATTTTATCTCAATCAAATAACCAATTTTCCTTCATACATTTTTCCATGAAAACCATCTTTTTTTATGGAAATTTGTACTCAATATAAAGGAAAAACAGTGATATTAACAACATTATGACTTTTAAAAACTTTGATGGTTATCTTTATTCCAAAGCTGACATAATTCCTTGATATAATGACTTGTTGAATATCTCCTCTTTGGACATATCATTAAATGATTCACTATCTCAATATGATGTTGGTTTATCTTTCATACTTTCAATTGATAATTCCCTTTGGTATGATGATCTAGGGACAAAAGCATAACTTTCGTTGGCATTCTTCTACTTCTCACACCATCCCTAGCTCTTAAGGAGTTAATGAGTCTCCCTCCATTTATAATAAAAATATGAAAATCTAATATAAATATTCTTATAGAGGATAGGGGGTCTCAGCATGAGCCAAACTACTATAATCATAAGGATGTAACAAGTGACATTCCCATTATGGCCACCACACTTGGGTGATGGCCTTCTAGATAGTAAAAAATGTCAGAGGACAATAGGTCTCATCATGAGCTGACTTGATCACTTTTTTATATCCTAGTGAATGACATTGTGGTTATCTGGTATATCATGTTAGCATAGTGATCACTTTATAAAAATAAACCGTTACTTAAATACTAAATAGAGGATCCCGACTCATTTTTGGGTTAAAAAGCAACCCTGTCAAGGCTATGGACACCTGCTGGCAGTGGTGCCTCTACTTATCGTATTGAAGTTCTAGGTTACATTTCCAACTATTCTGTATCCCAATATTTCCCATTGATTCATTTCCAAAGATGAATTTACCATTTGAACAATGTTTATATCTATATTAACCAATATGCATGCTAAACTATAATTTTATATGAATTATATTAAAAACTATCCAATCAAATGATATCAGTAGTCGTCATCATACATTTCCTGTCATGGTTTAATCATATATTGCCACCAAAGGAAAAATATTTTCTCATAATGCTTAAATATCTATTTTACTCTTTTTGGACAATTCCTAATCATCTTTCCGATTTTTACTGCTCTGACCATTTATACCATATGTACGCTACTCTCATTATTTTTTTGTCACATTTATGAATCCACAACGACCTTCCTCTTTCCCAGTGCTTTATGGTCATGGATGCCTGAGGGAAGAAAACCCTGCCACACTTTGTAGTTACTTTCAGCTTGCATGGCTTCCACTTTTGCATCACTTTCAGAATCAGCTCAACCTACATCAGCTTCAACAAATGCCAGTCCATACATGCCATTCTACATTTCTAGGAAGGTAAAACTTGAGGTAACATAACATAAGTTTTTGATTTATTAAAAATTTAGGACAATTTCATGAAAATCCATTGAAGATTATTTATCTTCATTCACTCCACTTCTTTACCACTTTTCATTTTTCAGAAAAATAAGATCTTTTAGTTTGGGGGAGTGTTACATTCATTCATTTATTTATTATGACCAAGCCATTAATATTTTTTATCATCCATCTCCTTATTCCTTCTCAAAACCTCTCTTATTCCATGTTGTTGTACACCAAGCATAACGATTGTAGCAACTACCTCAATCTATTTCCTAGTATAGCATGAGTGCATGCTAATTATCTATTTTGGGGGAGGAATTTCTACACATGATGGATGTTTTCTACTTTATTTCTCATTTAAGGCATACAATTTCATTTTTATACATTGTCGAAATTGATTTGTGCATATCTTAGAAACTATGAACTGAATTCTTGTGATTTTTGAACAACAAAGAGGTATCTTTAAAATACACAAACCCAATAATATCAAGCTAAATTAGTTTGTAAAATTTTAGAAACCATGCACTGTTACATATACCCATTTTTCTTATATCTCATGATCCATGCATCAAAACAATCTGACTTTTTTATTAGAGAAGCATTAATATAGTTCCAAAATTTCAGAAAAATCTGGTTTGTAGTTTTTGAGAAAATGGTTAATGAAGTTTGTAGTTCTTTGTATCATATTTTTTTGTCACTTGATATACATATGGTTGAAAATCAATGTGAAAATCGTTATTCCTTAACCAACATTGATGAAATTGAATATTTATAATTTGAGGAAGAAGTCATTTGTTCCATCAATATAATGACTCGGGGTGAATTTTTTTTATTATTGTATTACAGCTTGGTTAATATAGAGGCTTTGGGTTGCATGAGGACATGCAACATATTTAGTTTGGGGGTACGTTGGGCCACTAAATTTTCATTATTATTACCACTTTCTAATGTCTATTTCGTCCATTTATACCATTCTTTAGTACATTTTTTTATCATAACTTATCATTTAATTCCATTTTATAATAGTTTATGGTCTTATGGATAAGTAATATGTATTCTGCTTTATTTATAAGAAATTGATAATTATTATGCATTATTTTGTCAAATATGGTTTATTAATCTATTATAACATCACTCACGCTTTTAGCCTCCAAGATCTCTTCGAGATTGGAAATTCGATCTCCAAGTATTCCAACTAAGAAATTCGTTTGGATTAAAGTGACGGTTTTTTGTTGTCTATTTCAGAAAAATTAAGATGAGTCCTAAAAATACAAGACATGGGTTTTGTGAAGAATAGACCAATTCAGTTTTCCAATGAGCGGTTTTCCAAAATTCGGTTTGGATTGAGAGAAACAAAGTGTTCTCTGAAGGTGATATTATTAGGTTTGTTGTTGTGGCCGATTTCCAAATTCTTCCAATTTCAATTCCAGATTCGACTTGTTCTAGCTGAGTCATGATATTTCAGATCTGATCTTGCTGATCAATTTATTGTATACAATCTCCAATTATAATGGTAAATCATTTTGTAGTCAATTTAGTTCTAATTTTCCTTTGTTCTCTATGTATTTAAATGAAAATAGAGATCAAAGAGGGGGGAGGAACAGATGAACAATTGTTGGATGAATGAATGAAAAATTGTTGAATACGTGATCAATAACTGTTGAACTTGAAACAAATCCAGGAGCTTCATTGTGATGTAATTATTTATCTCATATATTTTAATGAAGGAAGTAATCCATTGGGTTCTACATTGGTTACTTGTAATCTGATCTAAATTTTTTCTCAAGGCAGAACTGAGTCTTGGGCAGTTGGGCCCACTACCTTGGACGAGGCGCTTCCTTGAAAATTTAAAGTATTTTAGTTGCATGATTGTTTCTTTGAATTTAAATTCTCATTCCTTAAAGTAGATTTCCTTTCTTTTAAGTAATTTGTTGTTTGCTGCATTTTCCAAATTGTTATTTCTTGCAATTTGTAGATTTTATTTAATTTAGTGATCTAGATTAGCATTTGAATTATGTTGAGTGTAATAGGTTAAAATTACAATTCAACAATGTCTGGTTTAATTTAGTATTGATTCAAGTGGTGTGATTAGCACAATTATTTTCCTGTCATTTACTTTCTGTTTTTGAGATTTCGTATTGTTTTTCAAGTCTTGCATTTTATTTCTTTTCGAATGAGCTTAATAGTGTAGAACATAATCATGTAAAATCATTGTTAGCTGTTGGTATTTTTCATGCATATTTTTTTCAGATTCCTTGAAATAAAAATATGTTCCTTGGTTGATAATTAATGATTAGGTGATTATTTGTTTTTATTAAGAAATTAATTTTACCCAACAGACTGTTCTGAAGGTTGACGCACTGATTTTATGACAAAAGGAGCCATACATGGTTGTATAGAGAGAAACGTGTGTATATACGCAACTATGCATCATGAAACCTGCGTACCAAATTTAATATTTTGAAATCAAATAGATCAAATAAGTGTGGCAGATAAAAGTCTTAGCTTCTGTTTGAGATATTGAAATGCTTCACTGGGAAGAGGTTTAGTAAATATGTCAACAACTTGTTCATTGGAGGGAACATGCTCCAATTTAACCTTTTTCTCAAGCACTTGTTCTCGTAAAAAGTGATATTTGATAGGAATGTGCTTGGTTTTGGAATTCATAACATGATTTTTCGAGATACTGATGACACTTGTATTATCACATAGGATGGAGATGAGAGGATAACATTTAATTTGAATATCTTTTAATGTATGCATCATCCAAATAATTTGTGTGCAACATGATGCAGCAGCCACATATTCTGCTTCTACTGCAGATAAGGCTCTACAACTTCATGAAAAGTATTGCAACAACACAATTTTTCTGCTATTAAGCTCTAAACAAATTTGTTGTATACAAATTCACCCTCTGCAATTTCCAGGATTGCCCCAATGACAACTACTATTACATACAAGAATATAATAGTTTTCACACCACAATCCCTTAACCTAATCTATTTGTAAAGCAAAAAAATTAAGGCTCTCTCAAATTTTCCTGGCCCTCTTTGAAGGGAGTCAAGTTACTACAGAATCTGATAGCATGTTAGAAAAATTGAGAGACAGCAAAGCGAGAAATTAAAAAGAAAATACCAAACACTATATTCTTATTGAGCACATAACAAATTACATACATTTTTGTAAATCACAAATTTCTAAATGATAAGATCCTAAAAAGGTGAATCTATGATTCATAAAAAAACTCACACATAGGGAAATAATTACTTCTAGAACTACACTGGAGACTCACACTGACAACCCAAAGAAACTTGGAAGTCATAGAAACATGACTTCTTATATAATTGATTTTAATTTTTTTTTAAATCCACTCAACAATGATTGTTAAACATTCTTGTCAGTGTTTTATGATCAAAGTGAGAAACCATTTATGATTCTCTCAGATGGTTATGCTCAATTAAAAATATGAATGACATGGTTGATAATGAAGTGAATTTATTTAACTTGTTCACAACTATCAACGCTTGCTGGAAATGGCATAGATTTATGGGGTGCTTGGAAACATTGATGCAAACACTGGAGATGGACAAACATGTACTAGGTTTATATTCACTGGTGCTAGTTTATTGACATAAATCAGAGTAGTTTATGCTTAATTGAATGAAAATTTTCTCACTGTTAGTGGTGTTTTCATGTGAAATTTCATGTGCAGGATTTTTTTTCATGTGAAATTTCATGTGCAGGGAGTTTTTTCATATGAAATTTCATGTGCAGGTTGGGATAGTAATTAATTTCATGTGAAATTTCCTATGCAAGCTCAGAAAGTGATCAATTTCTTACGAATATTATAAATAAGGTGAGTCTGTACAAGATCATTGATGAAGGAGAGTTAAGGCAGAGTCAGCAATGTGACAAGCTGGTCACATGTTGTGGCTTGGGAAGAGGACTAAAATTCCTAATAAATTGAATTATTTATTTTAAAGTTTTTTTTTTTAGTTAGTTTTGGCTAACATAGCCATTGTAATCTATAGGTTAAAAGAATAGTTAGATTAGGATTAGTTAGAAATTTAGTTAAATAAATTGTTCAGAAGCTGAATAAAAGTTTCTCAACCACATGGGGATTTTGGGGAAAGGCATAAAACAAAACCAAATCCACCATTTTTGGGTTCTGACTTCCATAGATAAAAAGAGAGAATGAGAGGGAAATAAGTGTAAGAAAGGGTTGAGCAGAGAGTAGGAACAAATGTAAAAATAAGTCATCCCAGGGCTCAGTTATGTGTATTTTCTTTATAAATAAATTCCAAAGTGTTTTGGACTATGGTCGGGCTCTTTGTTTCAACCTTTGGATTTTATTTCACTGTCAAAATTAAATATTAAATTCATTTGTTATTATATATGCATGTTGTTTTATGTTAATAATCAGACAGGCCGAGCAAGAAGATGAAGCTTTTGAGAACTTCCTATAAAAAGAGTTAGGGCATAGGCCAAGGGATGAAAGATGAAATAAATCTAATCGAATTGTAGGTGCGGCAAGGATGAGCAAGAGGAGTGGAGTGAAGGAAAAGTGTTGTAGATCACAATTGAAGAGGAAATATTGAATAAAGAGAAGAACGGTTAAAAGAATTCTAAGTGAGGGACCAACGGTGTAGATTGAATCGTAGATTCAAATGTTTAAGGTTTGACGGTAGAGATCTATGCAGGCAGAAGGGGTGAGAAGAGTTGTGATAAGGATGAATGTGATTAGATCACAGATTTGAAAGAAGAGGAGATCAATGACGGAAAATGATTTGCGATTTTGGAAATTGCATAAGTTAACAGATATCATCATGCATTCTCGTAGGTTAAGTTATTTTGTTTGCAAAGCGAAAAGGGTGAAGGGAAAGATGCGACAAAGTAGTCACATTTCAGCTTGTGCACGAGCACACATCGCATATGATAAGGTTGAACTCTTATCGATATAACTTTAAATTTTCGGGTAGATGATTTGCAATGAGATGAGGGCTGTTGGATCCGACGAAGATCGACGATAGGTTTTGCATCGCAGTTTCACCTCGGAGATCGAATAGTTTTGGTGTTAAGAGATTCCGCAAGTTAAACAGGATAACTTGTGATGCGATAGAGCATGAGTGGGAGGATGCGATGGGGTAAGATGTGAGAAATGTGATGCTAATCAGGAGAAGCGACATGCCAATATTGTGCTACAATGCATTTCATAAGGTTTATGTGTTAACATACTTTTTAAGAGTAAAAAGGTGCAGAAGAGTAGTTGCATTGTATTTGCGACTAGTAGAGAGTACTGTGGGACCCCCCAGTAAGGAATCTCGCGTGTATATATTGGTTTTGGGTTATATGAACACTATATGGATAAAGAACGTTGTTGATCTATTTTCGCATATGTATGTTAATTAACACTGATGTTTTGTATTCTACTATGTAAATTAAAATGGATATATGTGGTTCCTAACCCACCAGTCCACCATCATATGTTAATTTCCAGCTATGACTGCATCAATCATGGTTGGTTTTGCTAGTTTTATTGACTATATTGTTTCCTCATAATTGAAATAATGTTCTAAGAAACTTTTTTGGTTTCCATTTAACATTAATTTATATTTCTTCTCATCAATCAAGTCTTTGTCCAGGGTGGGCTTGCACCTGGTGGTTTCAACTTTGGGTATTCTATCATTTTTCTTTTTAATTTTTGTACTTTTCTAACTCAACTCATCTTACAAACTACATCTACTTCCTAAGAAACAATATGCTTATATTTATTATTTATTTTTTAGTTCTCACCTGAATTATTGAACTTCAGTTCATTTAAAGATAATTATTTGGATGAGGTGTTGATCTGTCTCTCGTGAATCACTTCTTTGGCATGTTGGTTGAATGATTATATTATGGTTGAGCTCTCAATTCCGCAATTTTATTTCTTTTAGAGATTGACGATTTCAAGACGTTGATGGAGAAGTAATATAGTTGTAATTGTGTATTTGAAGTTGAGCCAATTTATACAATATGTTAAATTTGATTTTATTTTCTAAATCTACAGACTTTCATGAGGAATTAGTGTTGACAGTTCAACATATTTTACCTTTCAAGGGCTAATATTAGTCGTCAATTTTCTAATTAAATGGGGAAATGGCACCTGAAGATCCTTAATTTGCTTGGCACTTTTCCTTTATGGTTCAAACTCTTTGCAATTTCAAAATTTGACATTGAATGCCAACCTAATGCATGCAACCTAACATGGATTATGTAGAAAATTGTACCACAGAATTAAGGGATTTGTATGGATAACAATGAATTTCCAATTAACTTTAAGATCACAAACTGTAGATACCTATATATGCATATAATGGAAACACATGCACAAAAAAATGCATATTATGGTCAATTATGGCAAGAATAACTAGAGAGGTTTCAAGCATATGAGACTCTTATTAAACTAATAATTTTATTTTTTTACATATTTGTAGATATTTCATTTAGTGTCTAAGAAATTAAAACTAGATATAGTATGTACATAATTGTTGGTCATCGTTATTTAAGAATTGGTTATCTCGTTATTGTATGTCTTTCTTCCATAATTTCTTCTTGTTAGTAGTACTACCAACTTTCTTTTTCAATGTTCGCCATTCATTACTTGATCTTTTGTCGTATTTCTTCTAGATATGCAGTAGCTGGAAACGAAGGGGAAGAAAGTTATGAAATTTTAGATATAATACCGAGCTAGGTAACCTTTTCCGTACACTTGTATTGAGACAACATTCTCTTTTTTATTTACCCTATAAAGGTGAAGACTACGTTTAATAGAGGTAGCAGCAGGAGTGAAAACATCTACGAAAGAATATTACAACCTTTAAGGGAAGTGATGAAGGAAGCTAGCAATGGTTTTCTAGGAGGAAGAAGAAGTGTGGTGAGAACCTAGTATTTCAGCTAAAGTTGAAATATAAGAGGACAATAATTTTCTCAAGTGTAGATGAGTTGTGAGGGTAAGCCTAGAAGGAGCATAGAGGAGTTCTCAAGGAGGGTTCTAGAATGAGAACCAGTGCTTACCAAAAGACCAAGCACAAAGGAAGTTTGGTGAGGTAAGTTGTAGCAGGAGGGAATGTTACTGCAGAAGCTAGTGCAGCTCATAGAGGATGAAAGAACTCAAGAATATGACTATTGAAAGTCATAGCATAGGTTCAGGAGGAAACCAAAAATTGAATAAGGAAATGCCAAGACAAATGACATATGGAAGTAGATGATTGATGAAGAATATAAGAGAGAAATAGCTGAGATGGAAACCCATATTGATCTATTGATGGAGTAGCTATCGAGGGGTGATGAATATCACAGGTGTTGATGGATTATGAGGAAGAAATTAAAATGGCATAGGTTGGACATGAAGAGGGAGCATAGGTTGAATGATCAAGAAGAAGAAGAATTACTTAAAGTAGCAAAGTATGAAAGGAAAGGTTCAAAGTATGAAAGAAAAGGTTTTGTTTGAAGAGTCAGGAAGAAGAAGAGTCACCAAGAGATGACTTGGAACTAGAAACAAGTACTACACTTGTTTCAAAGATGAAAGAGGTTTGTTGCAGCTCACAAGGTGGATCGGAATGATTCCACAGAGGGAAGAAGAAGATATACCGCTGATGGTTATCTGAAAGGTTCAAGGAGGAGTCATAATGAAAAGAAATAAATCAGCGGAGATGCTAGTAAAAGACTAAGCATGGAAAATCCTGGTGTGGTATCTATAGACATGTTGATGGAGTCAACTTGTAGAGATGAATTGTTGATAGTCCTTGATGAACAAATAGGAGTTCATAAAGGAAAGAAGAATATGACTACTGATGGTCATAGTAAAGGTTCTAAGGGAGATTATGATAGATCAAGTAAGGATAAACTTGATAGATAATTGGTTGAGATAAAAGTACAACTAGAATTTTGAGAGAATTCATACAAGGGGTTATGGAACACCAAAGGTATGATTAGGTTCTGCGGAAGGAAAGAGTTATGATGGAGCTGTTACAGAAGGAGAAGGAAGAACAAATATGTGGTTTCCTCATGAGAAGAAAGATGAGAATAAAGATGAGATGGCATAAGCTGCAGAAGACGGTGAAGGAGCAACCAATGAATGCTTAGTGGGAGGCTGAGATGCTCAAGGCAAGTGAGTATCAAGGAGAATACTTGAAGACCGAAACTTCAAGTGAGGCCAAGAAGTCTAAATGTTTTAAAAATTGGTATCTTATGTATGTTTGCAGGTGAAAAGAATGAAGAAATACAATTTGTCAATGTTGTCATAAAAGAGGAAAGAGGAGAGACAGAATCTGAATTATATGTTGAAGGAAGATGAGACAACTAGGTCCCATATGAAAGATCATAGATAGTTGAGAGAAGGTATTTCATTTCACCATGCTGCAAGGGCTAAAAGCAAAGAAATTTTGGCACATGATGATAGTCAAAAGCAAGAAGAAGTGGAGGAAGATATCAAGAATTGAAATGTAATTCTTGAGGAGGTTGAGGTGGGGTCCACTGAAGATTTTTAGAGTCATACAAAAGATTCAGAGAAACAAGGGGACTTGATGACTGAAGCATCAAGGGAGACCATCAGGTCTTGTGGTCTTAAAACTCACAATTTATTTGTTATTGCAGGTTTTGTAGGAGACAACCATTTTTTTGGAACTATCTTTAATGAGGTTGAAAGTTGCAAAGTTAAGTATGATGATGACTAACTTTCAGATGAATACAAGGATGAATTATTGCAACAGAAGGAGTTCATAGATTCCTCACTCACTGAAGGAAGAGCTCAGAATGGAGGATGTGTCCATAGCAAGGATGAGACAATTTTGTATTATGTTGAGGAACCTAATATTGGTGAGAATAGTGAGAAGTTGGTTTTCGTAAATGACTAGAAGGAGACTCTAGGACAGTCACTTGAAGTTGTCATAGAGATGGAAAATCATAGTTCTCTTATGATAAAGAAGGAAGAAGAAATGTCATGGAGAAATTGGACTTGTGACAAAGAGGAAGATAATAATAAGGATGAAGGTGAGACAAATATGTCACATGTTGAAGAAAAATCAGTCCTAGAATATTTGAAGTAGAATGGACTACCAAAGTTAGTCTATTGAATGTTGTCAAGGAATACGAAAAAGGATATGCTGGAATTGATGAACAACATAGTGATGATGTGCTTGAGAGGGATCAATTAGAAAGTGAATTGTTGAAGATGTTGTTGGAAGAATTTAAGTATCAGGAAGGGATTGTAGTCATTAATAGAAGAACATCTCAAGTTTTGGTTGAGATAGAAGCAGTTACTAGTTTACTAAACTATGTTATGTATGCTAGTATATAGAGAATTGTGAGTGAATATGTTACTGCAGTCAGAAAATTGGAAAAAAAATTACTTTTTGAAAGTGAGTTTGAAGATAAGGAACAAAAATTAGATATTGTAGATGCAGATATCTTTAAGGATATTCAGCAAATTTGGGTGGCAGCAATGTCCGGAGTAATATTTACAACAATATCTGGGATAGAGTGTATTAGAATGTGTTGGTAGAAGGCTGGAAATATTGGATTGAAAGAAACCATAGATGAACTATGGGAGTTAATGTTAATATCTAATACGAGTTATAGAAAAGTGAAGAAAGAAGTTCACTGTGGAATTGTGTGGAAAGTAAAGAAGAGTGAAGGTAGAAGCAGTGGAGCACTACAACACAAAGTATGGAAGCCTGGAAGATTCCAACTAAATAATGGTGAAGGAAATGCAAGTTAGGGACAACAATAAAACAAATTTTTGAATCTTAGAAGATTCAACCATTTAAGACACATGACTAGGAGGTCATGAATTCTTTTACCTCGGGATTCTAATGCAGGAGCATTAAGGGAGAGTCAAAAATGTGACAAGTTGGTCACATGTTGTGGCTTAGGAAGAGGACTAGCAGTCCTAATAAATTGAAGACTTTATTTTAAAATATTTTGTTTAAAAGTTAGTTTTAGCTAACATAGTCATTGTAATTTGTAAGATAAAAGAATAGTTAGATTAGGATTAGTTAGACATTTAGTTGAATAAATTGTTGAGAAACTAAAGAACAATTTCGCAACCATATGGGGATTTTGTGGAAAGGCATAAAACAAAACCAAATCCACCATTTTGGGGCTCTGCCTTCCATAGATAAAAGGAGAGAACGAGAGGGAAATAGGTGTAAGAGAGGGTTGAGCAGAGAGTAGGAACAAATGTAAAAAGAAGTCATCCCAGGGCTTGGTTCTCTATATTTTCTTTATAAATAAATTCCAAAGTGTTTTGGACTATGGTTGGGCTCTCTATTTCAACCCGTGGATTTTATTTCCCTGTCGAAATTAAAGATTGCATTCATGTGTTATTGTATATGCGTGTTGTTTTATATTAATGAACATACAGGCTGAACGAGAATACGAAATTTCTGAGAACTTTGTATAGAAAGAGTTAGGGCAGAGGATGAGGGATGAAAGACGAAAAAAATCTAATCGGATTGTAGGTGCAGCAAGGCTGAGCGAGAGGAGTGGCACGAAGAAAAAGTGTTGAACAATGCAACTAAAGAGGAAATATTGAATAAAAAGAGGAACACTTAGAAGAATTCTAAGTGAGGGACCAATGGTGTGGATTGAATGATAGATTCAAAAGTTTAAGGTTCAACGGCGGAGATCTGTGCGGGCAGAAGGGGCGAGAAGAGCTATGAGAAGGATGGATGTGATTAGATCATAGATTTAAAAGAAGAGAAGATCAATGGTGGAAAAAGATTTACGATTTCACAAATTGCAAAAGGTAATAGATACCGTCAAGCATTTTCCCAGGTTAAGTTATTTTGTTTACGAAGAGAAAAGGGTGAAGGGCGTGATGCCACATAGCAGTCACGTGTTGGCTTGGCGCACGACCACACATCGCATATGATAAGGTTTAACTTTTATTGGTATAACTTTGAAGTTTCAGGCAGATGATTTGAGATGAGACGAGGGCCATTGGATTTGACAAAGATTGACGGTAGGGTTTGCATCGCAGTTTCACCTCAGCAATCGAATAGTTTAGGAGTTAAGAGATTTCACAAGTTAAGCAAGATAACTTGCAATGCAACGGAGTAAGAGCGAGAGGATTTGACGGGGTAGGATGTGAAAACTGTGACTCTAATGAGGAGCAACCACGTGCTAGTATTGTGCTACGACGCATTTCGTAAGGTTTATGTGATAATGTACTTGTTAAGAGTCAAAAGTTGTGGAAGAGCAATTTTGTTGTGTTTGCGACTAGCAGAGAGTACTGTGGGACACCCCGATAAGGAATCTCATATGGATGTATGTGTTTTGGGTTATATGAACACTATATGGATAAAGATCGTTGTTGATATATGTTCGCATATGTATGTTAATTAACTTCGATGTTTTGTATTCCACTGTGTAAATTAAAATGGATATATGTGGGCCCTAACCCACCAGTCCACAATCATATATTAATTTGCGGCTACGTCTGCATCAATCATGGTTTGTTTTGCTAATTTTCTTGACTATATTATTTTCTCATAATTGAAATAATGTTCTAAGAAACTTTGTTGGTTTCCATTTAACATTACTTTATATTTCTTCTCATAAATCAAGTCTTTGTGCAGGGTGGCCTTGCACCTGGTGGCTTCAACTTTGGGTATTCTATCATTTTTCTTTTTAATTTTTGTACTTGTCAAACTCAAATCGTCTTACAAACTGCATCTACTTCCCAAGAAACAATATGCTTATATTTATTAATTATTTTTTCTTAGCTCTCACCTCAATTATTGAACTTCAATTGCTTTAAATATAATTATTTGGATAAGGTGTTGATCTGTGTCTCGTGAATCACTTCCTTGTCATGTTGGTTGAATGATAATATTATGGTTGAGCTCTCGAGTCCGCAATTTTTTTTCTTTTAGAGATGGAACATTTCAAGATGTTGATGGAGAAGAAATATAGTTGTAATTTTGTATTTGACTAGTTGAACCAATCTATACAATATGTTAAATTTGTTTTTATTTTCTAAATCTACAGACTTTGATGAGCCATTAGTTTTGATACTTCAACATCTTTGACCTTTCAAGAGCTAAGATTAGTCGTCAATTTTCTAATTAAATGGGACAATTGCACCTGAATATTCTTAATTTTCTTGGCACTTTTCCTTTATAGTTAAAACTCTTTGCAATTTCGAAATTTGACATTGAATGCCAAGCTAATGCATGCAACCTAACACGGATTATGCAGAAAACCTAATACAGATTATGCAGAAAATTGTACCATAGAATTAAGAGATTTGTATGGATAACACTGAATTTCCAATTAACTTTAAGATCACAAATTGTAGATACCTATATATGCATATAATGGAAACACATGGACAATAAAATGCAGATTATGGTCAATTATTTGCAAGAATAACTAGAAAGGTTTCAAGCATATGAGATTTTTACATAATTGTGCATATTACATTTAGTGTCTAAGAAATTAAAACTAGCTATAGTATGTACATAGTTGTTGGTTGTCGTTATTTAAGAATTGGGTATCTAGTTATTGTATGTATTTCTTCCATAATTTCTTGTTGTTAGTAGTACTGCCATATTTCTTTTTCAATGTTGGCCATTGGTTATTTGATCTTTTGCCGTATTACTTCTAGCTATGCAGTAGCTGGAATTGAAGGGGAACAAAGTTATGAAATTTTAGATATAATACTGAGCTAGGTAAGCTTTTCCTTACCCTTTTATTGAGAAAACATTCTTTTTTTTTGTTACCCTATAAAGGTGAAGACTGCATTCAATATGTAGTGCTAGCCAGGACATTGAAGATCTCTACCGAATAATGTCCTTTTAGCACATATTATGTTGACCAGGTAAACGTGCATTTGATGTTATTTTGTTGTCTTGTGCTTAGACTTGGATTTTATCCAACTTACCCCTTTAATCAACAGTTCGTCAATGCCAATTGCAGTATAAACTTTTGGGCAAGACAAATTACAGCTAACAAGAAAAAAACCAAAACTTCTGATAATGCTCCTTGCTTGTATGCTAAAACCCTAGGAATATGATAGCTAAGAAATAACAAGAATGTTGTTACATATATTTTTTTTATGAAGTTTTTTATTTACATGTTTACCATAAAAAAAGAAATACATGTGTTGTTTCCATTTTGCTGGTTTCAACTGTTTAAAAATTATAACTTTTATTTGTATATATGATGATATATGATCCTATGGTATGCTTCTATACAAGTATGCGTGTTAAGTGGAACCTTGATATTATTTATACTTTTTGTAATATTTCTTATGAAAATTATTCATGCTTCTTGTCATATTGGCCCTAATATTCATGGTGGTTGTTGGCATTATTTCTAATTTTAACTTTTGTATTATCTTGGGGAGTCATGGTCATTTTCCTTTCGTTTTAGTTCTATCAAAGACTTATGTCATGTGGCCAGGCTTCAATAACTCCTCTGATCATCATGTCAAACCCTCATTTGAATGAAGTGAATGCGTGAGTTTTGAAGCTTGGCTCTTTGAAACTTTATTTATTGGTATTTTGGGTAGATGTTATTTACTATGCTCATATTTCTTATTTTGAGTATACTTGATTACTTCTCATACATATTGTTCCATTTTTTTTTTTTAACTATGTAGAGTGGGTTAAATTATACATGAAAACATGGATTCCTTTCATAAAGTGTGTACGTTTTCTGAGTACTCTATCATTTCAAAATATCAGGTTCGTGGTTTTTGAAAGATGTATCGTGCATATTTAAAATAAATATTTGGTAGTTGAGCTGTTGGTTACCAAATACCAAATGCTAGCATGTTCGACCAATATGGCATTCATCAGAGACAAAAGATTTTCCAGGAATGCAAATATAGTGGAAATGACTAACAAAAATAAAGTGTTTTTCCAATAAAATTGCACATATGTGTTATAACCTTACAATCCATAAACAAATTTATTGAGAAATCTGTGAACTATACTGAAGCAAATGACAAGAATTGAAAAACTGAAAAGAAGTGGAGTAGAGGATTGTTCATCTCAATATTACAAATTAGTTAAATAGGATTACATTGGAAACATCAGTAATAAATAACTGTAGTGTAACTCGACTAAACTGGAGTAATTAGAAACTAAACTAGACACATGGACTAACGGTTTCGACACCTAGTATGTGGTTGGGATTACATTCTTTAACACTCCCTTTTAATTTCAACCACATAAAAATTTAATTCAGATAACTGCTGGTCTATGTCTCACCGAGGCTTACAATTTAAAACACTTGATTTCAACTAGATTTAGTTTTCTTCTTCTCTTTTTCCATATTTTGTAGCTTCTTAATTGCTTCAGATTTTCTACTTTGCTGTATCCTTGAGAACTTTGTTTCTTCATTTGTTGTTGTGCTTCCTTTTTTGTCTCTGTCTCTTTCTCTGTTTCTTCTTTCCCTTTGCAGACTTCTTTCTTTTCTTCTGTCTCTGCTTCTTTCTTCTGCTTTGTTTCCGTCTTTGTCTTTTCTTTACTAACCTGTGTTGCTGCAAACAGGTTGTCTTCCACTAACTGAAGTGGGATTATCTCACCAAATAGCATCATGTCGATATCATATTTTTGTTGCATCATCTACAACCATTCATCATTAGCCAAAAATTCATTATCAAAGTTAACATGGACAATATTAATCACTGGATTTACCATATCTTCAACAAAATCTATTGCTGGATTCATCATATCCTCATCAGCAAGCTCTGTTGCTGGAATCACCATATCATCAGTAAGCTCTATTGCTGGATTCATCAAAACATCATCAGCAAGCTGTGTTGCTGGAATCAACAAGTCATCATCAGCAAACTCTGTTGCTGGAATCATCAAGTCTTCATCAGCAAGCTGTGTTACTGGAATCATCAAATTTTCTTCAACAAGTTCTGTTGCTGTATTTACAATTTCATCTTCAGCAAGCTCTGTTGCTGGATTCATCATATCTTCGTCACCATGCCATGTTGTTCGTATCATTAATTTTTCGTCAGCAAGCTCTGTTGCTGGAATCCTCAAATCATCGTCCACATGTAGCTGTGTACAGTGGGGTTCACAAGCATCTTCGTGCTCTCTCTGTGCTTCTTCTACACTTTCTTCGCAGACATCATCCACCTGTGGCTGAGCACAGTGGGATTCAGAAAACTCTTCATCTCGATGTAGATCTGCTGCTACGGTTCCACCTTCATCTTCAACTCCAATGCTCTCCCTTGCACCAAAACATCTCTCAAGGGTATCCCATGCCTCCTTGGCTATCTTGGCATCTGAAATTAGAGGAAGAATGCTGTCATCGACAGATTCTTTTATGCATTTTAACACATAGGTGTCTTTTTGCCTTCTTATTTCCCGATCTAAAAAGATCTCGAACTTCTTCTATTTCTGCTTTAGCCTCTTGACTTTTCCCATTTGTGAGTATTAACTACAACTCAACAAAAAATCTGGCAAACCTCTTCTTTAAAATATCACAATAACCATAATCAACTTAAGTTTTTTTTGATAAAAAAAACTTTTGAAATATGAATGCCCACAATATACAATGCACACGATCAATTTTAAGTTTTGTTTTTTTTAAAGTTAAAAAAACTTTTCATTCACGTTTCTTTTAAGACTTTCAAGAATATCCCTTTATTTATCAGCCGCTTTTTCCTTCTATAAAACACATTCAGGAATTAAAGTTTTTATAAAAAAACTCTAAAAAACATTTTCTTCACATGGGCATCCTTATCTTACGCTTTAAAATCCTTTCACCTTTTTTTAAAATTGACTTTTTAAAAATGAGCTTTCCCTTTTGACGAATAATCAAACCTTTCAAAAAACCTTATGTTCGATTTTTAAAATGACATTCGAAGATTTGAAAAACCTCGTACCTCCATGCATTACACTTTTAAAAAGGTTGTTAAACGGCTTAATGCACAGTATAAAAAGAATACCATAACCTCCATGCTGTTAATTAATTTCAGACTTTCCTTTTGTCCACGCCAGATTTCTTAACGCTGGTGATAAACGACTCTTAACGCGGCTTCTGCTCTTGGCTCCCGCGTTATAATGCAGAGCTGCTTTTCGAATAGTGCATTATTATAACGCTGAGAAGATTTTAAAACAGTGCGTTAGTGTACCAAAATTTTAATTTGTCTTTCTTTTCGAACAACCTTTCTACAATTCGTGCTTTCTTCTATTTGTTTTGCTGGTGCTTTGACTGGCTTCGCCTGGATTTCACAGGAAGCGTCTTCTTCAAACTTCTACTGCTTTTTCAAAGAGTCTTATGCACGCTCGCTTCTTCTCTCTACTTCTCCAATTTGATTTTGTTTTTGCTCTCTGGGGAGGCTTATGCAAGCTAGCTCTGATACCATGACAATAATTGAAAAACTGAAAAGAAGTGGAGCAGAAGATTGCTTATCTCAATATTACGAATTAGTTAGATAGGATTACATTGTAAACATCAGTAATAAATAACTGTAGTGTAACTCGACTAAACTGGAGTAATTAGAAACTGAAATGGACACTTAGACTGACAGTTTCGACACCTAGTAGGTGGTTGGGATTACATTCTTTAACAGCAAAAAGAAGATACAAAAATTGCAGGGTTTATTCGCAGACCAGTTCCTTTGGTTTTGGTTAGGAAACGTCCTCAAGATAACACAAATAAATAATGGAGAGCTAAACTAAAACTCTCACATGCAATTCTTGAAGCAGATATTGAATTTTGTAGCTGATTGAATCCTCATGTCACCCAACAAAATAACAAAATATATCTAGACTACCCTATGTAAGAGAGAACTCCATCAAAATCCTTTCATATCATGGGTATCTAAGAGTGATACTCAATGGATCAGATCATTGCCGTACTCATAACAAGAATTTGCAGAGATACCCAAATTATTGTATTCAGTGAGCAAGCACTTGCATCAATCCACATTGACTTTTGACACTGAATAGAAAAACCATCATAAATTAATATGAATAAATGGTGGGAGTGGAATATAATTTATTGAATTTGGGTGACTTATTTTTAGTTAAATTTGATTTGTGCAACGTTTATTCTTCTTCCCGTTATATATATTCAAATTTTACAAATGAAAGTGTTGATAGTGAGAGCGAATTGTGAGGCATGAACAATCTCCATAAATAAGCATGACAAAACCTTACCAAAAAAATCTGAATAATTGCATAGACAACATTTCAATGAACAAATCATTCTTTTATTTCTTACACATTATAGCAAAACCATCTGTAAATTACAAATTAAATTACACCATAATAATTCCACATCATTATTCTTTCTTTATCGTAATTATGCTCTGACCAAATTTATTTGTTACAAATTATAACCAAAAAAACTTGTAACTAATTTAGAGGACGTGCATGCAAGGCGTCAGGGACATAGCAGAGAGCACCATTATTTTGGCATTGATCTGGTTGCGGATAGTCCCACTCGCCGCAGGGCCGTGTTACATCATGACAATGATCTTGAGGAATGTCCTGATCTTGAGGAATTACTGTATGGCCCCCTTGTTTGCTTGCCACTCAGCCCATCAAAACAATATTTAGAACATACGTGGTTAAAAGGAGAAATCCAATAAACAAAAACATAAAATGTAACAACGCATACCGGAAGTTGTTCAGTGTGTTGCAGCAGCATCATCATGAGATGCCTCCGCAACATTAACAATGATGAAAAAAAAACAAGAGTGACAAGAATCGAAACCGCGACCATCCTTACAGTCTCTCTCTGTCTTTCGGCCATTTTTCTCTTTAACTGTGTAATTGGGTCTTCCCTATCTCCGATGCCAATCTTGAATGAAAATTCAAGCCGAGCCTCTATTTATTTATAGAACAATTGTGGCAATGGAAAATAAAGTAACGGTAGGGTTTCTATTTTTTTAAGCGTGGAATTTTCTGAGTAGGGAAAGAGCAGATATTCTCGAACAGCTTCTAAGTGTCCACCCAGACATGATTCCCTTATGGTATGTAATGTGTACGTTGGGTATGTAATGAATTGTGGAAATTGTTGAGAAATTAATAGTAAAGTTTCTCTTAGTAGGAAACAGCATCACATTTCCTAACTGCACACTCATGGTAGGAAACAGCATCCCATTTCCTAACTGCACACTCATATTAAGATGTAGGTTATTGAGTAGGTTGCCTTCTTAAATCTAGAAGCCAGATTTCGAATTGTTATCTAAAATTTCCTGTGTTCTTGACTTTTCAAATGAACAATAATAACAATGAACATGCCCACAAGTTCCCATTAACATTTTGAAACGCGAAATGCAACTATACAGTAGTGACAAATTACAATTGAAAACACACTTTTGTAGGCAGAATACTACCACTTCTTTATATATATATATATATATATATAACATGTTATTAAATTCGACCAATATTTTATAGAATGATATGATTTTAAGTAAACTAATGTAAATACTATAGAATTTTGTTTTTAAATTGAAGTTATCATAATTTAGTTGTCAAATTAATAGTAGGAACAATTTTCATTGGATGCTATTAGAAAATGCACATTGACTCATCACTATTATTCAATGAACATGTTCACAAGTTTCCTTTAACATTTTCAAACACTAAATACAATTATACAATAATGACAAATTATAATTGAAAACACACTTTTGTAGGCAGAATACTACCACTTCTTACTAGATTGATTTTTTTGTGATATATATATATATATATATATATATATATATATATATATATATATATATATATAACATTTTGTTAAATATGTTATTAAATTCAACCAATATTTTATAGAATGGTATGATTTAAAGTAAACTAATGTAAATACAATAGAGTTTTGTTTTTAAATTAAATTTATCATAATTTAGTTGTCAAATTAATAGTGGGGACAATTTTCATTGGGTGCTATTAGAAAATGCAGGTTGACTCATCACTATTATTCAAGAAAAACCATGCCACCTAGAATTACCTTAATGGTCCATGAGAGGGCAAGCTTTCACTTATCTCACTTTTTTCAGATGCCTTTGGTTCTTGGATCGTTAACCTGTTTCCTTGTGTCCCAAAAAAATGAGCTCTTCGCCAAAAAAAAACAATTGTAAAGCATAGTCCAAGCTTACAACAACAATATAGATACCCTTCACCTTAAATGTGCGTGTATATATATATATATAGGATACCATTTCTCCAATATTTTGTTCACAGGGATAGCCTCTAACCTTCAAAAATGTGACAAACGTTTATCTCTATATTTTGTTTCAAATGTATTTATCTTTTTTTTACAAGGGCTAGCTTCAACATTCAAAACAAATGGATATGTGATATGCTTGTATCTCTATATCTTGTTTCAATTGGTGTGCAATACATCCCAAGTTTTTTGTTTTTTTTTGTTTTTCCTACACGGTAAGATATAGGAGTGTCATTTAATTCTATGATTCAACATACAAACCGGGGGCATGCCTTATTTCTCTATTTTTTTTTAGGTGCCCTACTTCTGTATTTTGTTTTAGGTGGTGTTTAGTGCATTGCAAATTTTTCTTGGATATCGATGTTTTCGTTTTTTTGGTCTGTTACATAGGTAGATAGAAGCGCCATTTAACTGTATGAGCCTATTAAACTTCTGGGTTAAGATTGCTGGGAGTTGTACTATTTAACTCTGAGCCTTTTCCCCATGAGGGAAAAATAATGATTACAGAGAGTGCATGAAATGTAATCTAAAAGTAAAATTATATACGATAATTGTAAGTATATTTTGTTGGAATTTATCTGCAATTTCCAAATTGACCATAGTTGGGTCTATCACAACTAAGTATCATTATATTATTTTTCCACTGATTTTTTTTAATATATAAATAATAATGTATGATTATATAACTTTCAAACTGATTCCCCATATATATATATATAAAAGAAATCAATGTTAATAATATAGAGATATGTTTATTTTTATAATTTTGGTAAGTAGATTTGGTGAAAATGTGAAGTTGCGTTATACTTTTTTCTCTTTTTTGAGAAAAAAATATCGTTTTTAAAATTTCTTCAACTTTCTGCAAACCAAAACAATTTTTTTTTTAGAATTTTATTTTACGATAAAAATAAAACTTGTGAGAAAATTTATTAGCTTTCTATTCCTTATTTTTTGGAGTTTTTTTATTGACATTTGATATGTCAATTTAACAATTCTTTGAGTGTGTGTTTTTTAACAATCAAGGGATTCATAAAAAGTCATGTTGAGTAGTGTTGGTGTATTCTTTGATAACTTGGTGTTTTTGAGAAAAAAATGTGTTGCAACAATCTAGAAAGATTCTACTTTGGTATCGTTATATTTACAAAACCAAATGATGAATATCATAATTACTAGATTTTTTTGAACTTAACCAATATGAAAAAACTGCAGATTTTGAATATGTTTTGGTCGGTGTCAATTTTCTCAACATATTGGTTATAAACTAAAAATCTAAACAAATCCATTATAGACGACGAACCAATTTAATGCACCATAAATTTTTCAATTTTTTTTACAGTGTACTTTGGGAGATACATATTTTTTATTTCTCTAACTCATAATGACCTTCGTAATTTTTTTTGCACCCATTTTATTAGAAAATTAATTTAAATTCATAAATATTTATGGAATTCCATAAAATTTATATCTGCTCAAAGTAGATTGAATTCTGCAAATTCTAGTCTTTCTTTTGAAATTTAATTCATAAAATTCGATGGAGTTTAACCATTTCAAAGTTGAAAAAAAGTGTTTAGAGCCGAACTGCAACATAGTTACAAATGCTTTAGTTTGGCCAAAGTTTTCTAGTAGTTCGACCGAATTTTTATCAACACCCTATCCTGTTAATTTTAATAACAAACAAAGTTCGGTCAAAATTTTGATTGCACATTCTATCAACCGAATAAAATTCAATAAAGCCCCTAAAAAAAAAAATTCTCAACTTTATAAATAGCTGAAAGCGAAAACTTTATTTTCACACATTTCTTCATTTCGATTGAATTTCCAAAGGAATTATTTTAGGTTTTGAAAGGAATTTTGTGGGTTGAATTTTCAAAGGAAACTTTTTGCGCTAAATTTTCAATGGTAACCTTTTGGGCTTAATTTTCAAAGGACATTTTTTTAGTGTATTTTTTAAAATGACATTTTTTAGAGTAAGTGTTTCGAGCTGAAGTAAATCTTTTATGATGATTTTTTAAAGTGAGTTTTTGTCTAAATTTTTAGAGTGAGGCTTTTTTGCAGGACATTGAAGGAAATATTTTCAGCTTCATTCTTAAAAGATTTTTTTCTGGTGGAATTTTTAAAGCGACCTTTTTTAAAAGTAAGTATCTGGGTCGAAGAACGTCTTTTGTGAAAAAATTTTAAAGCCAGTTTTTTTGAAATTAAATCTTTTGTGATTGTTTTTGAAGTGAGTTTTTGTCTAAATTTTGATAGTAAGTTTTTTTTGTAGGATTTTGAGCTTCATACTAAATTATCATGGGAAATCAAAGAAATTTCCAGAGAAAATATGATCAAACAATAAACCTTGAGGTTCGTAGAGAATACAGGAGAGAATATCGCAAAAAATGGAGAGAAGAACGCTCAAATATTGAAAGATAAAATCAACTTCAACTAGAAGTTGAAACATGTATGTAAATGTAAATATTATAAATGATATTCAAAATTTAACTCGTGTATTAAACTTAATTTTCATTTGATGAACTAATTTGAAAAATATTTTGCAATGTAAACAAAGAGAGATATTACCCATGATTTTGATGATAAGATAGAAAATGTTGAAAGAGAAAGAGAAAAAGATAATGAACTAGTGATTGAAAATGTTGATAGAAATTCAAGTGAATAAATTGAATCATGAGGTATGTATATATATATCATGCGTATTATTGAAATTTTACATATTTATTAAATATACAATTTCATTCAAACACTATTTTGTAATTTAATTATTTATTGAATACTCAAACTCATTTGGCACACTTAATTCTCATATGTACAAATGAAATAAATATCGATGATGAGATGTTAGAAAATGTTGACGCTGACACATATGGAGAAAAAAAAGTTCACCATGTTATACGATATCATGTTAAGTACATTATTGATATGTTATTTAAAGATGAAAATCTAACAGTTCAAACCCAAATTTCGAGATGTCTCTTAACATCAAAGAAATTACAAGAAGTAATGACTCTATTTCGTATTCGAAAAGAAACAAAAGATAAAAATACTAAGGAAAATGTGGTACCAAATATAAATAGTCCTCTAAAGTTAATTGGAAGATCTAGAAAGAAAAGTGATTTAGATGCATTTAGAGCAATACAAATGGTAGTGGTTTCATCAAGTACTAAAGAAAATCGTTCAGTAAAATCTATGGAAAAATCATTAGGGGCCTTACAAAAAACATTGCACAAACATAAAAAATATTGATTTCAAATAGATGTAAATGATGAGTTCACTTGTTGGACAATTATTTGTAGAAATTCATACCAAGATAGAATTATAGAAGATGTAAAAAAATATATATGAATATTTGATGAAAAAATCTCTTGTTTCACCAAAAGAAAGGGATGTGATGCGGTGAAGAATAACACAAAATTAGTATGAAGAACATGCAAAACATATCTTGGACACCATTGAGATAGAGTTTTTCAATACGTTCATAGAAGACAATCGTAGAATTAATGTCTCAATCAGTGCATTTTTGCATAAAAATCCTTGGTATGTTAAACCTACCACTATACGCGACACTTGTTGTTGTCTTTATCATGTGGAATTTTAGTTATATTATAACACATTCATTAATTTTGGAAGAAAATTTTGTTAAAAAAAAACCTCCTCCTTCCACTATCCATGATTTCATATCCCAAATTCTATGTGCAAGAGAAATCCCTAAATTGTTTTACCAAACTAATGTGTTGGTGGCAAAAAATGCAATCATTGTGAAAATTTGACTTTATTTCACAAAAAATTTCCTATTGATATAAATGATCAATCATTGTCAAACAGAAAAGTGAAATGGAAGATATATGAATATATTCATACATTGATTGGTTCAAGTAGAACTACAAGTGCTAAAAATATTGATTTACAAGAAGAAGAATTTTTTGTGATAGAGTTTTTGAGAAAGTTTGAGGCAAAAATTTATAAATACATCAAGAATTCCCATAGACCTCAATGACAAGACTTGAAATTTGAAAACTCGCATGATTTTTTTCCACTATGGACCATTTTTTCAATAGTTGATTTTGTAAAGAATTACACATTTGTTCCAAAAAAAGAAATACAGAGTGAATACTATCATTCTGACCAAGACTCTATGTTTTTTGATATTCTATATAGACACATTGAACAAAATTTTGATCATATAGAAAGCACAAGTGAAAATTTACATGTTATGAAAGAATATCACTTTTATATCGACGATGATTGTACACATGATACACATTTTGTAAAACATTTTCTGATAAGACTTATGACTCATTGAAAGGTCGTGGAATAAAATTCAATGAACATTGGATATGGTCAGATGGATGCATAGGTCAATTCAAATATTCACAACCATTCTTTTTATTTTGTCGTCTTCATATGAAAGCCCGCATTAAACATTGTTGGAATTTCTTTAAAACTAGTCATGAAAAAGGAGAATGTGATGGTGCAAGGGCATGTATAAAATGAGCACTTCAAAGATATAAAATGGACCACTCTGCAGACTAACTTGTATTAGCTGAAGAATTTGTTCAATGGTGCATCCATGAACTAAGCCATGAGACTAACTTGTCAAGAGAAGTACAAAGGTAAATGTACATATATACAAATTAAGTATATATATATATATATATATATATATATATATATATATATAATTTAATATATGATCTAATGTTTATTAATTTTCTAGTTTTAAACATTATTTAACAATGATTATCTTTTATCATATATAAATTGTATTTTAAATAACATATTTATATTATTGTTTGAATTTTCCATATAGGTTTTTTTGGCATATTGGGGTCCAAAATGTAGATAGATCAATTGGAAATGACGTTGAAACAATAAAAGGGACTTGAAATTTGCATTCAATTAAAACAAAAGAGTAAAAAATTGTGTTTACATTTGAAAAAGGAAAATATTCTTGTTTTTTATATTTTTGCATAGACGACACATAATCCAATGATGTATGTGAAAATGATATGTATGTAAAAGGTTAGAAATATACAAAACTAAATAAAAAGGGTAAAATGTCTATTGCAAACTTTGGAGAGATTAAATCAGGGGAGACTATAGTATCATCTAAAGGTGGTGGCGTTTCCAATATTGTTAGAGAAGGTAACATCTCGATTGCTTTCAAATGATAGATATCCAAAAATAGATAATAAAACCAAGTACACATGTTAATTTTAAAGTAAAATTTTCATGTTAATTATGATCTAATTTTACGTACTTCTTTTATTGTGCAAAGTATGCTTTTGTTGTAGTTGCACTTGCTAACAATGTAGAAAATGTCAAGTATTATTTGATGTGGTGCACTGAAGGAAAGATAAAATTATTGGAAGAATATGATGATAACGAGTTTCTATGTGACAGAGGGTATATTATACTGAAAGGTTATTTTTGGCAAAAAACTCATCAAAGTCAGAATATTGTTTACTTTCAAGGCTATGAAATTTATTTTGTAAGTTGTCAATATAGCCACCTGGTTTGTGCAACGCACATAATGTTGATTTAAGTTCAATGAAAGAAAATATTGAAAGTTAAGAAATTAAAGATTTCAAAACTTGACCACGAACGTATAATTGAGGATGCAATTCCATTAGAGTTCTTTTGATTGAATTGCCTACCAATTTTTTCTCCTTGGATTCATATTTGAGAGCTTACAATTCAAGTACAAATTGTTAACCTTAGTTTTGTACATTCTTATGTTGTACATTATTAATAATGTATTAAGATACTTGAAGTTATATGTATATTGTCTGTTATGCACAAGCGTATTCAAGATTTTATTATATTGATATTGTGTTTGCACATACACATAACATACAAGTAATTTATACATGTAAACATACATTCATTCTCTAGTCTTACACGATTACATAGATTCTCTGGTATGAACTAGTTAATTTTATGTTATTATTACAAAACGTATGTATATAGCATATTTGATATAATCCAACTTTAAGTTATGATTGTTTTAGACATATAAATCAAATTATAATATTCATTCAAATGCAAAATGTGTACCATGTTTTGTAATTTTGAATTTTATTATATTAAAATTTAACTATCAACTGACATCCATAGTAGCATTTCTATTTACATTAATGCAAAATGTTGTATACCATATTTTTTAATGCAATTTTAAAAAATTATGATTGTTTTAGACACATCTATGTACACCTAAAATTTTATGATTGTTTTTAGATGTATCTATATGTATTGTACATTAACATTATAAGAATGATTTCAAATTAAAAATGTATGAATTAAATGCAAATTTTCTTTCATTGCTACATATTCATGACCTTAAATATATGTATATAACCTTTGGAAGAATCAAACCACACTCACACCATGTAAATTGTATACGGTCATGTTTTATAACTTATATGTGTATGCACATTTTCGTTTACAACTTTATATTAAAAGTTAACTATCACTTTTAATAGACATCTACACATAATTATATAACATTCACACATGTTCAAATACATAACATATACCACATGTATTTTGTAATTTCAAATTTCAATCTAGATTCATTTTAAATAAGAAGTAACAAAACAACAAGTTTTAAAAGCAAAGCATAATCTAATATCATTTAAGTTAACATTATAACAATATGTGATCACATGCAAAATGTAACAATTAAAGGAAAATGTAATTTAATTGTTGTTACATATTCATGAACTTAATGATTATTTTAAATGGCACATGACCATGCAAAATGTACCTAAATATCACCTTTAATAGACATCCTAATTCTATAACATTCACACATGTTCAAATGCATAACATGTGCCACATTTGTTTTGTAATTTTCAATTTCAATCTACATTCATTTTAAATAACAAGAGACAAAACGAATTAAGTTAAAAAAAAAAAAAACATAATCTAAGATCATCTAAGTTAACATTATAACAACATGTCATCTTGTGTGCAAAATTTAACAACTAAATGTAAATTTACTTCAATAATTGTTACATATTCGTGAACTTAAATATGTAAAACCATCTATGATTACTTTAAATGACACGATCATGCAAAACATACCTAAATATCACTTTTAATAGACATCCTAATTATACAAAATTCATACATGTTCAAATGCATAACATGTACCACATGTGTTTTGTAATTCTAAATTTCAATCTAGATTCATTTTAAATAGCAAATGACAAAACAACTTGAGTTTTAAAAACAAAACATAATCTAAGATTGAATATAAGTTAACATTATAACAAAATGCGATCATGTATGCAAAATGTAACAACTAAATGCAAATTTACTTCAATTATTGTTACATACTCATGAACTTACATATGTAAAACCAACTATGATTGTTTTAAATGACACATGATCATGAAAAATGTACCTAAATATCACCTTTAATAGACATTTACACCTAATTATATAACATTCACACATGTTCAAATGTATAACATGTACCACGTGTGTATTGTAATTTGCAATTTCAATGTATATTCATTTTAAATAAAAAGTGACAAAAAAACAAGTTTTCAAAACAAAACATAACCTAAGATCATCTAAGTTAACCTTATAATGACATGTGATCAAATGCCAAATGTAACAACTATTCAAAATTTAAAATCATTCAATAAAAGTAAAGGTAGTTCAACTATCCAAAATGTAAATGTGTTCAAAATTCATATCAACCAATAAAAATAAATATAACATTGTATGAAGTGTTACAAGTATCAAGTTATATAGAAAAGTAAATATAACATGTACTATAAAAAGACTAGGTAAAATAAAATGTTGTATGCATCAATTAAATATAGAATTTTACTTAAATGTTTTTTCCAACAACCTCCTTGTGCAATCATCTGAAGAATATGGAAACTACAGAAAATGTAATTGCATATATATACACATCTATGTAGATGTATTAAAATTAAAATTTAGTTTTTTTTTTTAAACTCAATGAGAATGTAGAACTTCATAAAACAAACAAAATGAAAATAAAATAAAATTTCATGCAATACGTTATGTAGTTCCTCCTCCATTATCTAGTGTTGGCCTTAATTGAATATATATATATATATATATATATATATATATATATATATATATATATATATATATATATATATATATTAAAATTTAAAAAAAAATCAAATGAAAATGCATAAACTAATGCAATAATATTAATTAAAAATGTTAGAAAACTTCTTCGAATTGTTTGGATGTTCCTATCCTCATCGTTGACTCTATAAGTAAATACCTTGGAGAAAAAAAATCATCTCCACAAACCTAAAAAATTCCACTAAACCTAAGAAGGTACTGCAAATATGAAAGAAAAATTCCACATCAAACCTGATTCCCAAACGAATTTGGATCTATGCTCTCAAAAAAACAGAGGAAAATCATAAATATTATGTTTTAATAACTCACTGTTTATGATAATTTTCATATCAGCCTTCCAAAACATGAATTGGGTTTTTTAGATGTCTAATTTCTCAAGCAAGAAACGAGGTTGGGTGTAACATATTTTGTACTCAGAGTTCAATAAAATTAGTATTGATCACTTAAATGCACCAACCACTAAAGACATGGTTTTTAACCATTGGCCAGAGGATGATGAAAAATTTGAAACCGTAGTCTAGCAACCCTATGTGATAGTTATAATAATGATAATAGAGAATGTGGTGTTGTGCTTAAGCCATGAAATACAAGAGCTGGCAGTGAGGCATTCCAAAGAAACAATGCATCCAAAACTAATGTTTAATTCAATGGAAGATGTTTAAAATAACAAGATAGATGGTACACAAAATGATGATACATATGCAACTGGAAGCATTGCTGATGTCAACAATGTCAATTGTGTTGTTCGACAGAGGAGGCGATGAGTTTCTTGAGCCAGAGGATGGAATTTTACAGTCACCCATTGATATAACTGATGACAATCTAGGTTTGTGCCTACAATTATGACAGGGTAGAAAATCTTCTTACCAAATGGAGTTTTCACCAAAGAGGAGGGTTCAGAAGTCCTATAGACCTAGAATGTAGAAGAGGAAGGTTGTAAGAAAAATGATTATATTAAAGTTCGTGAATTTTTTAGCTTCCGTGAAATGGACATTAACTATGTCATCTTCCAATGTTTCTCAAAGTCCAAAGAATGTTTTGAAAGGGATGATAAGTAGAAGAAAATGAAGAGTTATATTGTATGTTAATTGTGTAAATTTAGGCATTGTAAATAGAAGTATGATTTACATGAAAAATGCTAGGGTTGATGGTAAAAGAATTAAATAACAGTAGGTGAATTATTTATGCAGAGTAATAAAAGTTAATTCTTAGTTTTAAACACATAATTTAAAAATTTAAGAGAGTTCGATTAAAACAAATCAATTTATCAATTTAACAAAAATCAAAACAATTTAACAAAAACAATATGCATACATATAAATGCAATTCTTAAACAACATAATAATAGAGTTTAATTGTAATTTTTTTTTTTCAAATTGCACAGTTAATTCTGATTTTTTTTCTTGTAAAAAATTAAAAGCAGAAGAACAGTGTGGCTGGTCATGGAACTAAACACTTCTATACTTGGTGACTATGAGGATGCAAAAAAAGCAACAAAGTACCAAAATTAGTTGGTTTATTAGTGGATTATGTTGCTTAATTCTTCATTAGTAGGGTACTTATTTGACTTTTTCAATTCCAAACACAATCAAAATCTAATATTCCCATATGGAAAAAGCAGGAATATAGTGCATAAATAAGAAAATAATAGTGAATAAATCAATACACCTGTTATCACTCAGATTGAACCTCACGCTGAAGAAGGAAATTCTGAGGTAACCTCAAACCACGCTTACCCAAGTAACTAGCCCTACTAGGCAAGAAGAGGGCTCTCATCGTATAGATCACAGCCAAGATGACTGAAGAAAGAAGATTTTAGTCTAGGTATAGTAGCTCAGGGTTTTTATTTTGATTGTATATGGTTTTGCTGGATCAGGAGGAGTCAAACAGTCAGGGCAAGGAAATTGGTTCAAGATTTGCAGGGTGTTCTATGCGGCAAGGTAGGTGTAGTGCTTTAGCACTTTATGGCTTCGATGATGGGATGATGAAGATAGGTGAGGAGATAGAAAGAGCATGGTGAAGTCATGGTTTCTTTATAAACTGAAGAAATTACAGATTGTGAATGTTTACCCAAAACAGAGCATAGAAATTATGGATTCTGCTCATCTAACTTGAAAACATTCACTTAATAGCAATGAAATGATGGATAAAAATACACAAAACATTATAACATCTGAGTACAAAAGAATAAACTGAAACTAAACACCATACCACATGGATCCCATAAAAGTAACTGCAAATTTGATTAATATTCCTTCTCAGAACTGATACAAAAGTGTGTCTCTTCAAAATCCAAGCATCCAACTGAGTCCAACCATTACAATGACTGAGGAAATACATCAGATGGACCTCAAAAACACTCTCCCTAGAATCATGGAATCAAATCCATGAGATAGGGATTCGTTTCACTTACTCCAAAACAAGAATCTGAAGACTAGGAAAATCCAACAATTTGCCTCTAAAAGAGAGGAAACTGATTCATTTGACCTCTAGAAGACTTCTTTGATGCATCTACTCTAGATGAAAGTAAGAACATGAAATTTACATTAAACATGACTATTTACATCAACAATTTTCTCATTTTCCCAAGTAAAATGTCAAAAAGTCAAAATTTTGCTAAAGATGATGAAAACTGCATTTTCCTAGTAAATGCGCAGCGCCATGATAGAGAAAATAGTCTATCTTGTAGGAAAATTTTGGAGGCCTTCCTGAAGTCCAATTCAGCTCCTTGATAGCTCATTGGAAATCTCTCTGAGTATAGTTTCCAAATATTCCTCTAGTTTCCAAAATGGGGTTCATATGCCGTGTCAAAAACCTGTTCTCCCAAGACTGGTAGATGCACAATGCCAAGGCAAAAATAAGGGCAGAAACATGTTTTTTTGGTGGTTTTTTGCCTTTTTGAGGGACCAGTTCTCCTCTAATCCTTCTGAAAATTGTTGGATTTAATTTCCTCGTCATTCTAAACATGATGGTGGTGGACATTTTACAATTGGATGCCCCAAAATAGAGCGCAATGCCAGTGTTAATTGCTCTAGTTTCTTTGGACAAACACATTGCACTGCTGGGTAAACGCCCAGTGCCGGTCTGAGAACGCACAACGCCTTGAAATTTTGGCCCCAACTGCTCAGTAAACTCATAATTTATCTTTTTATAAGAATTATTGATGTCTATATGGGAATAATGACTTGTTTTGAAATTCTTGGTAAGCTTTATAGCTTTAGTGGATTTGGAATTTCATTTTGAATCACCAACTTTCCTAATGTTCACTTTTCCTCCGACACTGATACTCTTTTAATTTTCTGACTTTTAGCACTACAGGTCGATCAATATCGAGTTTGGCTCTCTTTTTTCACTTAGGCAAAGCATGATTTCAGTTTGATAGTTTTGGGATTGCATTTATTAAATATAATAACATAAAATTACATTTCGACAAATTGAAATAAATTACAAATTTGACTTTTCTATCAAAATGACATTTTTATATAAAAGTCATTAAACTAAAAATGCAATTTTGAAAGTATAATAAATACATCATGATGATATTTTTTTAGTCCCTCTCATATATGTGTTTACCTTATCTGAATGAAGGAGTGACGTTGAGAAATGCAAGACCCTAATGACCTAATGGGACTTCCTTTTCAACATGACCTTTGAATCATATTTTGACTTTAAAGATTTCCAAGTGAACATAGAAATTCCATAGGAGTTATTATGCTCAAGGAATCATAATAATGAGTCAGCCAATATGATCTTCTAAGGGATAAAGAAACTTATTTGACAAGAAAAACCACCACAGGAACAATTCTATGTCATGACCTAATGGAATGATAAAAAAATTATTTAGAATGGGACACCTAAGGTGCACATGCAAATGTGTTTTGATCCCTGGTGAAGGTATGAAAATACTAACACTAACATTGGCCTTATTGGGGATGGCATCCCCTTGGAGGTGTCAAGAACAACATAGACCAAGTGCCTAACCATTGGGTAAATATGGTCAAACAATCCAAAAGACTGCAGATTATTAAACGGACTCGAAAACCATTTAAAGTGACTGGGAACTGACTGAAAAAATGACTCTGACACTAGCTCAAAACTAACTCCAAAACTACATAAACAACAGAAAATCAACAAGATTTATAGACTTCACTTCGGGCCCCAATCATAGATGATTATTTTCATCCAAACCTTGCACAAAATATAAACTGGTATATACAATGAATGTGAAACATTCTATTAGAAGTTGCATTAGAAATAATAATGTTTCAAGAGCCTACCATTGACTAGTCCTCCTGAGCATTCCTGCCCACTCATTTCCTTTAGAAAATAGGCATTTTGTCCTCGATAAGCCAAGATATTGTAGGAGCCCTTCCAAATATTTTAAAACTTCCTATGTGTACCTTTCTCTTCATTTCTTACATCCCATCTCAGCACTACATTCTCCATCTGAAACTTATCTGCTTTGGTTTTGCGATCATAAATCTTCTTGATTTTCTCTTGAAGCTTAGAAGTAGTCTGAGAAAATTCCTCCCTTGTTTGATGAAGTTGAATCATTTGATTGACTCAATGTTGTGTATCATCTTCCTCAGTATCTGCTTCCTGCAATAATCTCATAACCGAAACTGCAATTGATGTAGGAAACACTGTATATGTACCATAAACCAATTCAAAGGGTGACATACCTATAGACTTCTTGGTGCTCACTCGGTCTACCCACCAAGCATTGGTAAGCTTCCTATGCCAATTTTTCTTATTCACCTCCAACATTTTCTAATGATATTCGCCAGGGATTTTTTAGAGGACTCAGCTAATCCATTTCCCTATTGATAATATGCGGTGGAATGACCCAATTTGATATTATACTTGTGACAAAAATCAACTATATTCTTTGACTTAAATGCTGCAACATTATCTGTAATAATATTACGAGGACAACCAAAACGAGACAAAATATTGGATTCTAAAAATTGAATAAATATTGTGTCTGTAACTTGCCTTGTAGGAATAGCCTCAATCCACTTAGTGAAGTATTCAGTGGCTGTTAGGATCCACCTGTGATGTGTCGATGATGTCAGATGAGTTTCGCCTAAATCAAGTCCCCACTGCTGAAAAGGAGAAGTTACTACAACAAGTTTTAGTGCAAGAGGAAGGAGCTTCCTCTTTCCCTGAAAAGCCCGACATTCATGACAGCTTGTGACTACTTTGTACAAATAAAAAAATAAATTCAGCCAGTAATACCCTACTCTCAACACTTTGTTAGCTGTTGTTTTCGAAAACAAATGGCCTCCACCATCTCCCCTATTGAAGTCATCCATTACCTGCTTAGATTCATCTTCAACCAAAAAATTCAAAAGAACACCTCCTGGATCTTTCCAAAAAAGGGCACTACCTAGAACACAGTATTTAGCATATTTCAATTTCAAAGACCTACCCTAACTTTTAGATATTCCAGGAGGAGGAAATAAGTGCTGAAGAACATACACTATATCGAAATACCATGGTGAAGTGAGAAACATTTCTTATACTTTTATTAGAGTGCCATCTTCTTCATCATCTAACATTACTGCAATAAGGTTTATATCTAGGGCATTTAAGTTGGATCCAACCATTAGCTTGGATAACCCCTGTCCCTTGATCAGTTTGGTAGGCCTAATCTCAAGATCATACTCTAGCATCGCTACTATCCACCTACCTCTCTGGCCTTCACGATCAGTCTGTGTGAGAATCTCTTTGACTGTTGCATTTGGAACATAGGCTATAGTATGTGAATGTAGAATATAGATCTAGAAATATTTCAAAGATTTTATTAGGGCTAACGCTTGTTTCTCAATAATGTTATAGCAAAGAGCAGCATCATTACCTTTCACATTTTTTAACATAGGAAAATTCCTTTGCCAATCTGCCTTAGGGATTTTATTTGGGAAAGCTGGAATGTGATCTCGGCTCATGGGAGCATACCTTCTTGCAATAGTTTCCATCTTGAAAATCCTTGAAGCTACTGATCTTCATGCAGTGGAGTCTCCATGAAGTGTTGATTTTGGATTCTTCTTCGAGTGGAGTCTTTCCTCAACCTGAAATGTGTGGAGTTGCCAGGTGGATGATTTCAGCTTTGATATGCATCTGACCGTTGTCCACCATCAACAAGTAGATCTGAACTTTGATGATCTTTCCTAGGGAATATATTATCTTTCGTGTCCCCAGTATGGTCACCAAAATGTTATCACTCAAGTTGAACCTCAGGCTGAAGAAGGCAGTTCCGAGGTAACCTCAAACCACACTTAGCCAAGTAGCTAGCCCTAATAGGCAAGGAGAAGGCTCTCTCCATATAGATCACAGCCAAGATGGCTGAGGAAAGAAGATTTTAGGCTAGGTATAGTAGCTCAGGGTTTTGATTTTGATTTTATAGGGTTTTTCTGGATCAGAAGGAGTCAAACAGCTAGGGCAAGGAAATTAGGTCAAGATTTGCAGGGTGTTCTATGGGGCACGGTAGGTACAATGGTTTAGAAAATTATGGTTTCGATGATGGGATGATAAATATAGGTGTGGAGCTATAAAGAGCATGGTAAACTCATGGTTTCTTTCTAAAATGAAAAAATTATAGACTGTGAATGTTTACGCAAAACAGAGCATAGAAATTATGGATTCTGTTCATCTAAATTGAAAACATTCGCTTAATAGAAATGAAATTATGGATGAAAATACAAAAAAATATCTAACATATGAGCACAAAACAAGAAATTGAAACTAAACACCATACCACATGGATCGCATAAAAATAGCTACAAATTTGATTAATATTCCTTCTCAGAACTGATACAAAAGTGTGTCTCTTCAAAAGCCAAGCATCGAACTGAGTCCAACCATTATAATTAATAAGGAAATACATCAAATAGAACTCCAAACCACTCTCCCTAGCCTCAGGGAGTCGAATCCATGAAATAGGGCTCAGTTTTACCTACTCCGAAACAAGTATCTGAAGACTAGGAAAACCCAACAATTTTCCTCTAAAAGAGAGGAAAATGATTCATTTGACCTCTAGAAGACTTATTTGATGCATCAAACCTAGATGAATGTCAAAACATGAAATTTACATTAACCATGACCATTTACATCAATAATTTTCTCATTTTCCCAAGTAAAATGTCAAAAAGTCAAAATTTTGCTGAAGATGATGAAAACTGCATTTTCCTGGTAAACACGCAGTGCCACGATAGAAAACATAGTCTATCTTGCAGGCAATTTTTGGAGGCCTTCCCTATGTCCAAATCAACTCCTTGATATTTGAGTCTAGTTTTGAAATATGCCTCCAGTTTCCAAAATGGTGTCCACCTGCCCTATCAAAAAGTTGTTCTCCCAAGACTGGTAAACACATAGCACGAAGGCAAAATAAGGGCAAAAACTTGTTTTTTTGCTGGTTTTTTTCCTTTTTGAGGGACCAGTTCTCCTCCAAACCTTCTGAAAATTGTTGGAGTTAATTTCCTCATCATTCTGAACATTATGGTGGTGGCCATTTTGCAATTGCATGCCCTAAAAAGAGCATAGCGCTAGTGTTAATTGTCTTGTTTTTCTGGGAAAATGCGTAACACGGCTGGATAAACATGCAATGCCATTTCAAACACACAATGACAACCTGAGAATGCACAGCGCCTTGAAATTTTGGCCCCAACTGCTCAGTAAACTCATAATTTCTCCTTTGCTGAGAATTCTTGATGGTTAGATGGCAATAATGACTCATTTTGAAATGTTTGGTAAAATTTATAGCTTTAATGGATTTCAAATTTCATTTTGAACCACCCACTTTCCTAATGTTCACTTTTCCTTTGGCACTAATACTCTTTTAATTTTCTGACTTTTGGCACTGCGGGTTGATCAACATGTATTTTGGCCCTCTTTTCTCACTTACGATGAACATGACTGCACTTTTACAACTTTGGGATTGCATTTATTACATATAATAACATAAAATTACATTTGGAAAATTTGAAATAAATTACAAATTTGACTTTTCTATCAAAATGACATTTTGATATAAAAGTCATTAAACTAAAAATACAATTTTGAAAGTATAATAAATACATCATGATGATAATTTTTTAGTCACTCTCATATATGTGATGACCATATCTGAATGAAGGAGTTACCTTGAGAAATGCAAAACCCTAATGACCTAATGGGACTGCTTTTTTAACCTGACCTTTGAATGAGATTTTGACTTTAAATATTTCCAAGTGAACAAAGAATTTCCATAGGTGTTATTATTCTCAAGAATCTTGAGAATTAGTTAGCCAATATGATCTTTTGAGGGACAAAGAAACTTATTCGACAAAAACAACCACCAATGGAACAATTTTATGTCATGACCTAATAGAATGATAAAAAATTATTCAGAATGGGACAGCTAAGATGCACATGAAAATATGTTTCGAACCCTGGTGAAAGTATGAAAATACTGACCCTAAAAACACCATTACATGAGACAAATGTACAACCATCTTATTAAACATACCAGAAAATAATAGGAATAATATCTTGAGGATCAAGTCGCTCAAGCAATACAAAACAAGCCTCCTCTATGGAAATATGTCAATACATGAGATATACACTGCTATACAAATGCCATGAGCCAGAACAGTGTAGTTTTAGGGTGTAAACTACTAAAGAAAGATATAACAGTATGTATCTGCTTTTATATAGCTCAAAAAATGCCGGGAGTGAAGATATAGGCTCCCAAACACTTTTCCTAGATAACCCAAGAAGGGTTTCTCGAAATACCCAAAACACAAAAATGTTGGAATGAAACCCTAAGGCTGAATTTCAGCTCCAACTGAATAATTGAATGAAGGCGGTTTAATATGATGTGGAAATGTATATATCTCCTCTAATAGATCCTCCAAGTGAAATTTTTATCCCAACACTGAAGATCTAACCCTCCAACTGAAGCACTGAAACCTCCTCTACAGATGGCCAAAGAAATAATGCAGGTTAATGATGAAACTATGATGTAGGAGGTGGAAATAGATTTTGCAGGTGCCAAAATATGAAATGAAGCTCTAGTTCCTTCCTTGCTAGACTCCCAATGGAAAGGGTTCCCCTCCACTAAAAATACAACACTGACAGTGACCCTCTCAATCCTCCACTGGAACACCCTACAACACAACACAATTTTGAATAGAAACTGCACTATAGCTGAAGACTTAAGCTTGGCTAGAATGTAAAAATGTGGAAATGTAGTGCAATACTCTTTCTAGGGGCTCCTCTAGGAAATAGTTGGGATCACCGCTCCGGAACACCCTGTGCTAAACAACACAACAATCTTAGCTAAATAGTTGGAGAGAGTAAGAAGTCATAAAGACCACAAAATCAATAATCAATAAGATATCCATCTATGCCTTCCTTGCCATCCTTATAACAATGTGAGCCTTCTCACCTTGGGTCCCACCCATTAAAGTCACTACTATCATGGAGACTTTCTCCCATTCACACTATGTTGTATCTCATTAGTGATCCACTCCCTCCATACCAACACTGTTGATTTGGTCAAACTTGACCTTGTCCACATGCCTAAGCCCCTGTTCACACCTGAGGGTGCTTTATCCAGCTATGAATATCATCACTTTTCACATTAAGAGGGATTTTATTCCTACTAAAGAGATTTATGGGTCTCCCTACCCGTTTATTCATCTTTCTAAATGACAAGAGAAAAAACTAATATTCCAATTAGTTGCATGCTAATTTAAGAATATTACGGTCCTCCCATCCCAAATGTTTCTTGTCCTCGAGAAACTGCAAGGATAGGATAGAAAAGCCTCCCCTCTTCCCCTTCTAGCATCCCCATATTATAAGTTCCTCCAATTAACAAGATGTTGTCTCACCAATAAGTCTGCAAGTTGCTCCTCCCAAGTGTTCATGTTAGCTTTTGGTGATAATCCCAAATAGCTATCATCATGAAGAAGTGGAATATCCATGGAGGAAACGATATGTGGTTTTGATGCCTTCTTGAGGCATGGAATCAGAAAATTATTGGGAACCATCATCCCCATGTGAAACTCCCATCCCCAAGCTATCATCCATACAAAATGAGTCACCCTCCAACATGGGAACTCATGAAAAAAATCTTCCACCTTAAGCTCCTTCAAAGTAGGTGGGCTTCATAGCTGAACATGATGGATCAAATTTTCCATACCATGCTGTCTCTCTCTCCACTTATGATAGGTGTAGATCTGCTGCTGAATTTGGGCTGTGATAATGTTTCCTTAATGAAGAAAAAAGGCAATTGGATCCTCAAAGACCCACTCTTTGGTTCTTTCCCAAACCATACCATATAAAATTAATATGAGATTATCATAATATGGAATCCGAATGAGAAAGGTATTGAAGGTTTCATGTAGTGCTAGAAGGTACCAACAGTTTTCCAAGTGGCTACAACATAGTTTTACTAACGGCAATTTCAGAACATGATGTGGCAAGTTGTCTCCCAACAAATTGGTACTTGTGCATGTCATCTCATCTACTAGTAAATAGAAAATGGCATTATGTAGCAACTGAGCATACCAATAATAGTACAATACTTCCCCAAATCCATGTAAGATATTTCTATCCCCATCACTGATTTTGGTCCCAAAATGACCATGAAGCCCAATTAGAGGTTTGCCCTCTTGTGGAGCAATGCAATGTATAGAAGTGTCAAGAGAATGAAATTATTGTGTTAGATAATAAATAAATGAAAAAACACAACTATTACCATGTACTAAGAGTAAGCTGATAATAAAATCCAGGAATGAACCCTCCATAGTGGTATGACATATCTCCATGAAATGGAATGAACCATGTGTTGCATGCAAAACCTTCTTCTTATTCTTGGAGATCCAAGTCAATAAGATCATATCATGGTAATAGATGTATCAATTGACCACTTCATCTCCCTCATCTCCTACTTTCCCATCAAGCTCATCATATGTAAAGTGATCCTGGGGACACTCCATCAACAACCCCAAACTCCCAAGTGACAACATTTTTGGCCTTTGTAATAAGGCTCCTGTCATCTCATAGATTCATTATTTGACATGTCAATTGCCAAATTCATCTACCATAATGCTGATATATATGGGAGATTTCTTCCAAGGTGGAAGTATATCCTGATCCTCCAAAGTTAAGGAGTATCCCCTTTGCACCATGATTTTTACACAACCATCTATTCATGCATCATCATGCATAGTATGGGGGGAAAATCAATCCATACTCTCCCAAGAGTAGCCAAAGAAATAAAAAACCTTGTTGCCTCCTCACACCATCACCATATAGACCATGGAGCAACAACATGATGGTTGATACATCATCCCAATACACCCAAGATCCTTTCCACCATATGATGCAAGTGCCATGCCAAGTTCTAATGACCAACATACCCTATGGAGTAGGATATGTCACATGCTGACCAAACTCTTTCAAGAGTAGCCAACACAGCCTTGCCTTTTGCTTCCCTGTGTCATAGATCTGTAAGTGGCTCTCCAGCCTCTCGCTCATCAACATCACCCATCCAACCAATGGTGTGTGTCTATCATCATGCTCCAAATTGGTATCCCTCCAATGAAGAATACCCTCCTCCCAAATCAAATCAATATCTCTACACTTAATGGAATGTTGAAGTGCAGCCTCCTAGAGATATTCAAATGAATACCACTCATCAATGACCAAATTGAATCCATAAGGATCCAAGTATACTAAAGGCAAAATATTCTTACTGAGCTATGAAGTGCTCATCAAGAAGGATCCATCATAACAATGGAAAATAAGATGCCTCTCATCAACCATCTACCTATCTCCTGCTACACATGTAGAATGGTCATTGGAATGCTCCAATAATGGTTGGGCCCCCAACTCATCATTGTTGCTCAATGATAGCGTTTTTGATCTCCATGATGGTGCATATGTTGTCTCTTGCTCATGTTCAATGTTGAACATATAGTTCTACATTGGATTGTTTAGGAAGATACTCATCCTATCCTCCAAAAATCTACACTCAAACCCCCAAAGTTGTGCGCAGCTTAACAATGACATACCAGGATGAATATATATCTCCTCCTTGAACAAATCGAGGATCCTCTATGTAGTGATATTCTACTGCTCCAAATTAGCAACGTTCTTTGCCCCTAGGTCAGGTATTTTCCATGATGGCATGTTTCCACGATCCTCCCTATGATGTGTTGAAATAATGGGAAGTGGAAATGCGTGCATACCATGGTAGAGCTTGGGAAACTCTTGTACGGATACAAGGGTTCCTCTCACCGATGTGATGAATTTCCCAACTACTGATGATGATCGTTGCTCCTCTATGGCTGCACCAGCGCTAGTATAAGTCTCCTCCTCCTCATGCATCTCCAGAATAGTGCATGGGACTCTAGATGTCAAGAGATCAAGACCACTTTGCAAAGGTGTAAGTGTTATTCCTCCTGATGCAAGTGCTCCTATAGTAAGTGGTGGTGTAAGTTTCTCCTGTGATTTCTCCTTGTCAAACCTCTTGATAAACCTTTGAGTAAAATCTGCATATGCAGTCACTCTTGCATGAATCAAATGGCTGAAACAAAAAATGTTTGCTTCACCCTCAAGGTGTAGCGGTGCAATCTCAACAACTTCTTTGTCGGCTACTGGATCTACCAGGAAAAAATGCATTCAACTTCATTCCCCAAGCTCTTTTTGTGCATGTGGATGACCCATCAAATGTAGATGATAGGAATATATTACTGCAAGGACTCCTTTCTTCTTTGAGCTGAATGAACTGTGGGAGAGTCAAATTCTCCTTGAAAGCTCTAGGTTGAGACTTATATTCCACAAGATACTCACTTAGAATCTCATGATCTAAGTGTCCTCCATCTCCATGCCTTTTGTCTTCTTCTTCAAAATAAAAGGGCAGAGTGTATTGTTTTGGAGCTCTATGCAATACTGGTTTTCTTCTCCACTGATAGGAAGTGCATGTACCTTCCTCATATTGAAACCGTACTATGGTTTCATTGCTTTTCTCCATTATTCTTTGCTTGACCTCCTTGGTGAGGTCCCTCTTAGATATAAATAGAGATAAGATAAAACTCATTCACTCCATTATTCTGATCTCTTTCTTCTTCTCTTCTTCTTATAGCATATTGGCTGAGATTCACAGATTGAGCCAAGGTTATGCTCTGATACCACTATAATATTCCCAAATGGGAAAAGCAGGAATATAGTGCATAAAAAAGGAAATAGCAGTGAATAAATAAATACACCATTACATGAGACAAATGTACATCCATATTAACTAACATATCAGCAAATAATAGCCATAATATCTTGAGGATCAAATCTCTCAAGCAATACAAAACAAGCCTCCTCTAAGCAAATATGTCAATACATGATAAATACACTTGTATACAAATGCCATGAGCCATGAAAGCATAGTTTTAGGGCATAAACTGATATAGCCAAATATAACAGTATGGATCTGCTGTTATATAGCTCAAACAATGCCTTGAGTGAAGATCTAGGCTCCCAAACACTTTTCCTATATAACCCAAGAAGAGTTTTCGAAAATACCGAAAACAAAAAAAATGTCAGAATGCAACCCTAGGGCTGAATTGCAGCTGCAACTGAATAACTAGACGAAGGTGGCTGAATTTGATGTGGAAATGTATAGATCTCCTCCAATAGATCCTCCAAGTGAAAGGCTGATCCCAACACTGAAGATCTAACCCTCTAACTGAAGCATTAAAACCTCCTCTATAGATGCCCAAAGAAATAACGAAGTTTAATGATGGAACTATGCTATAGGAGGTGGAAATAGATTGGCCAAGTGCCAAAATATGAAATGAAGCTCTAGGGCCTTCCTTGCTGGCCTCCCACTGGAAAGGGTGCCCCTCCACTGAAAATACAACACTGAAAGTGACCCTCTCAATCCTCCACTACAACACCCTACAACACAACACAATTATGAATAGAAACACCATTATAGTTGAAGACTGAAGCTTGGCCAAAATTTTGGAATGTCGAAATGTAGTGCAATGCTCTTTCTGTAGGCTCCTCTAGGAAAGAGGTTGGATCCTCACTCAGGAACACCCTATACTAAACAACACAGCAATCTCAGCTAAATAGCTGGAGAGAGAAGGAAGTCATACAGACCACAAAATCAATAATCAATAATATATCCATGGCTTCCTTGCCATCCTTATAAACAATGTGAGCCTTCCCACCTTGGGTCACACTCATTAAAGTCACTACTATCATGGAGAATTTCTCCCATTCACACCTGAGGATGCTTTATCCAGCTATGAAGATGATTTATTTTCACATTAAGAGGAATTTTATTCATACTAAAGAGATTTATGGGTCTCCCTACCCATTTATTCATCTATCTAAATGACAAGAGAAAAAATTAATATTCCAATTAGCTGCATGCTAATTTAGGAATATTACATGAACCTATTGGGTGAAGACCTATCAATCTAGTAGATAGTTGTATTTGTCAATTCCAAGCACAATTGACCCTATAAAGTGAAGGTTATTGATTCAGTGGTTGATAGAATTTTCATTACAATGTGATATCAAATTTTCGACCAATGAAATGATAACATTATTCAAACTTTTATAGTCAAGAAATATATAGACTCTAAGTTGTTATATAGTTAGGTAGTAATGAAATTTAGAGAAAAATATTTAACTTTAGGAAAACATATGTACATTTTCCATTGATCAAGTATTTCGAAGGCGGACAAAAACACTCTTTTGTAAAGATAGTTTCATGTAGATTTTAAAATATTTTAGGAATCTCATAAATATTAAAAAAAAGTTAACTATTTATTTAAGTTCACTTGTAAAGAAAAATGTTTAAATATTCTAGAATTTAGAATAAAGTTATATAAATACTAAACAAACTATCCTTGTGTACGACCATCAAGATAATTTTGAATTCTTACCACATTTTTGTTTCATTATTTTTTGGGAGGCTTGACAACTAAATTACTACATTACATGTGCATCTTCTCATACTTCCATAAAGATCATACACTAATTATGGAGTTTTTTATGTCATATAACATGTTAGGTAGATACCGTGGAGGGTTCTTTAATATATTCTCTAATATTCACCGTGGACCTATGCAAATTGGAGACTCGTTTCTCGACATGTCGAGGATTTCATATTTCGAACTACCACGGAACTCGCGTAACTGATATTTTAGTGTAGACCTTTTATGAAGCTATGAAGAATATTTTTTATAGTCAATCTTGACATATCTCATGTGGACCTCGTTACAACTTGCATACCCACATACTCAGTTGAAGATTACACTTCATAATTGTGGAAAGTGTATGTTCTTGAGATATGTGATCCTGTGGAGAATAAGAGAACTTGAATTTATCTCTTTCCTCAAAGATCATTGCAAGCCTTTGTTGAAAGCACTATTTTGAAATTAAATTTATAGGGAAAATTTTCTTGGAGTTTAGCTACAATGAAGTATATTTTATAACCTAGTTCGCAGTGGTAAGATAGTTCGAAGATAGTTGGTAGTGATATGTTTTTTTTTTTTTTTTAAATTTTATTATATTAATCTAGTACTTGATATGTCCAAAAATAACATCTAATTGTCATTGTTTAGAGGAATTAAATTAGATAATTAGATTACAAGGTTGAGCACATCATAGTCTAAAATAATCTGAAATTTTAACCTTGGTGGGGAGGAAGACAACAAGGCAACAAAAAATCCCAATGTATGACCTAGACTAATATGTTGTGATTGAATTAGTGTCTCATTTCCTTAACAATCATAATTGATTAATTTTCTAAATTTTTATCACAATAATTCTCAAGGGTAATAGGGATACTACAATCCGAACTATGTCATGTCATCTGTCAAAATTGTGTGTTGGAAAACACCAAAAAACATCGATATAACTGACGACGGGATACAATTCTCAGATCTAATGACATGAGGTGAATCTATCGTGTCCATTAAGTAGAAAAGGTAGAGAAAAAAATGTGTGGAGTACAATTCACAACGAGCTCGAGAAAATGATAAACATAGAGTCAATAATTTCCCTACGTTTGTTGAGAATGAACGATGCCATAATTGGTAATGTTTTTCCAGTTTGAAGAAATATATGGTCTAGGAATTATGTTTAGAGATGGAGAGGCGAGATATACATTAAAAAAGGCACAACACATAGAATGCACAAACCTTTTATTTTGTAATATTTGCTAGAAAATAAATTTGACAACATGGTGCTTAATATTGGATGATAATTAGTTTGACAATAAATATGATACCAAGTTTAGGAAAATATTTCTATAAATCTTTCGAACAAACTCATATGCACCACAACTTACCATCAACCAATGAGTTAAAATGACTGATTATGGGCTTCTGGTTCACTTTATTTTCATCCAAAAAAATTATAAAATTGATAAACTACTAACTTAGTGCATGGAGGAATAATTTACTATGATATTGAATTTTACCTTGAATTTTAGAACATGAAAAAATTTGATAATACCAAGTTCAGAAAAATATTTCTTTAAAGCTTTAGAACATCCTCATATGCACCACAACTGACCATTAAGCAGCAACAACCTAGACCATTGTTAAATTAGTGGCACTTATGCTCAAGTATCTATATAAAACCTAGTTAATTTAGTACCATATATGTTCAAGTATTTTTATAGGAGAATACGGAAAATCCAGATAGATACTCATGGGGCATAAGATTAGTAGAATCATAGCCATACATAGAAGTTACATGAAAATTGATTTCTACATTGAAATTAATTCCAATCCCACGCTGTAAACTTGAAAAAATAAAAATTATATGAAACTGAAGAATGTGGTATAAGTGCATAAGATTACATGGGGCAGAAAATGTGAACATTCCTTACAATGGCCCAGCCCTTGGCCAAAGGTGAAAGGATCAATCCTCTTCAAATGGGTCATCATATGGTGATGGTAACGGAGCCAATCTATGGAATGCAATGCTCTATTATTGGTCTAGGAAGCATATTATGACAATTAAAAATATTATGGAAGTCATAAATAGTACATTTTATAACCAACTATGCCTTAGAGCCAAGTTCTAAAATATAATGGAAGGGAAAGACCCTATAACCAAGTTCTAAAATCTAATAAAAGTGCAATACTTTGTCGCGGTCAGAACAAAGTTTTTGATATCATAGATTTTCTCGATGGTTAAAAGGAAATTAATCACATAGATTTTAATAGGAGAAAAACGATGAAATTTTTTGTAAAGATTTTAACCAGAGATGGAAAAAAAAATTTACATTATCATTTGCAGGCACTCTGAAGAATACCTGGAACTAAAACGAGGAGACGAGGTTGACCACAGCGAGGATGCATAGTAGACGAGGACAAAAACGATGAATGATCATGCAGAGGCCACAAGGAGACGACGAGGAGACGAGAACGAGCACGTCAAGGACACCCTGTAAACACTGCAAACAATGAAATTAGCATAAAATGCAGAAAAACTAGCAAAAAAAAAAAGAGAAAAGAAAGCTAAAAAAAAAAACATAAGCCAAACATAAACAACTTAAGAAAATGGAAAAACAAGCCGAAAAGAATAAAAACCCACCAATAGTCACGTAACAAAATCCCTCTCCAATGGTCACGCAACAAAAAAATGTTTGAAATATTCTTGCAGTCCAAGGGCCACTATATTTATAAGAACAAGGTTCGACTGAACTTTTAACTCTGGTTTTTCTGTCTTCGATTGAAAATACGGTTACTGTTGTCGTCAATATAAACATCGCAATAAGTTCGATTACTGGTAGAAAAATTTTAACCGAATTAATTTCAAAAGTTCGGCCGAACTTGTGGGAGAGTGAAATTTCTGAGCACGTTTCTCATGAAAGTGTAACCCATCTTCATACATTCACCCAACTACCTAAGTAAATTCTATCCAACTAGATCATTAGAACAAAATAACAACAAAATTAACATTTCTTTTTGGAAGTTAATCGTCGGACAATCCTATCAGAGTAAGGTCTTTGGCACTCAACCCTAGCATTTTGATTTGGTGCAGACCTTGAAGCTTTCATTCAATTCAGGCAAGGCTAATGTTATGGTGGTGCAGCTATGGAATAAATTTCTCATTGAATATCTTTGAGGCTTGGCCCAGCTTGCGGATGACCTTCAGCATTCTGCATTGCCATTATGGATTTCGCCATCAAACATTTCATTAACCAATATAGATGGACTGACTAATTAAGCAGCGTGAGTCGTTCACGAGTGTTCCTGGGGTCAGAAACCAATGGTGCCCAGTCCTCAACCGGAGGCTCTTCTATTGCTGCTTTTGAATTTAATTCAAACTCCCATGCATAAATAAAAGTTTTCACCTGTGTTGGGGTCACAACATTGTATGCATGCAGAATAATTTGCATGTTATACTCACCATTTTCCACACCTCTTCTGCGTTATGGCTTGTTGGTCAAAACCTTTTGCACCTTACCTTTTTTGCTAGCCTGATTGTTCTCATGGCCACGCCCTCGCTTTCCTGATCCAATCTCTTCCTTTTCCATTATGACTACTGTCAGGCCACCCAACAACTGCAGAGCGTCACATACCCACATATTAGCAAACAACAACAATGCAGGTGTCAGAGGGGTTTACAGTTTAAGCGGACCTGAAAATGTAGTGCATACAAATTGACAATTAAGTTTGCGTAGCCATTTAAAAATTGTTCCAGCCACCTGTTTCCTCTGAGGGACACACTTTTCCCCAAATTTTCTGCTCTGCATATCCAAAGCACATATTTTTTTGATATCACAGGGCTTTGCCTTTGGATTGGTAGAAAACGCATTTCGATTTAACAGCATAAATTGACCAACATGGTTCCTTGTGAAACCCAAACTCGCTATCCTATCCAAAAACAACCAAAGCAACATACGCCATAGATTAAACAGTTCATATACATTATTTGCAGACATTATTTTAATGACAGAACCTCACTTCCCAGACATTCCCATATGGATGACAAAATTGTGATAAAAAACCGAAATGGACATTTCAAATTCGAACAATAACAAATAACCCACTTATCTAGTGCTGCAAAGTCGCCAAGCCCTGCTAATTTTTCATGATGTTCTTAAACAAAATCTCCAATTCATAAACCAAGAAGCCCTGAGAAACATAATAGGAACCACACGTTGTCGTTGCTCCACGATACTTGCCTTTTTTGTTATGCCTTCGTCTCAACATGCTAGTCCTACAGGATGTATTTTCCATAGTTCGGTGATAACAAAAGTAAAACCAATCAAGTGTTTTCGAGTAACATGCAATCCTTACCACCTGTATGAGGATATTACCTGCATGTGAGGTTTGATCTGACAGCTGCATATAGATCGACAATTATTTTATTTCGTCGAATGTGTGGAGGCGTTGGGTGGGATGCCCACTTGCCCTACCCCATATCAGCTCAATCATGAAAATGACCCCTTAACGGATCTTCCCTCTCCTTGCACCCCAATCGGGGAAGATATACATAGATGTTATAAAAATTGTATAATAATAAATTATTAGTGTTGGTAACAAATGTATACTTTTTACATATGTGATGAAATATATCTATATGTTTCATGCTAATTATACATATGTACACATGATCCATCATGTTTTTTTAATACAATAATATATTTAATTTTTAATAATATTTTCTTATTGATTTTGAATCGGTATAACTTAATTTATATTTCCAAAAAAACAAACTTCTGTAAATGATTTTTTATTAATAAAAACAAGTGTGAGATATCATAACACATGTTCATACTTCTTATAATATTTTAAAGATTGATTTTGATGAATAGAGGTATATGATAAAATATAGAGCTGGAAAATGACATGAAAGAGATTATAAGTTGCCCTCGCAAGAAACAACATAAATTCAATATTTATTAATAAAAACAAGTGTGAGATATTATAACACATGTTAATACTTTTTATAATATTTTAAATATATTTCAGTGATTCATTTTGTTGAATAGAAGATATAGAGCACAAAAAGGACATGAAAGAGATTATAAGTCCTCTTAAAGAAAAAAAACATAATTTCATTATCCAAAGGATATAAAATTATATATTTTTAAACATGGCATGCATGCATTCTGGGATATGGATCTGCAAAATTATCTTACATAGACGAGGAACACACTTTTTATATATTTAGTGTTCTAATACTGAAGTAGCCTCTTGCATCAGCAAATTAAAAATAAATAAATAAATAGTAGCAACATATACGCTTACTAGATTTATAAGCATGCAAACTCATGTCATTGATAGCTTCTCAATGAAAGAGAGAAGAAAATAAAAATATTGTAGACGGTAAAATAATTTATTGAAATGAACAGAAGCCAAGAAATCTGTCACGATGATGATAGAATGTATTGTAAGCTTAGTTATGATCATCCACAATTTTCCAAGTCGTAGGATCCAGTAATATACCCCATTTTGATAGTACATCCAAAACCACATTTAATTCCATGTAGATATGTAAAATGGTGAAAATGTTGAAGACTGATTTGAGCCTTTTAAATTAAGTAACAATGGAAAAAATTGAAGCTTTTGGTATTGAAGGTTGTCATCGATCCATTTGGTCACCAATTGAGAGTGTCCATAAAAATTGAAAACTATAACTTACTGCTTTAGATTGAATGTCAAGAGAATATTTAGAGCTAGAAAATATGAAAAATTATTAGTACCATCACCCATATGTTAGGATATTCCGACACATAGGAAATAGTTAAGTATAACTTGGTCTAGTGTAGAGTTAGGTAAAGTGTGTTTCTTTACTACGTACATTTGTAACTTATAATTTGACAATCACGATTTGTAGTGTTTTGATGGTTCCCTCTCTCCTTGGTATTAACAACACTTGATCCGTGGCTTAACACCCAATTGGTCCATGATCTCTATTTAAAGAGCATGGAGGGTGATTTCATTGGTAACCGTTTATGAGAGAAACATATGTGACTTTTCTTTTTATATTAATAAATTTCCTAAAGTGGTCACGTTGGCTTAGGTTGTGGATTGTTTCCCTCTTCAAGTTTTTTGACCATGTGATATACTGGTGTACTGATTTGTGATCTATTTGTGAGCAGTGACCTTTGGTTTTTGATATAAGGAACTTACCCTATAAATTCCTACATGGCATCAAAGCTATTTTGAGGGTCGCATCCATTGTTGATCCAAATCCGAAGACGGTTTGATTGCACGCGACTACCGTTTTGTAGATATATTATTTATGAACTTTTTGGGCTTGGAGAACGAGTCGGTTGTATCTGGAGCATCTATTACCGTGAGTAACCCCTTTCATTTCATGTGAAAAGGTTTTCGGTTGGCGAATTTATGTCATTTTATATTTGTAGGTATAAAGTATATGTTTTGCAGTTATATTTATTAATCATTTTGTTTATTTTGGTTCCCTCTATTTAGTTCAGTTTATATTTTTTATATTTCTAGGTCTATACCTTCTTCTATGAGTATTCTCCTTTCTCTGTGCTGTGTGCGATCTTGGAAAATCAGAATTAGGAAGAAACGATTTTTTTTTGCTATGTATGCTCTTTCTCCGTGTCTTTGTGCGATCTTGGGAAATCAGAAATAGCAAAAAAGGAATAGTTTCCAGTAAGGATAACTGAAAATCTCACATTTTTTCGTATGTCTTGCATTTCGTTGTTTTTTTTGCATATATTTTTGGGTTCTTTTTTTTAGGAAAAACTACACACACAGGAAAAAATAAAAATAAAAAATAAAAAATAAAAAATAAAACCCTTCCTCCTTTCAAACAATTAAAGAATTCTTTTACTAGCTCACTTGGTGTAAATTTAGTTTATGAGAATAGAGGTCTTGGGTTTAAGTCTCTTTGTCAAGCTTACTTTTTCTAAAAAGGTTTTTGTTAAAGGGGCGAGTTTTTTTTAAAAAGTAGAACTTCATCATCAAATTTCAACCATTCCTGTAACTATTTGGCATCTATAACTCAGGTTTTTCAAAAAAGGCATAACTTCTTCATTCAGAAGTCATTTTTTGAGCCATTTTTGTTTAATCGGCCTAATTTTTCGAGATTTTTCCATTGGATTAGTTAGTTTCAGCCCTTTTCAGCTTCATTTTAAAAAAAAATGGAAATTTCTTTCCCGATTATTCTTAACATCACCAATTATTTCCAATGGCCACCTCATATGGTAGATTTAATTAGAAGTAAATGGCTTTATAGAATAGCTACATGACAAGAAACTAAACCTATCGATGCAGATAAATCCCCTAAATTGGAAAATAAACCAGATCAAGCATGAGGGTTGATAGGAATGTCCATTTCTCAAGGTCTTTGATTTCATATCCAAGAAATTGACACCCCTAATGTAGCTATGGAAAAGATAAATAATTTTTTTGGAATTCAAAATGAAATCAGGGCCCACCATCTTGAAAATGAGTTTCTTACTTCAGACCCCAATAATTTCTCCACTATTGAATATTTTTTGTCGAAATTTGAGACCCTTAGAATTCTTTTAGAAGGTTGTAAGGTAAAAAGGGATGATGGTATCCTTATCTATTCCATTTTTTCTAATCTTGGACCTGTATAATTTTTATTTTCTTCCACTGTTATTCCACTAGAGAAGCCCTCATTTCTCAAGGAACAACCTATAAGTCCCCCTCTTTTGATGCCTTTTGCAATTCTTTTATAAGAGAACAAGAAAAAATCTTACACCTTGGTCTTATCACTTCTGGAAATGCTTCTAAGAAATCCTTAGTAGCCCAACAACAACCATATCAAAAGAATCCCATGAAGCAGTATCCTAAAAAGTATGGTCCTAAGCCAAACAACGGTCCTAAGCAATTTCAGCCACCAACTGAAAAATAAACTCACCAAACTAATAAGGAAACTAAAACAAAGGTAAGAAAACATATAGACATTGCAAATTTTGTAATAGTGATGGCCATGCATAGTCCAAATGTTTTAAAAATATGGAAGCCTTGGAAGTAGTAATGAAGAAGCACCACATCAATTTGGAGACCTCTTCAACTTCATCTTCAGGAATGGAAATTTCTTCTTGTTGTTGTCAAGCATATGGTTATGCATTAAATGTATCTTCTTCTTCTCATTCTCATGAGTGGCTCATTGATTTTGGAGCTTCTAAACACATGGCCAAAAATAAAGCCACTTTTTATTCTTTAAATGATTGTAACACCAAACATATTTATGTTGGTGATGATAGATCTCTTAGTGTTGTAGGATCTGGAACCATTCATCTAGATAATGGTCAGTTTAATGATGTACTATGTGTTCCTAACTTGTCATGCAAACTTCTATCTCTTTATCTGATAAATCATTCAGGTGAAGGGAAAATAGTAGAATTATCACCTCAAGATGTTGTAATCAAGGACCTCAATGATCCTAGACATATTTTAGCTACTGGCATTGCTGATGATTCCACAAGGTTGTATAAGTTTGAAAAATTTGGGTCATCATGTCTTCCCTCCATTTTTTCTGCTCATAAGGATGATGTTAACAAACTTTGGCATGAGCGATTTGGTCATTTAAACTATCTCTCTCTTCAAACTCTATGTAAAAAAAATATGGTCACAAGTCTTCCCATGGTATCTTACCAAGATGGTCTTTTCTCTGGATGTCTACTCAGAAAACATCATCAGGATAGTTTTGAAAAATGTGCCTCTTGGCACGCTTCAGCCACTTTGCAGCTTGTGCATAGTGATTTGTGTAGTCCACTTCATGTTGTTTCTTTCTCTCGTTGCAAGTACTTATTAACTTTCATTAATGATTTTCCCAGATGAACTTGGGTATACTTCTTAAAAATCAAGAGTGAAGTTTCCAACAAGTTCTTGGCCTTTAAGGCCTTTCTTGAGAAACAATTTGGACATCAAATTCTTAAGTTAAGATCAGAAAATGCAGGAGAATATGTTAATAAAAAAATTATCAACTTCTGCACTGAGCATGCCATTCAATTGCAACATACTGTTGCATATACTCCACAAAAAAATGGTGTAGCTAAAAGGAAGAATCACACCTTAAAATAAATGGCTAATTGTATGCTTCAATCTAAAGGACTTAGTCTCAATTTTTGGGCAGAAGCAACTAACTGTGCAAATTAAATAGTAAATTGCACTCCTACTAACGTTTAAAGGAATGTAACTTCAGAAGCATCCTGCAACTCAATCAAACCACATGTAAGTCACTTTCACATTTTTGAAAGTGATGCTTGGGCCCATATTCCAGATGCGAAACATAATGCCTTGGGACCTAAGAGTGAAAAATGCATTTTTTTTTGGATATTCTGAAGATGTCAAAGGATATAGACTTCTTCAACCAAAATAAAAAAAATATAATAATTAAAAGAGATGTAAAATTTGGTGAAAATATATCGCCCTGTGAGCCTAGGTTGGTAGGTGTGCCACCTTTGGCCTGCGAGCCTAATTCGGCATATTTCCACCTCTCTCTATCTCTTCTATTTTTGATAGGATTCCTTCTTGTTAAGATGATGACATCAAGGATGAAAATCCTCCTCCACCTCTTGAAGACATTCCTACCACCCCACAGCTTCCAATATGGGTTCACTCTACTTGGGATGCAACAAGTTCTCTTGTAGGTAACCCTGCAGATTGACGACGTACATGTTTTCAGTTCGAAAGAGCCTCTTCCTTATTGGCTCAAGTTCTAGAAAACCCTTGTCTAGACACATTTTAAGAATCTTATGGTCATCTAGATTGTGATGAAACTATGAATGAAGAATGTCATTCCTTATTGGCCAACGATACTTGGGATCTTGTTCCTCTTCTAAAAGGAAGAAAACTTTTCACATGCAGATGGGTTTACAAAACAAATTTTGGACTAGATGGAAAAGTTGATATACATAATGCTCGTCTTGTTGCTAAAGGATTTTAAAAATTTGAAGGAATTGAATATACTGAAACCTTATCCCTTAGTGCCAAAATGAATTCTATCTTCCTTGTTATTTCCCTTGCTCCCTCCTTTAAATGGGAAGTCCATTATATGGATATTAAATCTGCCGTGTTACATGGAGATTTTCATGAAGAAATCTACATGGAACAACCCCTTGGCTTTATCAAAAATGACTCTAGCCTTGTTTGTCACGTTAAGAAGTCTCTATATGGTCTCAAATAGGCTCCTTGGGCTTGATATGCCAAAATGGATAGATTTCTATTAGATAATGTCTTTTTTAGGTGTCATTCTGACAACACTGTCTACACCAAGAAAGTGGATATGTCCTTCACCATCCTTGTTCTTTATGTTGATGATATTATCTTTACTGTTAGTGATCCCAACCAAATAAACCATGTGAATTCTAGCCTTAAAAAGAAGTTTGAAATGACACACTTAGGGCACTTGCATTATTTCCTTGGTCTTCAAGTCTTTCAATCCAAGGAAGGTATTACCCTTTCTCAGTCCATGTATGCCTATGATATTCTACACTACTTTCACATGGAAGAGTGTAAGACAACCCCTTCTCCCTTTCAGTCTAGAGTTAAGCTTTCAGTCACTTGTACTACCCCTGAAGTTGATGATACATTATACCGTCAACTTGTTGGTAAATTTCTGTATCTAACCCATACTCATCTTGACCTTTCCTTTTCCATTGGTATTTTTGCTCGGTTTATGCACCAGCCTCATGAAAGTCACTGTAAAGTAGCTAAAATAATACTTTGATATATTTGAGGTACAATTTAATTCGGGATTCATTACAGTGCAGGAAAATCTCCATTATTGATTGGTTTCACTAATTCTGATTGGGCTGGTGACCCTGATGATCGAAAGCCTACTGTAGGATATGTATTCACTCTTGCTTCAGGACCTATTAATTGGTCTTGTAAGAAACAAAGTGCCATCTCTCTTTCTTCGGTAGAAGCTGAGTAGCATGGTGTCGTTGAAGCCCGCAAGGAAGCCATGTGGCTTTGTCAGATCCTGTCTGAATTTGGTCTTCATCAGCCACATCTAACTATACTTTGGTGTGATAATAATAGTGCCATTCAGCTATGTAAAGATTGAGTTCAGCATCAGCGTATGAAACACATTGAGCTCCACATACACTTCATCAGAAAGCTCATTCAGGATCGTGTTATTGAAGTCTAGTATTGTCCAACCAATGATAAAGTAGCCAATATCTTTACAAAGGCCCTCATAGAAGTGAATTTTACCAAAGTTAAATCCATGCTTGGAGTTCAGGAAATTTATCATTAAGGGGGGATAGGCTCTAATTCCTCCTTCCTTATCTTATTGTGTCACGTTTGTAAATCCTTCAATCCTATCCCAAGTTGTTCTTAAGGGGGGATGTTAGGATATTTTCACACATAGGAAATAGGCTCCTTTTCTGTCACCTTCGAAAATTCTTCAATCCTATCCCAAGTTGTCCTTAAGGGGGGATGTTAGGATATTCCAACACAGGAAATAGTTAAGTATAACTTGGTCTAGTGTGGATTTAGTTAAAGTGAGGTTTATTTACTACGTACATTTTTAACTTATAATCTGGTGGTTATGATTTGTAGTTATATGAGGGTTCCCTCTCTCCTCGGTATTAACGGCACTTGATATGTGGCTTAACACCCGATTGGTCCATGATATCTATTTAAAGAGCATGGATTGTCATTTTTCTAGTAGCCATTTATGAGAGAAACATATCTAAATTTTCTTTTTATATTAACAAATTTCCTGAAGTGGTCGCGTTGGCTCCATTCGTGGACTATTTCCCTCTTCAAGGGTTGTAACCACGTGATATACTAGTGTATTAATTTTTGATCTATTTGTGAGCTGTGACCTTTGGTTTTTTATCTAAGGAACTTACCCTGTAAATTTCTACACCATAATCATCTTTAGCATGAGAATGTGAGTCTCATTAAGAGGAATTATAGCCCCTCCTTGACATGAACAAGGTGTACCTTGAGAAGCCCCGTGAAAAAAGTCCCAGGGCACTGATTTATCGATAAGGCCCTCAACAATAACTATGTAGGAATGAGGTGATTTCGGCTTAGGAAGGAGGCTTAAAATAACTAAAGCCTTGGAATTAGTGGTCTAAGAGGGAGTAAGCATATCATAAAAAATAATTTTTTTGTGAGCAACAAAAATTCCCCAATAGATTAATAATGGAATTACCTTATAGAATTTCACATCACAAGATGAGAACCACTATTCCCATAATTATGTAATAGAGTTACCTTGCCAATACCATGTCAAACTGAGTTTTGCTGTGAATAACGACCTAAAATATTGAGTGTAAGGGTAGGAAATAAAAATATATTACATATATTCCTCATGAAATCAGCAAAGACAACACCATCTTGGGCCTATTCTCTTCCTTTTCTGAAGAAATGCCTAGGTGGGGACCTTATTCTCCAATATGCACCACATAAATAGATAATTTTTTGCTAGGAATGTTTATCTCCAAAGAGATTTACACCATCCAACTTGTTTCTCTATAACATGGTAAATAATAAGGAAAGAATATATTGATTTGGAAAATATTTTCCATTCACGAAGTGATGAAAAATCATGTCATCTTCCTCATCATTAAGTCTAATGTTTCCAATCGTTAGGGCCCTTATATAATTTGTCCATGTATCACTGAAAAATGGTGGTAAGCCAAGTTGTTGAGGAGAGAGCCATGCTTGCGAGCTCAAGTTTACATCCCTCCTCCCAATATATGCCAAGGAAAAGAGTATCCTATCTTGGATCCAAATGGAAAGAGCCATAGGTAATAAAAAAACCTCATTGCATCCAAACTATGGTGAATACCAAGGCTAAAGCATGATCCATTCCCAATATTCCATACCTGACAATTTTTAATAGTGCGAAATGAAGAGATAACAACTTTAAATATTAACAAATAGTTGTGTACCATTTTGATTAGTAACTAGATCAAATATTTAATGGAGAGAGTGTGTATATACTTCTAAGAAATCATAGCCAATTAGAGAACTGAAGATAAGATGAGTCTCTACACCGATTTAGGTGTCAAATATTTTGATAATAGGGGTAAATTCTTCACCCCACAATCCTCTTAGGCCTTGAAGAGGGCATTATGGCCTTATTTTACCCAAGGAAGAGCATAGTTTTTCAATGACCCAACTCAAAGGATCTTATAGCAAATTCTCTTCATATTTTTTAAAATACTCTTGGAGATACATGATAAAACCATCTAGTAGAATGAAATGGCATCTAGTACTAACTTGAAAAGAACCAACCTTCTAGCTCTAGATAACCAATGAAGGCTCCAGTTGTTGAGTCAGCTCTCCAATTTAGCTAAAAGTCGATTTTAGTCTACTTTCTTATGGGAGTATTGTTTAATATGGAAACATAGATAATTATTACCTTCATCCAATGTTGTTAGCTCAAATGGGAAAATATTTTTGATGTTTGTAAAATAATGTGAATTAAGTTCGAATGAATTTAAGCAAGACTTCGAATTGTTAACTATCATACCTGTAACAACTTCAAAGAGGGTAAGGGAGTCCTTAATAATTGATATATCTATGTGAAAATCATTACAAAAGATAATAATATCATCTATGAACAATAGATGGGTGAAGTTGTAACCCAAAGCCATAAAGATGCCCGCTAATAGACCTGTACTTTTAAAATCCGCCAATGTTTTTTGACACCTTTTAATATCAAGAAAAATAAAACAGGGTACAATAGATACGCTTGTCTAAAGCCACACTCGCATGTGAATAATGGGGATGCTAACCGATTTATTAGAAAAGAGAATGAAATTAAGGGAACACAACTGATAATCCACTTGATGAAAGTTAAATCAAACCCTATAGGTGCGAGGAGAAGCTATATATATAACTATTTATCCCTATGAATTTCCTTTGATAGGTCTATTTTCAAAATAACCCCTCTTAAATGAAAAATATTCATGTTGTGGATCCCTTCCTAAGCCACCCCTATGGCCTTATGTATTATTCTCACCTCCAAAAATAAAAATTGTTCCCTAGAGATCACATTAGAGAGAATAGGCTTATGCATGTAGGCATTGACTTTTGCAATAACACTATAAGTGTAGTTGCAGAGGGATATAGGGAAAAATTCATCAAATGAAGTAAGAGAGTCTACCTTGGGTATTAGTGTAATAAAGGGAGAGTTGAAGTAATAATGGATCATACCTAAAGCTCTCGAATCTTAAACCACCCTAAGAATGTCAACACTAATTATTTCACAAATATCAATGAAGAATTCAACTGACCAATCGTCTAATCCTATACTCTTATCCATCTTAAAATTAGATAAAAACACCAAAATTTATTCTATGGAAACCACTTCCATAAAATTCTCATTATCAGCTACAAATTTTTAATGATGGAAAATAAATGTTGTCCTGATGACTTCAGGAATAGAGGTACCTTGTGGTGACTTGAAATGGAAACTAAAATGATAACAGTCCAAATTTGTCAGATTTTCAAATGATGAAACATAATTTTCTTCTCGATTTTTTATCTTCTAAATGGTGTTTCCCATTCTTTTACCTTTTGCAGAAAAATTTTTAGTTCTAATCACTTTCATCAAGCAAGACAACATAACATTTTAGATTATATGTACCCTTTTGTTCATTTACAAATTTCTTTCTATTACCTTCCAACTCAACAAATCTGGATTTTGTTTCCTTCGATTCAAAACCATCTTCCTCATCCTCATATATTTTTTTCAGACCCTCTTCAATAGCCTTGAGCTGAAAATAATCCTTATATATTTTGGGAACCGACTAGAATATTGTAGCATGTTTTCCAACTTTAATACTGGTTGCAAACTATGTAGCTGCAGAAGATCCAACCAAGCAATCAAAAAAATCCCAAGAGGATTTGAACAACTCTATGCAGGACTCATCCTTGAGTGATGTATCATTGACATTGAAAGGGACGAGAGGTTTCCTTCCCTATACTTTGATATCCAAATAAATAGGAGAATGATTTGAACCTCCACCCTTATCTATCCATTACCGCGTAAGAGGAAAGGCACCTGCAAATTTTTCAAAGGAAGGAAACAATCTAATATTTTGGCAATCATGGCTAGACCCATTTTGCTTTTCCTCCAAGTAGGCCTAAGTTTAGTTGGAGAAACATCTATAATTTTATGATCCCTTATATAGTCAAATAAGAAGTCTAAATTAGGATCAACATGTAGTGTGAGTCCCTAGCTTTTTGCAATCCCAATAGAGAAATTTAAGTAACAACCTATAATAACATTGTTGGGAGTGAGAAATGAAGAATTAGCAAGAGCCTCCAAAAACTAATTTTGTCCAATTGGGGACCATACAAATTTAGGACCAAAATATCTATGTCCAAATATGAGGAGAGAAAGAAATGCACCAGAGTTAACTCCATTCCTGAATGTTCAAGAAATTTGATATAACAAGGATTCCAACTAGTTGATAGACCAATAGAGTGACAAATGGTGTCCATAAAAGAGAAATACCACCCAAGAGGAAAAAATTTCAAGAAATAAATAATAAATTCCCCCTGCCCAAAAGTATCTTAAAGGAGAGGCATTGAAACATGATTGGTAATAACTAATCTACATAGATCCCACTGATGAATGGGTTGGATAGCCCCCAACAATTTAGGGAGAGTAGGATCGTGGAGATGCAACTATAGGGGCATGCATTATCTAAGGACTCATTTAATAGAATGTTTTTTACTAGAATCTATTCAGAAAACCACTTTATCTTTTTTCTTTCAAAAGTTTTGTTTTACTACCCTTGCCCTTGTTTCCAAACATACTAATAGGATTATTACCTAGACACCTATGAAAGCTAGAGCCAACGATGAAGGGATGATGATATTAAATATGGTATTGAGGTCCTTGATAGCCAAATTTTGAGGAGTTCCCATCAGAAGAGGGAAAGAGCCAATGGAGTAATGATTATCCATTACCCGCCTTACGTCTTCTTAGGAGGAGAAGAAAAATATTAACTAGTCGCACAAAACACCTTAATGGAAGGCATATTTTGTAGTTATTCCCTCATTCATTATTAAGTCAATCATTGAGAGTATTACCACTATAAATTCACCTTCTAGAACACCCCACCAATGCTAGTTCCCTCATCTTGTCTATCTAGTTCATCTTAATATCAACACCGAAGACCATAGATAGCTAACCTTTATTTTCTTTGATTGAAGAATTTTTCCTCTTGACAAAAAGAAATGGATGAGAGGTGATGAAGAGAGTCAGAAGTTTAAATCCTAGAGGATTGAGGATCCCCAAGGGCCCATGATGAAAAACCCTCTGAGATATGAGGAACATTTGAAACATGACCACCAAGTTCAGAACCCTAGAAAGAGAAACCTCTGATAGGGAACCCGCATAACCCACCTCAATGAAAGGAGAAAATGAGAGAGAATACAAAAACATAGACCCAAGTGGGAAAGTAGTGAAACATCCATGAAAATGTGGGGGAGAAGGACCCCCTAATGTGTGCCCATAGGAGACCAAGGATAGGGAAAGAATAGGGACTAAGAAAAGAAAATATGAAGCCCCAAAATTGACCTCAGTAAAAACCTCACTAAAGGGAGGATTCACAAAAGGCAAATAAAGACAAGAATATGGAAAAGGGACACAAGATAAAATTTAAACCAAAAAACCATTGCAATTCGAAACCCTCGTTCCCTTGTGAACATATTGTACATCCTTGGAGACCAATAGAGTAACTAGATAAAATGTTGGGCGAAAACGGTGTCTGTGAAAACTTGCCACACAAAATTAAACAACTAGAAAAAATGACCCACAAACTTCCATGCCTAGAATCCCTCATCGCGAACGCACACCAAAGTCCAAACTAGTAATAGGCGCAAAAAAAAAGGAGCTCCCCGTCTAAAGGATCATCTGAGCAGTCGACAAGAATATCCTCCATATTCAGAATCACATGAGAGAAAACATTAGAAAGAGAACAAAGAAAAACTGGGGAGAGACAAACCCTATGAATTTTAGAAATCTCAGGACCATACAAGAAACCATCGGAGAGAAAACATATCAACTAGAGTAAACCCCACCCTAGAGTAACCCCTTGAGATAACCAAGGATACTTATTCAGTTACACACAAGTCGTTGTGATTTTCCATGGAAGGAAATTCATAACCTCCATGGAACATAGAGCTTGAAACCCTAGTAACACTCCTATTTTCTCCCATGTTCAAAGAAATATATGAATGTTAAAAGTATGTAACTATGTTAAAAATATTCTAATTTTATTCTCACATTTGTATTAATATATGCATGTTAAAAATATTTAAATATATAATACAATATTAAAATTATCTCAATTTCTTTTATTTTCACACTTTATGTATAGATAAGTATGAGGAAGAAAAATAAGAATTTGAAAACACACTTAAAATAAAAACTATATTATAATATGTAAAATTCCAAAGGTGATACATTAGGAGTTCATGATTTTATATGAGTGAGAGGCTAACATTCTCTAGTTAAATCATAATTGAGGGTAATAATAACAACCATTAAATATAAACTAGCACGATCTCAAAGTATTCATGCAAACAATTCCAAATTGAGCCTCCATGAAGAACTTGTTGGAAAATGGAAAGCCTATATATCGAACTTAAATTTTATGAGACTGAATCAAATTTAAGTTTGACATGTCAGCAAAAATTCTTAACAAGTCCATCAAATTCCAAGCTAAAATGAAGAATGAACTATTTTTCATATGCTATGTCTAATGACCATCCAGGAGAACAGTGTCACAATATCATTGTCAATCATCATACCGATGCCATATCTCGTGTATGATTAAACTACAATATATTGAAGCATAACTCTTCCAAAAAATTGTTGAGTAATAAACTCATCTGAAATTATTGTATTAGTTTTTCTATGCTAAGTTTATTTTTAGTTTAAAAACATGTGCATAATCAGTCCATTAGTTATCATAGGGATTGAGGTATTTTTCCATGAATTGTACCTGAATTTAGGTGAATTAGAAGTGTAAAAAAAGCTTAAATAACACTGAAAATGGTGTAAATCATAGAAATAAGTCACCACATGAAATTCACACATCAGACATGATGAAGCAATTCAACCCTCCTAGGCTACATCTGTTGGTCCAGCTCCCAATGGAATGTGCATCTTTAATTATGCTCCAAATTTTGAAAATACATGTAGTTTCAGTGCTCCAATGGCTTTTTCTCTACACCAATGGCTCCAGAATGCTCCAATTAGTCAAAAATGACTCTTCATTCACGCTGAGTTATAAGAAATTAAATCTGCTACTCTATTGCCTAGTTTCACCTAGGAAAGATCCACTAAAAATGGAGAACTCCTCTTAACTGGAGCTAAAATATATTTTCTGCTAAAAAAGGCGCACTTGCCTAAATTACCACTAAAATTAACTGTAACAATAATTATTAGAGGTTGTGGTGGCCACATGCACACCCCAGACCTGTGGCTTAACCGTAATGGTTGGCGGAACCCACGACATTTAACTGTGGTGATAAGGGTTGAACTCTAGTTGAACTCTGAGTTTGTGATAATTGTGCGTAGGATGAAAATTAACCGTGGCCATGTGAAAATACAATATGGGACTGCGGTTACATTTGTTGTGATGATCGGTAGTTAAGCTTATGTTTGAACAAATGCAATGTGACATAATGCTATGGAACCGCTGGTGGGTTGGGACTGCCGGTGGTTCCAACCCCCAAACTATTTTTGCAACAAACCATAAATACAAGCCGCAACTATAGAGGTTAAGATTCAACATGCAGCTTGGGTGGTAAGAACAGTGCATTCCTGGTGCGATTTGTGGGGGTCGATTCCTACGGCCTCCAAAAAAATTTTACCACTCTACTTCATGGACACGTGGGAGCCTCAAGGCAAGCCACATGGTGCTCTTTAATTTGTCCTACAAAACCCATTCATCAAATAAAACTATGACATTTTTAAAAACCCGATTGGTTCTAAGGAAAGGAATATTCCTCATAATATTCCCTTTTGATGATTGTACGTCCACCCATTTTCTGACTGTGCATCCCAATCAAACTTGGTCAAACTGTCACAATTTACCTATTTGTAATTTCAATGAGAACGTGATATCTCCCTCATTCTACATCATTTTTTTGAACCATCCACTATGCCAGAATCAGGAAAACGAGATATACACAACCATCCTAGTTTTAACCAAATCCTATTACTTCAAATTTTGAGCAAAATTTATGAACTCCTGATCACTCCTCCCCATTGCGAAGCTTTTGGACACCAAAAGACTTGATTACCTGTTCAGTAGATGAGGGTAAAAATCCCTCACATTTCCAACCTCCATCCATTTTTCCTTGCTTGGTTTGGTGCCTTTGAGTCTAACTCAAAGGTAGTCAAAACTTCCCCTCTTGGATGCTCTTGTCCTCCTTTCAAGAGTTGTACCTTCTCTGAGCTCATCTAGAAATTCTAGCAAGAAATCTTCAAGAGAAGGTAGCTGAACATCACTTCCTTGATCATCGATGAAAGGTGGCTCATACAAACGTAAATTTTCATTATTAACAACTGAACACCTTTGCATATAAGAGGGCAAGTCAAGTTGGAATTCATTATTACCAACTTGTTTTACGATCTTAAAAGGTCCATAGAAAATGGGTTTGAGATTTTTACCTTCCTCTTGCATCCTTTCTTTGCTAATGTGCAACCATACCTCATCTACATCTTGAAACTTGTGATAAACTCGGTGTTCATCATGTATCTCTTTGTATTTTCTATGAATTTTATCAAGCTATTCTTGAATTTCCTGACATATAATCTAAATTTTCTCAATGAACTTTCGAGACTTATCAATGTCACTATGGCCATCAATTGCAACATCCTTCCCAAAGATGAAGTCTAATGGAGATTTTGGAAAATACCCAAAGAACCCTTCAAAAGGTGAGGTTTGTGTTGAAGAGTGCTTTGCCTAGTTGTAAGCCTGTTGAATGGAATTTAGTTTCTCATCCCACAACTTAGGATGTTTGCTGCAATATCCTCTCAATATATGCACAATGGTTTTGTTCACCACCTCGGTTTTCCCATCTATTTGTGGATGAAAAGCAGTACTCTTTTTCAAATTTGTGTCCATCATTCTCAATAGATTTGACCAAAAATTCCCAATGAATCTGGAATCCCTATTAGTAACAATAGAAGTTGTAAATCCAAAATGAACCCAAACATGTTGAAAATAAAGTTCAACAGTTTGTTCAGTAGTAATGGTTTTCTTACATGGAATAAGTATACACATTTTATTGAATGTATCCAAAACTACATAAAGATAATCATGTTGCTTTCTTGACATAGGTAGATGTCCAACAAAGTCCATGGAGACACTCTCCCATGGCCTTGGTGGTACTGGTAATGGCGTGTACAATCCAAGATTACTATTACTATGCTTGCTTTTTGCACACATAGAACAACTTCTTATAAAAAGTGATACACTATCTATGATGCAAGGCCAATAGAAATACCTCTGTACATGTGCCACTGTTTTTCTTACCCCAAAGTTTCTGGAAATAAGAGATGAATGAGCTTCTCTCATGACACTTAGCCTCTCTCTTTCAGGAATACACAACTTTCCCAAATGAAACAAAAATTTTTTATGCATGTGATAATCTTTTTCTTCAACTTGATTCCCTTCACTCAAACTAGCATACACATCTTGAAAATCAATGTCATGTTCATATTGTTCTATGTACCTCTCATCTAAAACAAAATCATTTTTGAGTAAAGTAGATGCACTAATTATTGGTCTTGAAAGCATATTTGTAACTTTATTGAAAATACCTTTCTTGTACCTTATAACCAAGTGAAACTGTTGAAGAAATCCGATCCAACTAAAATGTCTTTATTGCTGCAATTTTGTTTGCGACTGCAAGTACTGTAATGGTTGTTGATTAGTATGCACAATAGTCTCTATACCTATCAAGTATTTTTTCCACTTCTTGACACTTTGTAACAACACATATAGTTCTTTTTCATATGTATTATAATTAGTTACAACACCATTATATGTTTCATAATGAAAAGTGATAGGCTTACCATGCTGCAAAAGTACTATGCCCGTGGCCTAATCACTAGCATCAGTTTGAATCTTGAATGGTTGTCTCAAATTTGGTAATGCAAGGACTGGAGCTGAACTGATCTTGTCCTCTAAAGCTTTGAAAGCTTTTTATTGTTTTCCTCCCCATTGGAAGCCTTTCTTCACAATTGTCACTGCATGCATAGGAGCTACAATGGAAGAAAAGTTAGCAATAATCTTTCTCCAATATTGAGCTGCACCTAAGAAACTTCTTACCTAGGTTACTACATTAGGTGTGGGCTAGTTCACAATGGCTTCCACTTTAGAAGGATCAATCCTTAGTTCTCCTCCTCCTCAATATTTCCCAAATAGACCAAAGAAGTCTTTCCAAACTCACACTTTGACATCTTAAGAAACAATTTCTCTTTCTTCAATAAATAGGTCATCTAAGTACACAATAAATAATTCATCAAGGAATGCACACAATACACTATCCATAACACACATGAAAGTTGTCAGTGCATTACAGAAACCAAAAGGCATAACTAGCCACTCAAAGAGTCCTTGTTTTGTTTTCAATGCGGTTTTCCATATATCACTTTCTACAATCTTACTTGATGATGTCCGCTTCATAAATATAACTTAGTGAAAAACTTTTCTTCTTTCAGCTGATCAATAAAATCATCTATTCTTGGGATTGGGTAACGATTTTTTACCGTAATCTTCTTCAAAGCTTGGAAATCTACACACATGCACCAAGTCCCATCTTTCTTTGGCATCAATACTATGGGTGAATCACATGGAGAGGTGTCTGGCCTTATGATTCTTTTATCCAGCATCTCTTTGATTTGCCTCTTTATTTCAACCTTCTCGGTTATCGACATGTGATACATACCGATGTTTGGAAGAGGTTAATCTTGATGCAACTAAATCTCATGTTGAATCTCTCTTTTTGGAGGTAGTCTTGTTGTCTCCTGAAACCTCTCACGATGTCCATTAACTACATCATATAAATCTGATTTCAACTTAGGATCACATTCCTCAAATGATTCATGATTAATTTTAGCTTTAGGCTTAATCATAAGAATAAAATAATTCTTACTTGAATTTACCAACATCTTTAGCTGTCTAGCATTTACCATAGCAATGTTTTTCTTCTTGTGGTGTGCTCTAACAATGAACTCCTTGCCATATTTGAATAAATGGTACTTGTTATCATGGCGATAGAATATTGATTTCCTGGCATACATGTAAGGACTCCCTAATACAATACCAGGGTTGTCAAGTGGAACGACATCTAATTCAACTGTGTCAACATAATTTGCAGTGATTGTAAACCACAATATACATGTCTTTAAAACCTGTAGATTTTCATCCTTACAAATCCAAACCAATGGATATGGTTTTGGATGTGGTATGGTCTCAAGGTTAAGTTTCTTGACCAAATATTCAAAGATTAATTTTTCTTGTGACCCACTTTCAAACAATGTGTCAATATTGTTATGCTTGGATATGAGCTTCACATGAAACACTTCTATTCTTTCTTCTTCATTTGGAGTATGTATGTGAAAGTTTGATTTACTAATATTGAGTTTAGTTTCAATTTATTTTCCCTTCATGTTATTGAATCTCATGGTTGTAATATTAGATTCATCATCTAAATCAGATCCTAAATCATGTTGAGATGTAGCAGTAGTTTTCTGTTTCCCTTTGTGATTGGGTTTCTTTGGCCTCATTTCAGGATGTAATTTCCAACAACGAGTTTCATCATGACCTTATCTTTAACAATGTTTACAAACCACTTTTTCTCCATCTTTCTTAAAATATGCATTCTTTTTATTTTTTACCTTTTGAAGTCTTCTATTTGGCTTTACCCTCAAAAGGTTTCTTTCTACCCTCTTCAGAAATGTTCTTCCCTCTAGCTCCTAGATGTGTGTTCTGAACACATACTTCATCTAGACTGGTGGGGTTAAACATGAGAATAGTATGTTTTAGGTAGTTATGTAAGCCTCCTATGTACTTGATCAAAGTATCTTGGCTCTGCAAATCTACCCCGAATAAGAGAGCTCTTCTCCTAAATTCTTGGGTGTATTCTTGCACATTTTGTCCCTTTAATTTCCTAAAGTTCTGCCAGTTCATGATGGCTTTCTGCATATGAGCTAATGGATAAAACTCTTGTTTTATAGCATTAATGAAGTCTAACCGTGATAGAATAATCTTACCATGTTTCTTCATTTCCTCCTTTGTCTTGGCTTCCCACCAAACAAGTGTTTCACCTTCCATTCTCAATGAAGATATTTGAATTTTGGTATCATCATCTTGAAGGTTATGGATTATCAAATAGACCTCCAATTTCCTAATCTAGTTATCAAGATTTTCTGCATTGACTTCACCACTAAACATAGGTAATTTGAACTTAACATCAAGTTTTAAAAATGGACTTTTACTAGTGTTCTTTGACTTGTCTGGCTGATGTACTAAGGTAGAAGTAGAACATAATGATGATGAGGGTGAGGATGATGGCTCTCCATTTCCTTCATTTCCCTTCTTTGACTTATCTTCATCATGGTGACCTCCTAAAGATCCTGGCTTTCTTTGTAAAGTTTAGATCCTTCTCCTTTGAGTCTCTCATTCTTTTCTTGATAAAGGATTCTAACCATCTCAGTCATGTCAAGAAATGATTTCCTGAATACTCTTTCTTCCTCTTTGGGATCAACTTCTTCATGGATTTCCCCTTCCTCATGAGGCATTCTTAATGGAAGTTCTTCTTATTTAGTAGGCGGACTAGGTGGTGGAGATTCTGGAAATATTGCTCTATTTTTTTTTTTATCTTCTTGAGACCCTTCTGCTTCCACCAATTTTCCTTCTCCTCTCTTGAGCTTGAGCCTTCTAAGAAAATAAAACTTGCAAATAGTTAAACAATTCTTTGCAATAAAAAATACCAGAGAATAAACTCTAGCTCTGATACCAACTTGATATGAAATGACTATATTAGTTTTGTTGTGCTAATTGTCTTTTCAGTTTAAAAACATGTTCATAATCAATTCATTAGTTTGCATAGGGATTGAGGTATTTTTCCATGAATTGTAGATGATTTTAGGTGAATTAGAGGCATAAAACAACACTAAATAACACTGAACAATAGTGTAAAACAAAGAAATAAGTCACCAGATGAAATTTACACGGCAGGCATGATGAAAAAACTCACCCCTCCTAGGCTACATCTGCTGGTCTAGCTCCCAATGGCATGTCCATCTTTCATTATGCTCAAACTTTTTCAAATACATGTAGCTACAGTGCTCCAATGGTTGTTTTGTCTACATAAATGGCTCCATAATGCTAAAATTAGTAAAAAATGACTCTTCATTGACTCTGAATGGGAAAAAATTGAGTCTCCTACTCTTTTCCCTAGTTTCACCTAGAAATGCTCAACTAAAAGTGGAGAACTCCACCTAACTAGAGCTAAAATATATTTTCCGCTAAAAAAGGCATGCTTTCCTAAACTACCACTGAATTTAATTGTAGCAATAAGTGTTAGTGGTTGGGGTGGCCACATGTGCACCCCAAACCCGTGGCCTTATCTTAATGGTCAGTGGAACCCACATCATTTAACTATGGTGAGAAGGTTTGAACTCCAGTTGAACTGCAGGTTTGTGATAGCCGCGCAGAGGATGAAAATTAGCCATGGCCATGTGAAAATGCAGTATGGGACCATGGTTACATTTTTTGTGATGATCGTTGGTTACATTCAAATTTAAACATATGCCATGTGACATAATGCTATGGAACCACTGGCAGGTTGGGACTGCCGGCAATTCCAACCGCCAAACTATTTTTGCAACAAACCATATATACAATACGCAACTGTAGAGGTTAAGATTCAATGTGGAGCTCGAGTTGTAAGAACATTTCATGCCCTTTGGGAGGTTTGGGGGTCAATTCTTGCGGCCTCCAAGAAAAATTTACCACTCCGCTTCAGGGACCCGTGGCAGCCTCGAGGCCATCCATGTGGCGCCCTCTGACTAGTCCATAAAAACCCATTCATCGAATAAAAATATGACATTTTTCAAACCCCGATTGGTTCTGAGGAAAGGAATATTCCTCAGAATATTCCCTGTTGCTAACTGTACCTCAACCCATTTGCTGACTATGCATCCCAGTCAAACCTAGTCAAAATGTTACAATTTACATGTTTGGCATTTTGATTAGAATGCGATATCTACCTCATATGACATCAGTTTTTCGAACTGTTAATGGAGCTAGAATAAAAAATATGAGATCTATGCAACCATCCTCATTTCAACCCAATCCTGTAACTTCGAATTTTGAGAAAAATTTATGAACTCCTGTTCATAAACTGATTGTCTGTCTATAACTACTCAAATTTTCACTAGCCATTCTTCTCTTCATTTTAATATTTTTCCCTTAAAGTGTAGGAGAGTTTTATCTTTGTACTTCCCCGTTTCATGCTCTTGAGAGTACCATTTTATTTTCACTTTCAACTTTAATAAATTTATTTATCTGAGATTTTTATTGGTAATAATTACATAATGGCTTGGATATCAATGACCACTACCAACGATCAGTCCATTCATAGTGAATTTTGAATCTTGCAATTTTGTTTCTCTTGCAATAGTTGTCTATTGGACTATTCTTGCCATAATGTTCACAAGGATGTGGGTCACATTTTTCTTGTATTATCATTTATTTTGGTGTGGGTCTACTCAAAAGTATGTAGAGTGTGTGCTTGTCAGATGTGAAATTCAATTTCACATTCAGCAAGTTCTTACACGTATTTCTGGAGACAAACTGAAAATACAATTAAAAAAAGTATTTTATTCTTATCCCTCTGAAAATATTTACCTCTAGAGATAAAACCATCATCTTCATGAATTGTGAATCTAGCACAAATTTACAATTCATCTTTGAGCACCTTGTCAACATGCTGAGCAAGATACTTCCAAGACTTGATGTAGATTAATTCACATCAAGTGTTGGAAGGAAGACCTGACGACATGAAGATGAGTGGATTAATGATCTTTTATTGAAAGATTTTTATAAACATGAGTGGATTAGTGTAGGTTTTTACCCTGTACAGAAATTATTTGCAAATGAGATTTTAGAAACAAAAATAATCAATGGAGACAACAAAAACATAAAACACATATACACAGATATTTTCCCCTGGATCCCAAAACTAGGACTACCAAATTAATTTTTCATTATATTACTTTCAATGCTACAATACATATATATACTTGTCGAAGAATTCATAAACCCCAATCCATTAACCAGGGATTAGAACATAATAATAGTTCTCTTCACCACATCTACAAATTATCATGGATAGAAAACCATCATTGCCAAAACCATGTGCAAAACCCATGCAAAAAACCATAGGTTGGTCCTCTTACCTAATATAAGGTCCAAAAAAAATTCTTGGGGAACTTCCCCTGACCTCGTGTAGGCAAGCTCCCCCCTGCCACCCCCCCCCCGCCCCCTCCCCTACAAACCCACAGATGGGGGGGATGTGACCTCCCTGTGACCCCACTGCTACACCCGGTGCAACAAACAAGGGGGGCTATCGCACCCCTTGTGATCCCCCACCCACACGTGCGACTATTCATGGAAACAATACAACACACCCAATAAATAGAAGGGTCCATAATTTTTATCAGAAATAAAATTTTATGTGATTCTATCCATTGGTGCATTAGGTATTGCATTGATCACAAGATATCTCTATTAGTTTTGAAAGGATTTTCTTTGTCAAATCTAATCATAATGGAAAAAGGTAAGTTCCATTTTATTCCACATTAAATTTTAAGCTTACAATTTTACCTGGTGGTTTAGTTATACATATAATTCTCAAGCCATATATGGTGTATTGAATAAATTCCAAAGGGGTTAGGTCAGAATGAGTTCAAAAGTAATTATTTAACAACTTGGTTTGACACTAATTCCTTAATCTACATATTAATACAATACCACATAATCAAATATTTCCTTGTGGAAAGGGATCGATTATTCTCAATTCTCTATATTTAGTCAGTAAGGAGGTTTTAGAATTGGTTTCTACACAAAATTGACAATATAGTGTTTTTTCTACAAAGTGGAAATTATGTTTATACTAGCATGGTCATATATATAGTAATGGTCATGGATATCTTATAATATTTGTTTTTTAGAATTTTATCATTTCAATGTATGTGCAAAGAAGTTTTGAACATACAAATCTCAGGTGACATAGAGAAAACCACTATTATAAAGTGTTTTGCAATTTTTTTTTACCTTCTTAACATGGTGTATAGAGACACATAATATTCAAGCATATTTGTAATAATTTGTAAATGATACATTGTTTCCAATTAAAATTCTAGAAATTGAAACAAAATTTATTCTATAGTTAGTTTTTTGATAAATTCATGAATTTTAAATTCGTGTTGGATTTATAATTCATGAAGATGATGATTTTATCGCTAGAGGTAAATATTTTAAGAGGGAAAAGAATAAAATTACTTTTATTAACTGTATTTTCATGTTTTCTCCAAAAATATGTGTAAGAACTTGTTGGATGTGGAATTTAATTTCACATCTAGAAAGAACCCACTTTACATACTTTTGAGTAGACCCATGCCAAAATAAATGAAAACACATGAAAAATGTGAACCACATCCTTGTAATCATTATGGCAAGAATAGTCCAGTAGAAAATTGTTGCAAGAGAAACAAAATTGCAAGATTCAAAATTCACTATGAATGGATTGATCCTTGGTAGTGGCCATTGATATCCAAGCCATTGTGTAATTATTACCAAGGCATGTTCAACATGATCCTTCCAAGACATGTTGTAGATTAATCCTTTAAATAAAATATCATTAATCCACTATTCCACTCATCTTCATGAATCTTCAATGGGTAAATTCTTCCGCTTGATGAGATACTTTGAAATTGATTGATTTCGTAGCTATCGAGTTCTTGTTTCTGTGACTTCTTTAGGTTAAAATATGATTTTTCCTTTCATCAAAGTCTAGAAATATTGTTTGAATAGGAATTTTGTCACCTTTAACCTTCTTTAATCATGAAACATGGAAAACAGGGTGCACTCGGGAAGATGTAGGAAGCTTCAATTTGTCTGGCATAATACCAATCTTTTGCAACAACTTATAAGGACAATAATAATTTGGAGATAAACTATTATCCTTCTTAGCTTGCTTGAGGGACATTGTTTTGTATGGTTATAGCTGTAAAAATACCCAAATGCCTACATCAAAGCTTTTCTCGATGTGATGTTGATATGCCTGTTGCTTCATTTGATTCTGTGCCAAATTTAGGTTATCCTTTAAGAATTGGAAAAATTGTTTTTGATTCTTGATTTGATGTTCCATGGCTTTAACCTTAAAATTTTCTCTTAAAGATGATGTGATGGACGACAGACGATATCCATGAAGTGTCATAAATGGGGTCATTTTTGTTGCAACATGGAAGGAAGTGTTATACCATCATTTAGATAGAGGTAACCAATTGACCCATTGTGTTTTTTTATCAGATACAAAGAAACAAATATATGCTTCCAAACATTTGTTCACTATCTTAGTTTTCCCATCGGATTGAGGATGATAAGATGAGATATGAGATAGTTTCTTACCCAAACAAGAAAATAATTCCGTCCAAAAATTTCAAGAGAAAATGGTATCTCTATTACTTACAATAATATTTGGGTTTCCATGTAGCTTTTGAATTGTTTCAATAAATGCGGTAGCAACTGTACTCATTTTAAATCGATGAGGTAATGCACAAAATTGTGCATACTTGGTAAGCCTATCAACTACCACCATGATGACACTCTTTCCTTTAGACTTAGGTAAACCTAGGATAAAATCCATTGAAACCTCCTCCAAAATTTCATTTGGAATGGATAAAGGTTGTAGAAGAACCAAGGTCTTAGTTGTCTCAAATTTATTTTTCTAGAAAACCAAAAATTCCACCACAAAATTTTAAAAATCAGATTTAAGGCCATCCCAAAAAAATTGTTTCTTCACCCTGAGGTAAGTTTTTAAAAATCCCAAGCTTTCTCCTAAGGGAAAGGTGTGCAATTCCAAAGGAATATTTTGTTTTAATTGGGAATTATTACAAATATATAAGTGATATTTTTACCATAAGGAATCATTTTTCCAAATAAATATCAGATGTACTAGTATCTCGTTGCAACGTTTGAATGAGTGTCCATACTTCCTCGCCATTCTTCTATTCCTCCCTTGCTTTGTTTATCTAATATGGTTGGATAATAGAAATGGCACAAAGAAATTATTCCACATCCTCATCCTTTCTTGAGAGTGCATCTCCAAAAACATTTAGTTTCCCTTTTTTGTAGATGATTTCAAAGCCATAACTCAAAATCTTTGTGACCATTTTTTTTCTCTTTCGAAGGTAGTCTTTGTTCTAGTAAGTATTTAAGACTATCATTCTTATTCTTTACCTTGAAGTGTCTTCCCATTAGATAAGGTCGCCATTTCTTTAGTGCATGTAGTATTGGAAATGTTTCCTTCTCATAAACAAATTTCTGTACATAATTTCCTTTGATTGGAAATATTTCAAAAGAAATGGGTTTTCCTTCTTGTATTAAAACAACACCATTTCCATTTCATGAGGCATCACGTTCCACAATATTAAATGTTTTTGTGAATTTTGGCGTACCTAAGACCTGTGCTTGGCACATTTCCTGTTTAATATGTTCAAGTCCTTAGTTGCTCAGGAGTCCATGAAAATGCATCTTTCTTCAATAATGTTTTTAGAGGTGCTTCTATTCTCCTATAATCATTAACAAACTTGTGATATCACCCTGTTAACCCAAGAAATCCTCATACCTTATTTATGGTTATGACGACTTTCCATGCCTTAATAGCTTTAATTTTTTTAGGGTCTACCTTAATACCCTCCTAAAATACATTATGACCCAGATACTCCACCTCTTTTACTCCAAAGAAACATCTAGAGGTTTTTTGATATAATTGCATCTCCTCCAATAGTTTTAGCAGCCTCTCAACAAGTTGAACATGATCCTTCCAAGACCCGCTGTATATTAGTATATCATCAAAAATATTAACAAAAATTTTGTAAAGAAGGGTTTTAAAATGGAATTCATAAACCTTTGAAATGTAGAAGTTTCATTTGTAAGGCCAAAAGGTATGACCAAAAATGCATAATGACCCTCATGAGTTTGAAATGTTGTTTTCAGAATTTCTTCAGTCTTCATTTTAATTTGATGATATCCTGAATGGAGATCCAACTTGGTGAAATAAATTGCTCCATGTAATTAATCCAATAATTCATCAATCACATGAATGGGAAATTTATCTTTAATGGTGAGCTTATTTATATCCGTAGAATATAGACACACACACCATGATCATTACTTCTTATGCATCAGTACTACTAGAGGAGAGAAGGAACTTTGACTAGGTTGAATTATACCAGCCTTTAGCATTTCTACATTCATACGTTGAATTTCACTCTTCTGGACATAAGGATATTTGCAAGGCCTAATGTTTGGAGGAAAAATTCCTAGAATATAATGAATACCATGATCATGATCACGAATAGCTGGGAGTCCTTTCGGAGCTTCAAACACCTTGGAATGATTGTGCAAGGCTTTTTGGAGATCTGGAGAAATAGATGATTTTGATGTTGGAAGTATTAGTGAGCATAATTGTGGAATAACGCCTCATTGCTATTTTTTCAGAATTTTTTTCATGACATTAAAGCTTATTATCTTTCTCAATATCACTGCACCACCTCATAATTAAAATTCCTTTCCTTGTGAAGGAAAAATCAAGAAAAATTCTTGAAAATTAAAAGCTACTGTCCCAAAAGTTTTTAATCATTGTACTCCTACTACAACATCAACACCACCCTTTGGAATGGAAAGAATTGGAGTATTAAATAGATATTCCCCCATGGTTAGCTTGATATTATGGCACTTTCCAGGGAAATTTATAGTTCCTCCATTTTCTGCCATCACTTGAAACTTTGGTGCTGGGTATAGGAAGCAATTCAATTCCTTAGCTACCTTACAATGAATAAAATTATGAGTACCACCCGAATCAATAAGCACTACTACATTTTTCTTCTTGATATGTCCTTCTACCTTGAGAGTTTGAGGAGTGAAAATTATTGCCAATGCATTGCAGGATATGGTCAAATTCATTTCTTCTTCCTCTAGGGTTGGTTCCTAGTGTATACCATCTTCTTTTGAAGATTATTGTTCCTTTTCCTCCTCCTCTTCACAATCTATCTAAAATAATTTATTCTTAGCACAGTTATGACCTTTACTGTATTTTATATCAGAACTATAGGGAAGCCCTTTTTCTCCTTTTTCTTTCAATTTTTGTGCTGTCAACTTTGTAGGATGTGGAAGTCTAGAAGTAGCAACACTTCCATATTTATAGTTGTGAGTGGCAGGCTTCCTTGTCACTTTAATTTTTCTTTCAATTTTTCTTGCCAACCTAAATTCCTTCTCCAATGTATCAAGTTCCCAAAGGAAAACCTCACGTTGGATGTTATCCTTTAGATTCCCTATCAAGACATCGATACTATGTTCCCCTGGAATATTATTTACCCTTATATTTGATTTTTGGAAGTCCTCAATGTGATCCATAATTGGACCCTTTTGTTTGAGATTTATCAATTGACTAAAGAAGGTGTTGCTCTTTGTATCATCATAATGTGCTATGATTTCCTCTGTAAAAATTGACCAAGTGACCAATGGTTTATGAGAAAAAATCCATCGATATCATACAAACTGATTTTCTTCTAAATATAAAGTTGCAATGCATACCTTTTGTGTGTTTTCCATATTATGGAGCTCAAGGTATTTCTCCATTTGTACTATCCAAGTTATTGGATCCTTGCCACCAAACTTCCTCATATCTATCTTTTGAATTTGATGGGTCTTAAATCTAAAATTATATTCTATGAAATAATGATTAACATTTCTTTTTTTTTCATCATGAGTTTCCTCTACTACTTTTTTGCCATTAGGAATATTTTCTTGTAGCAACTTTTCCAACCCTTCCTTCAAACCTTCCATGTATTTCTTAAAATATTCCATGTTTCCTTCTATCTTAGCTTCCATGCCATTCTTCATACCTTCCATCTTAGCTTCTGTTTGGTCAATTTAGTGTGTCATAAATTGCTGCATTTAATTTGTCAATCCGGGAATCGTAAGCTGATGAAGTGCGGCGCACTATATGTGCAAGATAACCTATTTCTTAACTTTTGTCGTTTTTGGTCTTTCTAAGGTGAAATGGGAATTCTAAAATGAAAACAAGTTTGGTTATATTTTTTCAAGGAAGTGATATCCCCTATAATGATTTACCAACTTGAAACTTTAAAAGCAAATTGAAAATTACAATGACAAGACTTGAAAGAAAATAAAAATGTACTGCTGAAATGAAAAGGTGTTGCTAATCTAATGAATCAAAACAATAAACTAGTGAACATGAAAACCAAACTATTCTTGCTGCCGACTAAACACAAAAGAAACTATGCTTAAGGAAATTCAAAATTGCAACAAAACAAATCTAAATCAGATTACATCAATTCATTTTCTGACCCTTCATCATTAGACCAGCTATGATTTTCGGAAGTAATCATAAACAACTTGTGTAACTGATATTTAATTTGCAGAAAGTAAACTAATACTAAATCATACACTCATGATTCAATCCCTCACCATCAGTCCAGCTGTGGCTTTCGGAGGCAACCGAAGATGTCATGCATGATTTAATATATCTAAATTTGCAGAAAAGAAACTAATACTAAACTACACATTTCATAATGCAATCCCTCGCCATCAGTCCAGTTGTGGCTTTCGGAGGCAACTGAAGATGCTATGAGAAGATTAGTATATCTAAATTTGCAAAAAAGAAACTAATACTAAACTACACATTTCATAATGCAATCCCTCGCCATCAGTCCAGCTGTGGCTTTCGGAGGCAACTGAAGATGCTATGAGCAGATTAGTATATCTAAATTTTAACTACTGAAGCAGAAAAACAAAACTGAAATGTACAGAGCAATAACGAAATTAAACAAAAACTATGAAAAGCAAACTAGCAGCAGAACAATGTTAGATCCATGTCATTAGTCAAAAAGCTATAAAAATGCCCGGGCTGTCTATCTAAAACCTGCATCAAGAACACTGATCAGTGATTAACAATCATAAAACATGAAAGACAGAAATGAAATGGAAATTATGGAAATGTATAAACAGAAATGAAACAAATGCAATATATGAACATATGAATGGATTATATCACAATGGAATGAAAGCAAAATTATACACTAATACACAAAACCTTAGTTGAGCAGGGGCCCTCTACACAGCCTTGGTAACGATCCTCAAACACGAATTAAGTTGAAAAACAGAGTCTTCTCATATTAAAAAGCAGTTCATTACAGAATGGTAGTGTTACGGCACAAGTGCAACGTAATCACTACAGAGCAGACTAAAAGATAATAGAGTACATTCACTAACATCAACTAACAA
>CM076570.1:1192322293-1192344449 GCA_034641835.2 Pinus albicaulis | reverse complement strand
TTCCATGCCTTTCTTCAAACCATTCATCTTTTATTACATGCCTTTCTTCATACCATCCATGTTGCCTTCTATACCATTCATCTTAGCTTCCACGAAATCCATCTTAGCTTCCACGCCATTCTTCACACCATGCATATTAGATTCCATGAATTTATTCCAGCCATCCATATTAACTTCCATGCCTTTCTTCAAACCATCCATTTCATTTTTTGTTACTTTTTGCAAAAGCGAAATTTGTTGCACTTGGTCTTGTAATTTTGATATATCATGTTGCATTTCCTGCTCTTCATGAGTTATAGTAGAGTCATATGAGGGCTTAATAGATGTTGAATTATTTTTAGGAGTCATTTTAGAACCTAATACTAATATATATGATTCAATATGCCCTTGGAATCACTTTAAATTGATTTTTCATACAGGACTTATGCAATTTTTTAAAAAATGCACACCTTTTTCTTGTTTTTTAGGAGCTCGATATTGAAAATGATGTATCTTTGTAATTTTGTATCCCCAATATTTTATATTTAGTCCTTTAGTATCCATATGAATCTTATTTCAATGGCATAGGTCAGACATGATTTGGATTCTTCAGGGCAAAGCTATTCCCAATCTCCCACAATGACCTAATTATGGACTAGTTCAGTAGAGCAAACTTGTACATCATGCCACGTGTAAATATTTCCTTATTTGGCTCTGAAATTGATACAAAATAAACTAAATTATGTGTACCTTCAACCATGTTTTACAGAGTTCCAATATGATGCTCAGAGAGAGAGTTGTGATTATTTTCCCAAGGTCACCTCTTTGAGATGAAATTGGGGAGCCTGCAAAAACCCTAAATTCCATAAATCATATCCCCAAAAAAATTGCGAACCAAGATCTGAAATTTTTATACAAAGTTCCTCTAAAATTCAATGCAAATGGGTTTTTTTAGGCTTATGAACCTTCGTAGAAAAAAATTAATAGTGAAAATTCTACGATGACCTATTTGAAGCTGTGAAACCCTAGAATCCAAAGCTCTGATGCCAGATGTTATGAAACCATCTCCAAAAATAGAAGAAAAGAGAGATCAACGCCTTCAAAATAATCCTCTTTGAGGGGGTAACCTCCTTTACATTACATAAATGAAAAATTCTTGGATGATACAAATGACAAAACATCCTTTCTATATATAGTTGTCGATGGGGTCACAATATAATCCTAGCCTGCCTAACAATAATAATGTAAGGGCAGAATAATAATAATATGGGGACTACAGGTGTACAAAAATAGCAATAAGGGGGCCACACTAATAACAATAAGGGAATACACTAGTAATATATGGCGCTAACATTATTGTTGGTCATAACGAAAATTTCATGGGAAGTTACATAATCACATATGGGTTTATGGTAGTTTCGGCCAGAATAAAAAAAAATTCTAATTCTCCCACTTAGTCCAAATTGAAACACACATAATGTGTGTATTATTGATTATCTTCCCTTTCTATATTCTCAAGGAAGAGTTTCAATGAATAAATCGTAGGGGTAAAAAATCTATTAGATGAATACTACCTTCCATGTATCATAATATCATTGATTCCCTCTAAATAAACACATTATGTGACATAATTATTTATAGATATGAAAGACAATTCCAACTCAAGGTCCTACTTTATTATCCCAATAGAGAAATTTTTCAGGAAATGATACCCTAAAGGTCTTGGCTTGATAACCTTCACAGATCAGGGACATGCCATTATAAGAAGGACTCACTAAACCAACTTTTATGCTAATAACTATAAACTACAGGTTGAAGAACTTACCTGTATATCCCTCAGTTGAAGTACATCCCATGGGGTCCAAACCCCCTACAACACTTTCTGCTCCAAAATCTGTAAGTCAGCAAAGAATGAACAAAAAACCCTAGTTGTACAGCATATATATGTTCTAGATGTTAGTGGAAATCATGTATAATATCCTAAAAATAATATTAAATGTTCAATTAATGATCATTACACATGTATAAAAGATAATTGACATGTAAACATCAGGAAAAATATGGATTCTTCTATTATTAATGACATGTATAATACATAAACGTGAAGAGATCACCTAAAATTTTCCATGGCCTTCGAACATACTGTCATCTGGATCCGCCCATCCCTAGCCTCTCAAGATTTATATCAAGATGAGTGCATAATGGGTGTCATATAGGGTGATGAACATCTCAAGGAAGCAAGGGTTTCTTGAATATATCTGGGAAGTGCAGGAGGCACGGGAATATTGTTGGATTCACAATTGTTGTTAGACCAAAATCCGCAGGCATTAGTCTCTACTACAATCGCCGGAGTTAGGATCACAAGAGGTGGTTAGTCCATGTCACAAAACACACAGGGAGCACTGAACCAAATGTCCAACAATCTCCCCCCCAACGCGAGCTAGGTGAGTTTCGAACTCGATACCTATCACTTTGATACCACTTATTGGATTCATGATTGTTGTTAGACCAAAACACCCAGGCATTAGTCTCCACTATAATCAGCAGAGTTAGTATTAGGAGAGGCGGTTAGTCCATGTCACGAAACACACAAGAAGCATTGAACCAAATGTCCAAAAAATATATCAGACTTTGATAGGGATACAACAATGTATAATCTCTATATTTATCTTTCTCTTCCTCCCTTATTCCATCCCCTTGAGGGGCTTTTATACTCCCTCAAATTAGTTTTTTACAGTTGGGAACAGTTAGGCCACAGATTGCGGTGGTTAAGTTACTAGAAAAACCATAAAAACAAAGTGAGTAGGGACTCATATATATTTTTTAATGATTAAAATGGCATACATGGTTCTCTAAAGATGAACTTGCGTGTATACGTGGAAAAGTCTAGGCAGAGTCGCATATGGGTTTTAAGATACTTTTTTTTGAGAAAATATTCAAGTCTAAGGGGAAGGGGTTCCCAAGACCAAAGCATAAATCATAAAGTATGAGCTAGTGATAAATGATGCTATAACATATGCCCCCTAATATATGAGGTCAGAAGGGGTACATGATGGCCACAATGCATTATGTACATAGAAAAAACCTTGCGAGGACTAGAGAGGACTTCACCAGATTTTAGCCTGCCAAAAAACCAGTGAGAGAGATTAGAAATATAGCTCATGTCTAAGGTGGGAATACCCATGCTCAGTGAAGGAAAATCATGTCTGCATATGAAGTATAGAGCGGATCCAATATGTATACAAGTATAGCTGAAATATAAAGTACATAGTGAATCATCTGGTCACTGCCCAGAAGTACAAGTCAAATGAAGTCCAAGTATCACATATATAAGACTGATCAATGATGTTGCAATAGATATCTGATCACAAAAGTCACAACTAAATCTCAAAGTACCAAATCGTAAGTGGTGGAACAAATGGTATAACACGCAACTCAGGAGTCAACATATAAGATGCTATTTTGATGAAACTGCAACATATAAGGGTGGATGGTGTCACTGGTAGAAAATGAAGGAGCTGTCAAAGTGAGCCAAAACATGTTGATGCAAACTCGAGGTCTTCACTGATCACTATGGCAAAATTCTACACAATGGGAATAAATGAGTTGAAGTTTACCATGTGAGAAATCATTCAATTACTGGTCATTGATGTATACCGTTAACAAATACGAGACAACCCACCGATAATGATAATGAGTGTCAAGGTGCCCCAGTATAATCTAGCATGTGCGAATGAATGAGTTGAAGTCGAACACTTGAAAGAATATATCAATCAGGAGGCAATGTTGTATCCTCACTATCAATAGCGAAGAGTCTACCACTGATGACAACAAACCCTAAGGTACTGACAAGGAGAATCTAGACCTTATTCCTAGAGTAATCAGTCAGATTTGATGGGAAAATATCTACTGGAAGGAAGGCATTAAGGCATCGCACATCAGTCCAGTGCGAGTGTAACTCATAGGCCAAAATTTGGAAGGAATCAGATGAAGTAGAGTGACGTAACCAACTCGAAGTACATTTCCGGCATGCACAAGATGAAGTTAGCGCATGGAAAAAACCCTCTGAACCAACAAACAATGAAAGCTGACAAAGAGGTGAGATAGCCAACAATAGGGTCAAATGTGAATCAAGGTAATGCTCGAATCCCAGGTGTGATAAGGTAAGTTGACGTAGAACACAAGGGAAACCACTCAGTCAAAGACCCATGATGATGATCAAATGCTGAGTACAAGGTCACCTATCTATGATGTAAATAGGGCAAGGGTGGAGCTCTAGGTTTACTCTCAGAGCAATATGTCGTAGTCTATAAGAGACAAACCCACCAGCAAGAAGTCAATAGGGACCTTCTTCAAACATCATGAGAAAAGGACCAAAAATATCTGATGTGATAGAATAAGATACTGACAAGACCGAGAAGGCTAACTAAAAAATAAGTCAAGATAAATCGCAAAAAGGTAGACTCAGGTTAACTTCCCTTGAAGAAAAGCACGACTCATGTTTTACTATGGTAGCAAATGATAAATTTGTATAAGTTTGTCATGCAGGAGGCATAAAAAAACCTTCCATATGATTGGAAGAGATAACCAACTGAGGGAGTACTGAGTCATGAAATAAGGTTATGGCTTCTCCTAAGTAAAAAACTAAAACCATCCCAAAAAGAGAAAAGACTTAGCTTTTTTGTGCTTTGTACAAGGGCGAAAAAATTGACACTATAGCCGCCATCAAGTATGGAAGAGGTATCCCATTCCCGCTCTTTTTCAAAATATTTGATTTTTTTGTCTTTTTCATATTCAAAGGCTAAAAAAGAATAAATGAATGTTATGATTCAATGGATAGAAAGAGTGTCGTAAAACAAATGCACTAGTTCCTGGAATAGGAACAATCCTATGCTCAATGCAAGGTGGCAAAAATTGGTAAGTGACACTCAGAGGAATGTTCCATCCATGGGTAAAGGTGTCAAGTCGTAGAAGCTAAGTGATTGCATGGTTAACTTGTATAGAAATACATGGTCAAAATATGGCTTCAATATTGAGTCCAAATGAAGCGGGCTAAATGCCAAGATAAACAAGTAGTCAATATGCAATGCAATAATACAACTCAATAAGATAAGGGAGCCTCTAGGGTAATGGCTATAAAATGATAACAAAGAAGAAGAAGAATGAAGCTTCAACGCATAAGACATGGCAGGACTAAAGAGGACTCTTGAGCCTACAAGAATTGTAGCATGGGCGATAAATGCTAGCGAGGAACTAAATAGGAAGCCCATGTAAATGAAGGCTCTACCACCAAGTCATGATTAAAAAATTGGTGAGTGAAATGGGTTAAGTACTCATGACATGATGGGATCAACCCTATGAAAGTGATCAGAATGGAGGCTAGTATGCAAAATGCAACGGAAAGTGGATTCCCTAACTTATATGCTGGTTTGAAATCAAATACCTACCATGACAAGTCAGTGGTCATGGATCCGAAGCAAAAATAGAAAAATCTCGAATTCAACAATGTGTACTTGAAAAATACCTTGCCCAACACTTACAAGCCAAATGGATATACAACCTTAATCAAATTCGAAAAAATAAGCATAAGTAAAATTTTCAAAAATTTTCAAATTCTAGGTATAAGTATACCATTTGACTCACATTTGGATCATTTTCACATTGCAGAAGTGGAGAAGGAGCTTTTGGACAAAAGTTTCCTTTTCTCAAAACTAGAGCAATTAACCATCAAATTGCACCCAATCAATCAAGTAAGCTTTAAACTCATTCTGTTCATCGATTTTGTTCCATTTTAAGGTACATTTTTTGAAATTTGACTGTAGGAAAGAGAATTTTTGATGAAACCCTCTGTGCATACGCGGGTTTGTGTGGATGACCCTGTGTATGGTACGCGACTATGTATAAGCGAAGCCGTGTATGCACTGAGCGAAAATTTAAAATTTGAATTTAATCCATGATTTAATCATTTTTTCAGGATCTCCATTAGCTGGAGAGAGTGTGAACATAGTGTCGTTGATAATGAAGTGATGGAAAATGAAATTTCACTAAGTATTCTTCGAAATTTTGGATTGCTCAAGTTTTTCAAAATTCCAAATATGAAGAGCAATGTACAGTTGCTTCAAATGTTGGTGAAATATTGGGAGCCGAAAGAGGAATGCTTCATAATTGATCAGATGCCACTACACATAGAAGTGGAAGATATTTATTTCATCACTGGACTCTCTTGGAGAGGAGATCAAGTAGATTTACATGGAAAGCTTGTTGGAGGGCTAACCCTAGAGGATTATGTCCAATTCTACTGCGTAGAGGACGCACAAAAGGTAGGGACTCAGATTCCTATAAGAGATTTGAAGGATTTATATATGAATATCCTCTCTTCACCATTGGAAGAGTAGAAGGATTTGCTTCTCTGCATTAGGCTTCGAGGACACAAATGAGTAGAGTAGTGGAATGCCTGATACATCTCTTTGATTGGTGCACAACATTACTGAGTAATATGAAGAAATAGTTAACTTCAATCCAGAAAGCAAAGACCAAACATTTTAGGTATGGTACAATATTGCTGACATCCGTCTTCGAGAGAGTCCCAGGGCTTTGGCCCAAAGTCATCTCAACAATCAATAGCCCAAGAGGTCAAATAATAGCCCGATGGGCATATGTGATGAAGAGATTAGGGAGAAGTGAAGTACCCCAGACCACCTGGGATGATGAGTTCTTCCAATGGTGGGAGGAGCAAGTCATCGCAGTGGAAGATTATTCTTATGTTGGAATGGAATTTCAGGTTGATCTAGATCTACTCCTGAAACCCAGTGCAACATGGGGCATAATCAGTGAGTTTGCAATTTTGAATTTTGATTACGTGATTTTTTATGATTTTTTCAAAGTATGATAATGAAAAAATGTTTTTGATTGGACTAAAATGACTTACAAAATTATGGTGATCATGATGTAGACATGGGACCAGTCAGGCCTGAGGGATACCCAAGGCATAAGCACCATAAAGGTGAGGTAGATGCAAAATAACCTATCAAAACACTCCATGTCATCCAGAGGAACTTGGAGATTTTGACTCGCCAAGTGCCTATGGCTGTGATAGAGGACCTACCAGAGGCTATCCAGAGACAGGTAGTTAGAGTACCACGAAACTGGGTGCGGTTATTCCACCAAGTAGTGATTGTTATCTTGTTCTATAGGAATAGGAATGTTGGGTAGGGACCTCAGGAGTAGAGTTACAGATATGATCGTATGACTGTAATATTTTTTGATGATAGACATGATCGCGGGCATAAGCCCTTATTTTGTAGGACATGATGGTCTAGATTTTGTATACTTTTGAACACTCTGACTATATATATATATATATATATATATATATATACATACAACAATTTATATGATGTGATGACTCAAATGTATGAAAAATGTATGATGTATTTGATATATTCTTTAAAGTATTGAATGATAAATATGCCAATCAATTTCTTGATTAGCTAATAAGTCTACCATCCAATTGTTAGCTCAAGGAATATGAATGAATGTTATAAATTGAAATGATCTTTTTAACAAATTTACCTTAAAAATAAATTGATGTAGAAATGGATCTCGGACCCGATATGTGTTGTTCAACTACAAAACCACCAGCTGTGAATCCAAGAAAACTACTAACGAAATAACACCGAAGGATATTGCCTCTGACAGTAGATTAATCACTATAGTGTATTCTACTACATTGTTCGAAGCATGACCAATGCATACACCTCTTGACACTAGCAACTCACCGGATGGATAATTGAGTACCCGAGCCTTGGAAGCTGAGTTCCGGGTATGTCTACTAGCACCATCAGTGAAACCAAAGTAACTCATGACATCCAATAACACCTGCCAAAGTAGATCAAATTCATCGAAATCACATCACCAAATCAAAAACTTAGATATGTAAAAAAAACAAAAAATATATACAACAAATCAAGATGCTAGGCCAAATCATAGGCATAATACTTTTTTAAATAGAGCCCATTTCTGGGCTCCGCCAACTCATTTCCATCAAAATCAATAAAGGCATAAGTAACTTTCTTTAGAACCTTTTTAACAATGAAGGGGCCATACCACATGGCTTTAAACTTCCCTGCCCCCAAGGCATCATTCTCTTGGGCATAAACCAAGACAAGGTCACCTTCATAGAATACCCTAGGTTTGACTGCCTTATTGTACTAGAATTTTACCCATTTCTTATGTCCCTCATTCATTGTAGCTGCATCTCGACGCTGCTCATCAAGATGTTCCCGATGAAGAAGGCATTTTTTGAGACTAGAAGTGTCTGGTAGAAGCTCAAGAGCTAGCTTAAGAGAGGGAATTTCACACTCAATTGGAAATATAGATTCCAAACCATAAACTAATTTAAATAGAGTAAAACTAGTTGTATTTTTTACTGACATCCAGTATGCCCAAAGTGCACGATACAACATAATATGCCAATTGGATCTGGCTTTATCAATCGTCCGTTGAAGAATTTTCTTCAAGGATTTTTTCACAGCTTCGACTTGCCCATTGGCTTGAGCATAATAAGGAGACGAGTGCTCCTACTAGAAACACAATTTCAAATCAAATTCAGCCATCATGTTGTTCTAAAAGTGACTGCCATGATCAGTGACAATATCTTTGGGAATACGAAAGTGAGAAATGACTTGATTGAATAGGAAAAGAGTTGTTGTCTCACCCTCATTCACAGAAGTAGGCATAGCTTCAACCCACTTCATAAAGTAGTCTACAGCTATGATAATGTACTTGTGACCTTTAGTTGAAGGTGGGTTACAAGTAGTAAAATCAATACCCCACTTTGTAAAGGGTTTGACATTAACGATAGGAAAGAGCAGAGTTGGATGAGAGTGCATATTTCAAGTATAAACCTAACATGGATGACACTTCTTGACCAATTCCATAAAATATTTGAAAATTGAAGGCCAAAAGTATCCTGCACGCAAGATTTTTTGGGTTGTAGCAAGCCCAGACAAATGACCACCACAAGCTCCACTGTGGCAATCATTCAACACAACCTCAGATTCTTCGAGAGTTAAGGAGCGCCTAAGGATCGAATCTACCCCACGATGATATAAAGTGTCACCAATAATCAAATAACTTTTGGCTAAGTGATGTAACTTTCAACGCTCATCTTTCAAAAAGGTCGAGGGAAACTTCATAGTCTGGAGATAAAAAATGAGATCCCCATACCAATGATCCCATGAAGAAATGAGAAAAATATGTTCATCAGGAAATGATTCATCATAAACAATCTCTTCTCCACAAGGTAACTCAGAAATCAATTCCAAAAAAACTAATGATTTCTTGGACTTGGCAGACAGAAACTCAAGATCAAATTCCTATAAAATCACAATCCATCGATAGTATTTTCCCCCAATCACTTGCCTACTGAGAAAAAACTAAAATGGATTGACCGCTGCCAAAACATAAGTTTTGCGTAGAAGAATGTAATGCTTGAGCCGTTGAACAACATGCACTTATACTAAAGAAAGCTTCTCTATCGGAGAATATCGAAGTTCGGGTCCTACCAAGCCTCGACTAAGGTAGTATATAACATGCTCAGAAAGGGAATCGTCCTCCTGAACCTGAACCATACCAATGGTATATTTTGCTACTCAAGATACAAGAGGAAATCCCTGCTATAATCGAATGCACTTAATACAGGAGCAGAGGTCAATGCGTTTTTCAAAGCATCGAATGAGCGTTGAGCAAAGTCATCCCAAAGAAATGGAACTCCTCTCTTTAATAATATCATAAATCCTTCTGTAATCTTAGCATAATTTACTATAAATCTCCATAGAAAATTAGCTTTTCCTTGAAAACTTTGAAGTTTACGAAGTGAAGATGGGGGAGGCAACTAAAGTATTACCTCAACCTTGAAGGGATCTACCTGAATCCCTTCCATAGACACTATGAATCCCAACAACCGACTGGATGTGACAGCAAAAATGCGATTGTTCAGGTTCAACCGAATTTTATAATGCTGACATCATTCAAAAAATTGATGGAGGTGAGAAGGATGATCCATTCTCTTGCGAGAAGGAGTTGATAAATCATCCAAATATGCCTCGATCATATGCTTTATGTCATGGAAGGTGTAAGACATGGACCGCTAGAAAGTAGCTCCAACATTTTTTAGGCCAAAAGGCATTTTCTTGTAAGTAAAGGCACCCCAGGGACAAATAAATGCAGTCATGCTGATCTTCAGGAGGGATGGTAATTTGATTATATCCAGAGAAACCTTCCATGAAGGAGAAAATATCATTCCTCACACACTCATCGATAATCTGATCTATAAATTGTGTGGGGTAGTTATCGTTAGGACATGCTTTATTTAGGTCTCAGAAGTTAATGAAAACTCGATTTGTTCCTTATTTTTCATCCACAGGAACCAGATTTGAAACCCACTCAGTCAAAGGAACTGGGTAAATGAACTCTACCTTTAGCAACTTCTCCCCCTCAGCTTTGATAGCTGCGACCTTCCTAGGGTTGACCGGATGAATCTTTTTCATGATAGGCTTAGAATTTTTTTATACCTTGATCTCATGATGGACAATAGATGGATCTATAACAGTAATTTCCTCATAAGACCAGGAAAACAAATCTCTAAACTGTCGAAAGAGATCAGTGTAAATTTGAATCTCTTCAGGGGAACATTCAGCTCCGATGAAGACATTCTCTATAATGTTGGGATCTCTAGAGATGTTCACCGGGATAGTAGGATAAATCATATCCATGTTCCCTTCAACAATAACCTCTGTTGGTGCTAAAGTGTTTAGGACTGGGTGAACAGAACCAGAATAATAAGGGCTAGGAAAACTACATTCAAGTTCATTCAAATCTGGTAGGAGGTAAGACCGATGATGCAAATCATGCCACAGTCTCTCTACACTAGTCATTACTTCAAGGATTGCCTCTTCAGATGGAAGAGTGGTATCAAGACAATCCTGAGCTGAAGATGAGCTGAGATTCCAAGGCAGAGCCACATCTCCATCCAATTCCTCCAGTGAAAGAGAAGCTGGAATGGAATCTACAGAGTCAATAATAGAGCTATAAGCAATCTCAGTTGCAGAAATAGGGAATGCCATTCAACCCACTTGACTTTCTTCTAATTTGGAGGTAGGAGACGGTAAGGTCCAAGGGTCCAAAAAATAATGAGTTCTGAAGAACTCTCTTTGAATAGGAGCCCTGGATGATGAAATTGCATTGATATCAATCGAAGGAGGTACATTCCAAGATCAAAAGTACCCATCAAGAAAGTGGACATTCCAACCCCCATATTCTCAACAGGTGACTTGGTATCCTTCACGAAAGGAATGTTTGAGTCAGAGGATGCATTCAAATCTACAGGATAATAATCCAATTGTTTAACTGTAATAATTCTCCCGTAGTGAGGGAAACAAATGATTTAAATAATGAGGATGCAATGGAATCGATCTCATAGATACAGTTTCGCCCCAATACAAGGTTATAGTCTAAGCTTGCATCAACTATCTCAACTTCAATATTAATAGTTTTTCCCCCAACACAGATGGGAAAAGCTTGAAAAATACCATGTGTTATATGAGAATGGCCATCAAATGCAGTCAGAAGAGTGGCTATAGGAACAACTACGGGAGATCCAATACGCTTACAGCATGCGAGAGATATCACACATGTGAAAGCACCCTCATCAATGACTGTTAGAAAGATATTTAATTTTTGATAAGTCGACCTAGTATGAAAAGCCATATGATGAGGAAGTCTCTTTTTAAAATTCAACATATTGAATGTGATTATAAGAGAAATCTTTAGATCAACAACCCCAATAGAAGTGAACAAAGCACTCCGCTGAGCCGAACAAGACTAGAGAAACTCTAATGCAGACATGGCACAAGGACATTGAGCCATATCTTCTACAATCGAGTAGTTCTAGGCAGCCTTGGCATTAGGATTGATCGTCAAATTTTTTGAAGACCCTTTCGGCATATGAGGTATAGGATCAATCGTAGGCCTTGTAATATTAAGTGGCTCAGTACTATCAGGAGCACCCTTGGCTTTCAAAGGCTCAACTTTTCCATAGTCACAAGATCTCATAGCGATATCTGCGTGAGAACTCATCATGTATATGTTTAATGTATTTTCCCCTTCTTGGCTGCCCCCAAAGGAAGCCCTTGTATTTTCATTCATTGCAGCAACTAATTGCTACCATTGTGGAAAAGGGTTTGTTAGAACAGCCTAGTAATTGGAATAACCCTGTTGAGATAACAAGCACTGGGCATCTTGAATTTTAGGGAAAAGGTGCATAATATGGTCTCCAGTGCACAACTTGTATGGAAACTTCACTTTCTTTTTATTATCCATTTTACCCTCTCCAACATGATCGTTGGATTTTTTTGCATTAGCCTTCCCATCCTTTTCATTTTTCTTGTTATTCCATCCCTTCTTCTTCCCATCGTATTGTTGATTTCCTTTGGGATTGGAATTTTGGACAACATCAATTGCCAAGGAATGGGAAGGATTTCACACTGAAGGCACAACGTGACTAGAAGAAGCAGATTGTATAGAGAACTACTGCAATTGACTAAGAAGGTTAGCCACACCGCTATCAGTCGAATCAATAATCCCATCACCATGAGGACCAGGTTTAGTTTTGTCTAAGTCTAATTTGGAGTGATGAGCATCCGACAAAATTTTATTAAGGACTCCTAACTGAGAATAAATTAGTTCTAATTGATGAGCCCTAAAAATAGCCTGATCTTCAGAAAATACCCCTAAGAGCGATACGTCCTTAGAAATTTTGGGCTGCAAATATTTCAAAAACCACTCGAGGAGGAATTCATTTGTGACTTTGGCTTTAATGAGCCTCTTCCTTCTTTGCCATTCCTGAATATGGTCTGAAATTTGAGTTGCCTTGTCCTGCTAAAAATTGGATAGGAGGTCAGTCCTAGAGTCATAACAGACAGGTAACTGAAAGTGATTTAAGAACATGGTAGCCAACACTCCAAAAGTAGAAAAACTGCCCCAGTTAACTCAATATCCCATTTGGCAGCATTTCCAGTTAAGGTTCTTCGAAATAATCTTAACCTAATCGAGTCATGGATGAGAGAGTTTGAGGAACACCATAAATGGAAAGTGGTGATATGATTTTCCTGATCCTTGCTAGGCTTCCCTTCAAATTTTGGAATATCTGAGGGGAGCTTGGTGGGGACTGGAGGCCAAACCACACTATACCGAATAGGATCATTAGTCAATTTTGACATATCTGGAAAGTTTAACGTTGCCAGAAATGGTAAGTGAGGAGGAGCCTGACAATTCCATCTTCCATAGGAAGGATTCCCCACATTCTGAAAATAATAACCTAGATTTGTTGAGGCACCAGGTTGCTAAGCATTTTTCGTAGAGAATGCTGGGCCATAAGAAGATCCTTGTGATCCAACATTCGTAGAAGGACCCCCCCAACATAGAGTGACTATAGATAGGACCATTTCCTCCAATTGAGGTAGTAAATGGAGTGGAAAACCCTTGGTAAGGGTTCCAAGAATTTGCAAATGGAGAAAAAGCCTAAGAAGTACTCAATGAAGGGAAAGGAACATTCCCTTACTGACCAGTGAGAAACGGATTCCTTGCTCCCAACGCTATAAAAACAGGGTTCCATGATGTAAAGACATTATAACTTTGACCTCTCAAAAATGGATTGAAACCTGAAGTCTCAGAGGTAAAAGGTAAAGATACTAAGGAAGGGTTCAAATGAGGGATGTGCCCACTTCCAAAGGGGAACCCTTGAAATGAAGCTAATCCACTAGCCATACAAGGAATGGGTGTGGAGATAGCTGAAACAGCAGAAAAGGAGAAAGAAGGAATCCCACTAGTGGGCATTGCAAAAGAAAAGGGACCAGATTGAGAAGCATGTGCTTGGGTGTAACTAGAACCAAACACAACAGTACTAGAAGTGATTTTTTACATAACAATAGTGCCCCCTCTTGCGACCGAAAGAGAAGTTTGAGCACTTGGAGTGTTCATAGCCGAAAATATGTTCCTAGTCGTGGTCATTGAAAGGTATGAATATGAGCGTAAGGACTTTTCGGTCTCCAAGACTTGGTTCCGATGTAATTGTTGAGTCTCAAAAATGTTCTCCATATTCATACATATTTCCATTATGTCATAACCATTTAGCTCTTATTTCATAGCCATTTGACCTAAAACCCTACATCAAGTAACCATTTTCATAAATATATGGGTTAGGATCCTTATTTTCCAAAGTTATTTATTTTATGTATTTTAAGTGAATTTATGATTAGAAACTAGAAAATTAACATAGTTTCATATATCTATATATGTGTTATGAGTTTTGTGACATGTGTAGGTCAAAAGGAGACTTTTAGAAGACCCTTATGTGGCACTCTAAAGCCAAATTCGAATTTGGTTGGAGAAGATTATGGGATCAAGAGGATATGTGTCTCATTCCTCAAGTTGTGTTAAAACTCTAGAAAGACATGTGTCTTATCATTTCCTATTTTGATTGTAACTCTAGAGATGGAGAGAGAGATTCATGGACTCCCATTAATGAGATGTCTCCTCATATTTTGTATAAATAGGAGAAGCTTTCTCCTATCATAGGTAATGAAGAAGTAATGAGAAAGTAATGAGGAAGTAATGATGAAGTAGATTTGTAACAAAGTTCAAGATGGAATGGGATGTAGATTTATGAGTTTTTGAATAAATAAGCTTAGTTCTTTGATGCTATTGTGATCTTATCTTTAAGGAGCTGAAGGACTTCACCAAATTGGTAGCAGAGGGCCCCTGCTATCCAAGGAGGCTTTTACATGTTTTCTAGATAAGTTACTTTCAATTCTGTTTTGTCATATTTCCTTACTTAGATTGCTTTCTGAAATCATAGCTTTTAGCATAATTTTTCATGGCAGCCCGGGCATTTGCATATCTTTTGACTAATGACATGGAATCAATATTGTTCTGCTGTTAATTTATTTTTTTTAGTTTTTGTTTAATTCCGGTATTGCTTTGTTTATTTCAGTCTTGCACATTTGCTTCAGTAGTTAGATTTAGATATATTAAATTGCTCATGTCATTTTCAGTTACCTCCGAAAGCCACAGCTGGACTAATGGTGAGGGATTGTATTATGAAATGTGTAGTTTGATATTAGTTTCCTTTCTGCAAATTTAGATATATTAAACTGCTCATAACATCTTCATTTGCCTCCGAAAGCCACAGCTGGACTGATGGTGAGGGATTGTATTATGAAATGTGTAGTTTGATATTAGTTTCCTTTCTGCAAGTTAGATATATTAAATTGCTCATAACATCTTCAGTTGCCTCCGAAAGCCACAGCTGGACTGATGGTGAGGGATTGAATTATGGATGTGTAGTTTGATATTAGTTTCATTTTTGCAAGTTAGAAATATTAAATTGTGCATGACATCTTCAGTTACCTCCGAAAGCCACAGCTGGACTGATGGTGAGGGATTGAATTATGAATGTGTGGTTTGATATTAGTTTACTTTCTGCAAGTTAGATATCAGTTACTCAAGTTGTTTATGGTTACTTCCGAAAATCATAGCTGGACTAATGATGAGGGATCAGAAGACAAATTGATGTAATTTGATTTAGATTTATTTTATTGCAACTTTTGGATTTCTTTCAGCATAGCTTCTTTTGTGTTTAGACAGCAGCAAGAATAGTTTGGTTTCATGCTCACTAGTTCACTGTTTTGATTTATTAGATTAGCAACACCTTTTTCATTTCAGTAGCACATTTTCATTTCCTTTCAAGTTTTGTCATTGTATATTTCAAATTCCTTTTTCAGTTTCAAGTTGGTAAATCATTATAAAGGACATCATTGCCTTGAATATTCATAACCATACTTGTTTTTTAGAATTTCCATCTCACATTAGGAAACCAACCAAGATCAATAAAAATCCAAAAATGACAAAAAGTAAGAGATAGGTTATCTTGCACATATAGTGCGCCACACTTCGTCAGTTTACGAATCCCTGGTTGATAATTTATGTTAGCAATTTAGGACATACTAAATTGACCAAACATTTTGGCGCCGTTGCCGGGGAAGTGTAACTAGGTAGCCTTATTTCTTACATCTAAAAAAAAATTAATAATTCTTAAGTATGCTCTCCTCCTGCACTTTGTGTGATCTGGAGGATCAGAAAAAGGATTGTTATGTAAAAAAAAAATTTAATAATTCTTGAGTATGCTCTCCTCTTGCACTTTGTGTGATCTGGAGGATCAGAAAAAGAATTGTTATGTGAAAAAGAAAAAAAAAAGGAGACAATAAAACTTCATCATTTCAATTGATTCAACAATTTAAAAAAAAAAAATGTTTTCATGAAAAACTTTGATTTCAATAAATTGTTTTCTTTAATGAATATATATGTGTATTTTTAAATTTTTGAAAATATCACATACATAATTTTATTAAACAAATCAATTTAAAAAAAAATAAAAAATGAAAAAACAAAAATTAAAAATTAAAAAAATTAAATTGTTTTGTTACTAAGATATATATGTATATTTTTATTTTTGAAAATATATATATAATTTTAATAACAAATCATTTTAAAAAAAAAAAAAAACAAAACAAAAATTCAATAAATTGTTTTGTTTAGTAAATTACATATGCATATTTTTAATTTTTTTCAAAATTTAACATGTGTAAATTTTATTAACAAAACAAATTAAAAAAAAAAAAAATCATTTTGCTTAGTAAAATATATATGTGTATTTTTAATTTTTAAAAATATAACATATAATTTTATTAACAAAAAAAAAAAAAATAAAAAAAAAAAAATAAAAAAAAAATTGAAAAATAGAAACATAAACAAAAATTGAAAAGGCCATGGCATTTTGAAAAAAAATGAATTACTCTCAACAGAAAGCATAAAAATTCAACCATTTACGATGCTTGCAGTTGTATTATGGCTCGGAAACATCAGGTTTTTTTGCTTCTGATAATGAAAATAACGTAGAAGTTGAAAATGATGGAGTTAGAGATGTTGCAAAGCTGCTAGGTTGCAGTGTTTCAGAGCTTATGACAACGTTATTGACTCGTAGGATTTGAGCTGGAAAAGACATCATCAAAATTCCCCAAATCCCTGAAAGAATTCGTGAGGCCTTTGTGCAAATCTCTTGCCATTCAAACCTATCAATACCAATTCCTTTTATTATACCAGGCCTGTCAGCCTTGCCAATGCCGCCTACCATCACCAAACGCTCCTTGAGATCCATAAGACAGCCACATGTAAGAGAACAAGGCATTGAAATTGAAATTTTTTTTAAAGAGGCAAAATGTGCCTTGATTGAACTGAAGAATGCTTAGGTGAAGGATAAGCATGGGCAATATTTGCAAAGACAAATCTGATTTGGAAGGTTGACGGGAATCTTCCCAAAGAGCAAGTATTTGCAGAGAATTGATGCAGCTATAGCCGAACCTGAAAGAAAACAAACAGAGGTCAAAACAGAAAAACGCAAAACAGAGAAAAACGCCAAACTTTGAAAGCACGATTTGGCCAAACGGATATGAATTTAGAAAAAATAAAACATGGGTTTTTTCGCCAACGTGGTCAATTAGATAACCCAGAAACCGTTTTAAGAAATTCGTGGCGGTCGGGGAGAAATTCTCGGTCCTTTGAAGGCCATTTTTGCCTGCCGCGTGAGGAAAAACGATTTTTTCTGAGTGAAGAATTTGAAAACGGCACTCTGCATTGATAATTCGGTTTCCTGATTTCTAGGAAGAAGAATTCTGATCAAAATCAAACTCTTATCATAGCATTCAATCCACATTCCACTCATTTTTGAATTCAATTCAATTTCGTTTTCTGAATGTTGGATTTCACATCTCCTTTATCATCTGCCCAGCAATTTTTTGTGCTTCAACGAAATTATTAAACACCAACCATTATGATGTTTATTTCAAAGGGATGCCACATCACTATGGAAAGACATTAAGAGGGCATGGGGATGAATTGAGCAAACTACAGGAGGATATTATCAAGTACATGGTCGTGCAGATGGCACAATGAACCTTAGTAGCATAAAGGTAAGCTCAATTGAGATTGAACGTGTCTGTAATGGCAACTGCTGCAATTGGAATTCCAACTGAGGGGGGTGGTCCTGAATGGTTACTGATTGTGATAGTCCTCAAGGATCAAACAGATACAAAAATAAATTTTGAAGAGATGTAAGATTATATTTTGAAATAGCAATCATGCATTTTATGTTCTTCAATGCTTATCAATATATTATTTTTCATCTTATGTGATCTTCACTTACCATTCTATGGTCATTGCAAGGTCACGATTGGTCAATGTATCTGAGTTTGCTTTATTTAGCATCATTTGTTGAAACTTAAAAAAAAAAATTTGCATTTCTCTTTTGTTGTTAAAAAAAAAAAAAAAAAAAAAAATTGAATAATTTTGAATCAATGAAATGAACAAGTTATTTGCTCGTTTTTCTGAAGGTATTGATTAAATTTGAACTGATGATGAATGATGAATGGCTAACTTTTTATTCAAGATTTTTAGCTATAGAAACCGTCGACATTCTGCAGCTGAAGTCCAATTCCGCAGTTTTTCTTCAATTCCGCAGCTGAAGTCCAATTCCGCAGCTGTTCTCCAATTCCGCAGCTGAAGTCCAATTCCGCAGCTGTTCTGCAATTCCGCAGCTGAAAAACCTCATTGTTCAAATCAGCCTAACTTTCTCATACAAAATCAGATTTTGATGATTTAAGTATCGTTGGAAAGGTCTCAACAAGATCTATACAATGAGAAATCCATCATTAAAGTTTGAAATGGAAAATAATGAAATAAATTGCTGAAAAGAAGCTACATTCAACTTGAGGCACTAATTCCAAAACAGGTATAAATTCTTTTGATTTTTCCTTTGAGAACTTGTTTCATTAATACAAATTCTTAGTTTTGTGTAAATATCATAACTAGAGAGATTGATCACCTCTCTCCTTTGATAATCTTACATTCCATTGCAGAAGAAGTATTAGTTTTTTTGCAGGTTTCAGGAGGAAGGACAAATGACTACAAGAGAATGGTGTCTCTCTAAGAGACCAATTTGTTTCATAAGAGGATGATCAGCAACAAAGAGGAAATATGCTGATGCAAAATCAGATCCAAACACTTGAAAACTTTCAGATACTATTGTCTCCATCACATCCATACCTCATAATAAACTATTCACCTCATTTCACTTCATATTTTCCATTTACATTCACATCCACTTTCCATTTCTTTTTGTCCATTCATAACCACAAATAAAAGCAAGAGGCTCATTCACATGCTTATTGCCCATTGCCATTTCTCATCCACATGCTTATTGCCCATTTCCATTTCTACTCTCCATTGCCATCTTCCATTTTCATTTTCCATTTCTTGTCATTTTCATTCAGCAAATAAGCCCTGCTTCAATGCAAACTATTGAGTCTATAGTCCTTTGAGTCTAAGTTCTTTGTAAAACACCTTGAGGCTTGCATGCCTTAATGGCAAGTTCTCATGCTGACAAACAATGGGAATACATTAATTTCTCTTGTTCGTCAGATCTTCTAGGTGACTCGACATCAGCAAAATCATTCGTACCTAGCAAGATGTGTTTGGGCATCTTGACTCTCATTGTCATCAATGGTGAGAGTTCTCGTGTTGACTAGTGCCATCCATTAATGGCCACTAATTCAACAATTTCCTACTATGTTCGACATCAGAACATCTTTCACATAGTAGGAATTGTGCCAATGAGTTTGAAGACATGAAGCCTATTATTTTCAGCATTTTGGAGCAGATTCAGCAAGTTTTAGTAGAAGCAATAAAAAATCATCTCATCTCTTTATCCATGACTCCTCTTGTTCAGCCACTTGAAGAAGAATATGATCAGAATTTTGCAGCCACCACACATACACAACTCATCCACATTTAAGGTAAGTGAAGGTATGTTGTTTTTTAATTTTTAGTCATGTAATTCATTAGAATGCTAAAATTGTAACTTTGGAAAAATTCCTCACTCCCTTTTCCACATTGTCATATCTTTAGTTGGGGGGGAAGGGACATCATTTCATATCCACATATCATACACTATCACACATTTTCATTTCATTTCCATCCACATATACTTCCCAACCAACTATTGTTGCAACATGATTCAAAAGATTATATGTCTTGCAAATGATCAATTCATTGATGAAGTAGTTGATTCTAAATGTTTTCATGAACTTTGATGCAACAAAGAAAATAAAGCATTGTTACACAAGAACCAATGCTCAAAAAAAAAAAAAAAATGGTTGTCACACAAGAACCAACCATTGAAAAAAAAAAAAAATGTGTTGCAATCAAATGTATTATACTTTGCCAAAAAAAAAAAATATCAAGAAGCAAAGTTTGGAACGAATCTATATGAGTCAAAGATCAACTCATGGACAAATGAATCATTGCAATAGTTGCATGAGGACATGCAACAACTTCAGTTGGGGGGTATGTTGAGTCTCAAAAGTGTTCTCCATATTCATACATATTTCCATTATGTCATAACCATTTAGCTCTTATTTCATAACCATTTGACCTAAAACTCTACATCAAGTAACCATTTTCATAAATATATGGGTTAGGATCCTTGTTTTCCAAAGTTATTTATTTTATGTATTTTAAGTGAATTTATGATTAGAAACTAGAGAATTAACATAGTTTCATATATCTATATATGTGTTGTGAGTTTTGTGACATGTGTAGGTCAAAAGGAGACTTCTAGAAGACCCTTATGTGGCACTCTAAGGCCAAATTCGAATTTGGTTGGAGAAGATTATGGGATCAAGAAGATATGTGTCTCACTTCCTTGTTGTATTGAAACTCTAAGAGGATATGTGTCTCATTCCTCAAGTTGTGTTAAAACTCTAGAAAGACATGTGTCTTATCATTTCCTATTTTGATTGTAACTCTTGAGATGGAGGGAGAGATTCATGGACTCCCATTAATGAGATGTCTCCTCATATTTTGTATAAATAGGAGAAGCTTTCTCCTATCATAGGTAATGAGAAAGTAATGAGAAAGTAATGAGGAAGTAGATTTGTAACAAAGTTCAAGATGGAATGGGCTGTAGATTTATGAGTTTTTGAATAAAGAAGCTTATTTCTTTGATGCTATTGTGATCTTATCTTTAAGGAGCTGAAGGACTTCACCAAATTGGTAGCAGAGGGCCCCTGCTATCCAAGGAGGCTTTTACATGTTTTCTAGATAAGTTGCTTTCAATTCTGTTTTGTCATATTTCCTTACTTAGATTTCTTTCTAAAATCATAGCTTTTAGCATAATTTTTCATGGCAGCCCGGGCATTTGCATATCTTTTGACTAATGACATGGAATCAATATTGTTCTGCTGTTAATTTATTTTTTTCTTAGTTTTTGTTTAATTCCGGTATTGCTTTGTTTATTTCAGTCTTGCACATTTGCTTCAGTAGTTATATTTAGATATATTAAATTGCTCATGTCATTTTCAGTTACCTCCGAAAGCCACAGCTGGACTGATGGTGAGGGATTGAATTATGAATGTGTGGTTTGATATTAGTTTACTTTCTGCAAGTTAGATATCAGTTACTCAAGTTGTTTATGGTTACTTCCGAAAATCATAGCTCGACTAATGATGAGGGATCAGAAGACAAGTTGATGTAATTTGATTTAGATTTACTTTATTGCAACTTTTGGATTTCTTTCAGCATAGTTTCTTTTGTGTTTAGACAGCAGCAAGAATAGTTTGTTTTCATGCTCACTAGTTCACTGTTTTGATTTATTAGATTAGCAGCACCTTTTTCATTTCAGTAGCACATTTTCATTTCCTTTCAAGTTTTGTCATTGTATGTTTCAAATTTCTTTTTCAGTTTCAAGTTGGTAAATCATTATAAAGGACATCATTGCCTTGAATATTCATAACCATACTTGTCTTTTAGAATTTCCATCTCACATTAGGAAACCAACCAAGATCAATAAAAATCCAAAAACGACAAAAAGTAAGAGATAGGTTATCTTGGACATATAGTGCGCCACACTTCGTCAGTTTACGAATCCCTGGTTGATAATTTATGTTAGCAATTTAGGACACACTAAATTGACCAAACAAGCCTCCGTCACTTGTTCAATATACAA